>JAVJIX010000423.1:127500-132500 GCA_036785185.1 Paratrypauchen microcephalus | reverse complement strand
ACCCTGGGGTATGAACCACACTGTACATGTGCAGTCTGACCTTGGGGTATGAACCACACTGTACATGTGCAGTCTGACCCTGGGGTATGAACCTCACTGTACATGTGCAGTCTGACCCTGGGGTATGAACCACACTGTACATGTGCAGTCTGACCCTGGGGTATGAACCTCACTGTACATGTGCAGTCTGACCCTGGGGTATGAACCACACTGTACATGTGCAGTCTGACCCTGGGGTATGAACCTCACTGTACATGTGCAGTCTGACCCTGGGGTATGAACCTCACTGTACATGTGCAGTCTGACCCTGGGGTATGAACCACACTGTACATGTGCAGTCTGACCCTGGGGTATGAACCACACTGTACATGTGCAGTCTGACCCTGGGGTATGAACCTCACTGTACATGTGCAGTCTGACCCTGGGGTATGAACCTCACTGTACATGTGCAGTCTGACCCTGGGGTATGAACCACACTGTACATGTGCAGTCTGACCCTGGGGTATGAACCACACTGTACATGTGCAGTCTGACCCTGGGGTATGAACCACACTGTACATGTGCAGTCTGACCCTGGGGTATGAACCTCACTGTACATGTGCAGTCTGACCCTGGGGTATGAACCTCACTGTACATGTGCAGTCTGACCCTGGGGTATGAACCACACTGTACATGTGCAGTCTGACCCTGGGGTATGAACCACACTGTACATGTGCAGTCTGACCCTGGGGTATGAACGGCCTGTGATTAAAATACTTAAAGGAAAACTCATGTACGATTTTAACATTTTTCTTTTGTGGTTTTGAAAACGCTGAATTCAGCCAAAAGAAAAAAAAGAATCTTTGCTCTCTGCTCTAACTCCCTCCCCCTTCAGAGCGTCACACTAATGGACCTCCGCATGAACCTCCTCATAAACCTCCTGATGAACCTCCTCATGAACCTCCCGATGAACCTCCCGATGAACCTCCCGATGAACCTCCCGATGAACCTCCTGATGAACCTCCTGATGAACCTCCCGATGAACCTCCCGATGAACCTCCTGATAAACCTCCTCATGAACCTCCCGATGAACCTCCCGATAAACCTCCTGATGAACCTCCTGATGAACCTCCTGATAAATCTCCCGCATCAGGTTTGTGTTCAGTTTTGTCTCATGTTTTTGTAGATTTATGGAGAATGGTCGCGTGGAGCCTGGGGGCGGAGCCTCGTACTGGACACGGGAGAAGCTCAGACACAGAACACAGACTTTTACTCTGAAATTAAACCCTTTTTATTTTGAAACTGAGAAAAAACATGAATAAAACATTTTCTTTTGGTGAAGTGTCGTCGTGACTCCAAACTGTGGATCAGACCAGGACTAAACCAGGTCTAAACCAGGACTGAACCAGGACTGAACCAGGACTGAACCAGGACTGAACCAGGACTGAACCAGGACTAAACCAGGACTAAACCAGGTCTAAACCAGGACTAAACCAGGACTGAACCAGGACTGAACCAGGACTAAACCAGGACTGAACCAGGACTAAACCAGGTCTAAACCAGGACTAAACCAGGACTGAACCAGGACTGAACCAGGACTAAACCAGGACTGAACCAGGACTGAACCAGGACTAAACCAGGACTGAACCAGGACTAAACCAGGACTGAACCAGGACTGAACCAGGACTGAACCAGGACTAAACCAGGACTGAACCAGGACTGAACCAGGACTAAACCAGGACTAAACCAGGACTGAACCAGGACTGAACCAGGACTGAACCAGGACTGAACCAGGACTAAACCAGGACTGAACCAGGACTGAACCAGGACTGAACCAGGACTGAACCAGGACTGAACCAGGACTAAACCAGGACTAAACCAGGACTGAACCAGGACTGAACCAGGACTGAACCAGGACTGAACCAGGACTAAACCAGGACTAAACCAGGACTGAACCAGGACTGAACCAGGACTAAACCAGGACTGAACCAGGACTGAACCAGGACTGAACCAGGACTAAACCAGGACTGAACCAGGACTGAACCAGGACTAAACCAGGACTAAACCAGGTCTAAACCAGGACTGAACCAGGACTAAACCAGGACTAAACCAGGTCTAAACCAGGACTGAACCAGGACTAAACCAGGACTAAACCAGGACTGAACCAGGACTGAACCAGGACTGAACCAGGACTAAACCAGGACTGAACCAGGACTAAACCAGGTCTAAACCAGGACTAAACCAGGACTAAACCAGGACTGAACCAGGACTAAACCAGGACTAAACCAGGACTGAACCAGGACTGAACCAGGACTAAACCAGGACTAAACCAGGACTGAACCAGGACTGAACCAGGACTGAACCAGGACTAAACCAGGACTGAACCAGGACTGAACCAGGACTGAACCAGGACTAAACCAGGACTGAACCAGGACTGAACCAGGACTGAACCAGGACTAAACCAGGACTAAACCAGGACTGAACCAGGACTGAACCAGGACTAAACCAGGACTGAACCAGGACTGAACCAGGACTAAACCAGGACTAAACCAGGACTGAACCAGGACTGAACCAGGACTGAACCAGGACTGAACCAGGACTAAACCAGGACTAAACCAGGACTGAACCAGGACTAAACCAGGACTGAACCAGGACTGAACCAGGACTGAACCAGGACTAAACCAGGACTAAACCAGGACTGAACCAGGACTGAACCAGGACTGAACCAGGACTAAACCAGGACTAAACCAGGACTAAACCAGAACTGAACCAGGACTGAACCAGGACTGAACCAGGACTAAACCAGGTCTAAACCAGAACTGAACCAGGACTGAACCAGGACTAAACCAGGACTGAACCAGGACTAAACCAGGACTGAACCAGGACTAAACCGGGTCTAAACCGGGTCTAAACCGGGTCTAAACCGGGACTAAACCAGAACTAAACTAGGACTGAACCAGGACTAAACCGGGTCTAAACCAGGTCTAAACCAGAACTATCCCGGTCCAGTCCCTGGTCCCGGTCTGGATCTCTCAGGGGACCCGTGTTTCCAGCCTCCTTTAGGACTGTGTTTATATTTAGTCCTGATGGAGCCGGGACTTGGCCCAGGACCAGGACCAGGATCAGGACCAGATCTGACTCAGGACTCGTCTGGAGACAGTCTCAAGGTGCTGAGTTGAGGTCTTAGGGGAAGATCTGGTTACAATCCTGCCTCAGACCCGTTTCACTCACACAACAGCAAATAAAAATAATCCACCACACGAGCCGATACTTTGGGACCGGGACCAGGACAAAACCAAAACCAATGCTGGACTAAACCAGGACTAAACCAAGACTAAACCAGGACCAAAATTAGACTAAACCAAGATTAAACCAGGACTAAACCAACTCTAAACCAGGACTAAACCAGGACCAAAATTAGACTAAACCAGGTCTAAACCAGGC
The DNA here is from genome assembly GCA_036785185.1 of Paratrypauchen microcephalus. Taxonomy (NCBI): domain Eukaryota; kingdom Metazoa; phylum Chordata; class Actinopteri; order Gobiiformes; family Gobiidae; genus Paratrypauchen; species Paratrypauchen microcephalus. The sequence continues at coordinate 129,077 of JAVJIX010000423.1, read as the reverse complement.
CTAAACCAGGACCAGAATGGGCCTAAACCAGGACTAAACCAAGACTAAACCAGGACCAAAATTAGACTAAACCTAGACTAAACCAGGACTAAACCAGGACCAGAATGGGTCTAAACCAAGACTAAACCAGGACCAAAATTAGACTAAACCAGGACTAAACCAAGACTAAACCAGGTCTAAACCAGGACTGAACTAGGTCTAAACCAGGACCAGAATGGGCCTAAACCAGGACTAAACCAAGATTAAACCAGGACTAAACCAACTCTAAACCAGGTCTAAACCAGGACTAAACCAGGACCAAAATTAGACTAAACCAGGTCTAAACCAGGACTAAACCAGGACCAAAATTAGACTAAACCAGGTCTAAACCAGGCCTAAACCAGGACCAGAATGGGCCTAAACCAGGACTAAACCAGGTCTAAATCTACGTTTCTGAATAAAGACACAGACCCAGACCAGTTCCAGAGGTTTTATTGAGTCGGTGACATCATCGCCACATCCTGTGTAAGCCCCGCCCCCCAGACCTGTCCTCCAATCACAGGCCGGGATTATTTCTGTACAAAAGATTTCCAAAAACAAAATAAAAGCACAACATCCTGTCCAGACTCGCCAAAGTAAGAGCGCAGTATTTACACGATCGTTAAACTCGTTTAGATCAATAGGGTTCGGCTTATTGCTCATTCTGTCCAAAGGTTTTTACAAATACTTTGAAATACTTTGAAATACTTTAAAAGATGAGAAAGAAAAGACCTGAGCGACGGCCTTAAACTGTACACGACCAGAACCAGAACCACAAAGAGGAAATACCAACAAAACAGGATGTAGTACCACAAGAAGTACAAGTACCACAAGAAGTACAAGTACCACAAGAAGTACAAGTACCACAAGAAGTACAAGTACCACAAGAAGTACAAGTACCACGAGTACAAGCTGTAGCAGTACTATCTGTATTACTTCCAGTAGTAGCAGTAGCAGTAGCAGTAGTAGTAGTAGTAGTAGTAGCAGTAGTAGTAGTAGTAGTTGTAGTTGTAGTAGTTGTAGTAGTTGTAGTAGTTGTTGTAGTAGTTGTAGTAGTAGTAGTAGTAGTAGTAGTTGTAGTAGTTGTAGTAGTAGTAGTAGTAGCAGCAGCAGCAGCAGCAGCAGCAGCAGCAGCAGCAGCAGCAGCAGCAGCAGCCCGCTGCAGCAGCTGCAGCAGCAGTAGCAGTAGCAGCAGTAGCAGTAGCAGCAGCAGCAGCAGCAGCAGTAGTAGTAGTAGTTGTAGCAGCAGTAGCAGTAGCAGCAGCAGCAGCAGCAGTAGCAGCAGCAGCAGCAGCAGTAGTAGTAGTTGTAGCAGCAGCAGCAGTAGCAGTAGCAGCAGTTGTTGCAGCAGTTGCAGCAGCAGCAGCAGCAGCAGCAGCAGCAGCAGCAGCAGCAGCAGCAGCAGCAGCAGTTGCAGTAGCAGCAGCAGCAGCAGCAGCAGCAGCAGCAGCAGCAGCAGCAGCAGCAGCAGTAGCAGCAGCAGCAGTAGTAGTAGTAGTTGTTGTAGCAGCAGCAGCAGCAGCAGTAGCAGCAGCAGCAGCAGTTGTAGCAGCAGCAGC
>JAVJIX010000423.1:105000-122500 GCA_036785185.1 Paratrypauchen microcephalus | reverse complement strand
CTCAGTCCTGGTTTAGTCCTGGTTTAGTCCTGGTTTAGTCCTGGTTTAGTTCTCGAATAGTCCTTGGAGCTCTGGTGTCAGTGGTTCATTATCACAGGCTTAAAGGAAAAGTAACGTTTTTTACAATCTGAGCCTTATTTCGGTAATAAAACAAGTTGTTTTACTCACCCATAGCACTTTGGTGTCATATGGAGCACTTCCAGAGATGTTTTAGTTTAGCGATATCCGTAACGTGAGTTCTCGGGGCACATGTTTGTGGTCTCCAAATAACACAAACTTTAGCACTTTTCAAATCATAGAAGCTCGATGTCTTAGTCTACGCTTTTGTTTGAGTCAAAAGTGGCCTGTAATCTGAGATTTATCCATAGTTTGGAGTAGATGAGGAGGACAGTCGCATGTGCGGAGTCACAGCTGATTTCACTCTCAGCTCCCGGGACCCAAACATGAAACGCAAAGCTGTAAATTATGGATAAATCTCGGATTACAGGCCACTTTTGACTCAAACGAAAGTGTAGACTAAGACATCGAGCTTCTATGATTTGAAAAGTGCTTAAGTTTGTGTTATTTGGAGACCGCTCGGGGCATATATTATAAATGACCCCAAAGTGCTATGGGTGAGTAAAACAACTTGTTTTATTACAGAAATAAGGCTCAGATTGTAAAAAACGTTCATTCTCCTTTAAATATTTTAATTTATTTAATTTATTGGGTTGGGGGGTTTTCCCTCGTGCCGTTGGGCCTGACGGGGTTGCGGGTTGTTTTCCCTCGTGCCGTTGGGCCTGACGGGGTTGCGGGTTGTTTTCCCTCGTGCCGTTGGGCCTGACGGGGTTGGGGGTTGTTTTCCCTCGTGCCGTTGGGCCTGACGGGGTTGCGGGTTGTTTTCCCTCGTGCCGTTGGGCCTGACGGGGTTGCGGGTTGTTTTCCCTCGTGCCGTTGGGCCTGACGGGGTTGGGGGTTGTTTTCCCTCGTGCCGTTGGGCCTGACGGGGTTGGGGGTTGTTTTCCCTCGTGCCGTTGGGCCTGACGGGGTTGCGGGTTGTTTTCCCTCGTGCCGTTGGGCCTGACGGGGTTGCGGGTTGTTTTCCCTCGTGCCGTTGGGCCTGACGGGGTTGGGGGTTGTTTTCCCTCGTGTCGTTGGGCCTGACGGGGTTGCGGGTTGTTTTCCCTCGTGCCGTTGGGCCTGACGGGGTTGCGGGTTGTTTTCCCTCGTGCCGTTGGGCCTGACGGGGTTGCGGGTTGTTTTCCCTCGTGCCGTTGGGCCTGACGGGGTTGCGGGTTGTTTTCCCTCGTGCCGTTGGGCCTGACGGGGTTGCGGGTTGTTTTCCCTCGTGCCGTTGGGCCTGACGGGGTTGGGGGTTGTTTTCCCTCGTGTCGTTGGGCCTGACGGGGTTGGGGGTTGTTTTCCCTCGTGCCGTTGGGCCTGACGGGGTTGCGGGTTGTTTTCCCTCGTGCCGTTGGGCCTGACGGGGTTGGGGGTTGTTTTCCCTCGTGCCGTTGGGCCTGACGGGGTTGGGGGTTGTTTTCCCTCGTGCCGTTGGGCCTGACGGGGTTGGGGGTTGTTTTCCCTCGTGCCGTTGGGCCTGACGGGGTTGGGGGTTGTTTTCCCTCGTGCCGTTGGGCCTGACGGGGTTGGGGGTTGTTTTCCCTCGTGCCGTTGGGCCTGACGGGGTTGGGGGTTGTTTTCCCTCGTGCCGTTGGGCCTGACGGGGTTGGGGGTTGTTTTCCCTCGTGCCGTTGGGCCTGACGGGGTTGGGGGTTGTTTTCCCTCGTGTCGTTGGGCCTGGCGGGGTTGGGGGTTGTTTTCCCTCGTGTCGTTGGGCCTGACGGAGTTGGGGGTTGTATTCTAGCTGTCTTTAGGCTCCAGTTTGCAGGACATGTCAAACAGAAGGTTCTGGTTGTCGATGACCTGCAGCTGTCGGACGTATGCCTTGGTCTGAAGGTGAGACGGCGACGTCTCTGTGTCCACGGCTACAACAGAGAGAGGAGACAAGTGAGACAGAGAACAGAGGACACAGAGGAGACAGAGGACACAGAGGAGACATAAGGACAGGACAGAGACTGAGGACTCAGGTTTGGGACTCAGACTCTCGTTGAAGGGAGCCTGATTGGCCAGCTGTGTCTGAGGGGGCGTGGTCGTGAGGGGGCGTGGTCGTGAGGGGGTGTGTGGTCATGAGGGGGGTGTGGTCATGAGGGGGTGTGGTCATGAGGGGGTGTGGTCATGAGGGGGGCGTGGCCATGAGGGGAGGCGTGGTCATGAGAGGGGGTGTGGTCATGAGGGGGTGTGGTCATGAGGGGGTGTGGTCATGAGGGTTGGACTGTAGACCTCAGACAGCTTCAGTCTGGGAAGACCGAAACTGTAAAGCAGAACCAGAGAGGAGGTTCTGTTTCACACAGAGGTTGTGGAGGTTCTGGAGGTGCAGAGTGAGGGTCCAGCAGGGGGAGACACTTACGCAGCTGTGAGCTCCTGTAGCGTCGGATCGTCCGCACCATCTCCGCCACTTTGTGCTGGAACAGGAAACAGGAAACCCTCGGTTATGATCGAAACAGCAGGAATGTTCCACAGTGTGGAATTAAACACATCTATCTGCACGAGACCAGGGGGGTATTCCACGAACGTTGCTAAACACAGCGGCGTCTAAGTGGTTAAGCATCACCTGAAGAAGTGTCGCCTTAGACTAAAGCCTGAAGTCGTTCCACTAACACATTTCAGCTGCACCTCAGCGGCGCTAACTTCAGCCGCGCCGATCCTGTCCGGGACTAGACGCGTGCACGGGGAACGCAAGAAGTCCAGAACAAGCAACTGTCGAAAACGTGATCATGTCGAAGATTCGGGCCGATTATTTCAGCGCATCAGAACAGAAGTTGCTGTTGGAACTCTACAACACATTTGCAATAACCAAGGCGAGAGACATGGCGTGGCAGAAGATCGCCGAGCGCTTAAATACGTAAGTTAAGACCTATAACAGTGCTGGAGGTTGAGTTTAAGTATGTTTTACCATCGGTGACAAGACAAGTCTGTGGAGCAGAGGATATGTTAGGGTTTGACATGTGGGAGACGCGAGTTCGATTCTCAGGGAGAACAGTTGATGTCATAAATATTATATATTTGTAGAGCAGTCTTGTCAGTTGTAATTTATTTTTACTGTGTAAAAGTATTTGCTCCAACTAATACGTTAAATTGTGTTATCTTGTCTTTGAGCAGGAATAATGTGAAGAGGACTGTTTTACAGGTAAAGACAAAGCATTAAAACATTTTGCAGAGTGGTAAGTAGGCCAATATTGCCCCCCTCAAAACCTTTCACCTGCAGAGGAGCTGCACTGGCCCTAAACCGGGGTCACCCACTGGTGGAGGTAATTGAAGGAGGGACCCCATCAAAGATCCTTCCTGCGAGTTCTTGTGAAAAGTATATTCAAGGTATTCTCTAGACTAATGCCTCAGCTGTGATCCAAGCATTTGTGTATTTTAATAGTATGTTTGTGTTCTAGTTACTGAAGATGGCGTACACTTGGACCCTCCTCAGCAGTCCTCCAGCAGTGACTTGCCTGACCCTCAGCAGTCCTCCAGCAGTGCCTTGCCTGACCCTCAGCAGTCCTCCAGCAGTGCCTTGCCTGACCCTCAGCAGTCCTCCAGCAGTGACTTGCCTGACCCTCAGCAGTCCTCCAGCAGTGACTTGCCTGACCCTCAGCAGTCCTCCAGCAGTGACTTGCCTGACCCTCAGGTCTAAACCAGGACTAAACCAGGTCTCACCATCTTCTCAAAGTTGACCAGGTCTCCATGGAAGGTCTTGCAGCTCTCGTGGAGGAAGGTCAGATCTGGAACAGAAACACAGGGTCAGAGCGCCCCCTGCTGCACAGGACAGAGGTGACACAGAGGGGACACAGAGGGGACACAGAGGACACAGAGGACACAGAGGGGACACAGAGGACAGAGACGACACAGAGGACACAGAGGACAGAGGGGACACAGAGGACACAGAGGACAGAGGGGACACAGAGGGGACACAGAGGACAGAGGGGACACAGAGGACAGAGGGGACACAGAGGACACAGAGGACAGAGGGGACACAGAGGACACAGAGGACAGAGGGGACACAGAGGACAGAGGGGACACAGAAGACAGAGGGGACACACAGGACAGAGGGGACACAGAGGACACAGAGGACAGAGGGGACACAGAGGACACAGAGGACAGAGGGGACACAGAGGACAGAGGGGACACAGAGGACAGAGGGGACACACAGGACAGAGGGGACACAGAGGGGACACAGAGGACAGAGGGGACAGTACCTTTGAGCAGCAGAGGAGTGAAGGGGATGAGTGGAGGTCTGAGCGTCTGCAGCAGGTCTCTGTACGACTTATGGTTACGAGATGGATCCTGGAGATGGAGAGCAGAGAGAGACATTAACATTATTTATTATTATATATTATTATAGTGTGCACGTGTGTGAGCGTGCACGTGTGTGAGCGTGCACGTGTGTGAGCGTGCACGTGTGTGAGCGTGCACGTGGATGACACTCACCGCGAGGCTCTCAAACTGCTGGAACTGTTTACGGAACTTTCCTGGTAAACCCTGAAAAACACAAGAGTTATAAACCAGAACTAAACCAGAACTAAACCAGGTCTAAACCAGGACTAAACCAGGTCTAAACCAGGTCTAAACCAGAACTAAACCAGGTCTAAACCAGGACTATACCAGGTCTAAACCACGACTAAACCAGGTCTAAACCAGGACTAAACCAGGACTAAACCAGGTCTAAACCATGTCTAAACCAGAACTAAACCAGGACTAAACCAGGACTATACCAGGTCTAAACCACGACTAAACCAGGTCTAAACCACGACTAAACCAGGTCTAAACCAGGTCTAAACCAGGACAAAACCAGGTCTAAACCAGGACTATACCAGGTCTAAACCAGGACTAAACCAGGTCTAAACCAGGTCTAAACCAGAACTAAACCAGGACTAAACCAGAACTAAACCAGGACAAAACCAGAACTAAACCAGGACTAAACCAGAACTAAACCAGGTCTAAACCAGGACTAAACCAGGTCTAAACCAGGACTAAACCAGGTCTAAACCAGGTCTAAACCAGGACTAAACCAGAACTAAACCAGGACTAAACCAGAACTAAACCAGGACTAAACCAGGTCTAAACCAGGACAAAACCAGAACTAAACCAGGACAAAACCAGAACTAAACCAGGACTAAACCAGGTCTAAACCAGAACTAAACCAGGACTAAACCAGGTCTAAACCAGGTCTAAACCAGGACTAAACCAGGACTAAACCAGGTCTAAACCAGGACTAAACCAGGTCTAAACCAGGACTAAACCAGGACTAAACCAGGACTAAACCAGGTCTAAACCAGGTCTAAACCAGGACTAAACCAGGACTAAACCAGGTCTAAACCAGGCCTAAACCAGGTCTAAACCAGGTCTAAACCAGGACTAAACCAGGTCTAAACCAGGCCTAAACCAGGCCTAAACCAGGACTAAACCAGGTCTAAACCAGGTCTAAACCAGGACAAAACCAGAACTAAACCAGGACTAAACCAGGACTAAACCAGGACTAAACCAGGTCTAAACCAGGACTAAACCAGGTCTAAACCAGGACTAAACCAGGACTAAACCAGGTCTAAACCAGGTCTAAACCAGGTCTAAACCAGGACTAAACCAGGACTAAACCAGGTCTAAACCAGGACTAAACCAGGTCTAAACCAGGTCTAAACCAGGTCTAAACCAGGACTAAACCAGGTCTAAACCAGGCCTAAACCAGGACTAAACCAGGCCTAAACCAGGACTAAACCAGGTCTAAACCAGGACTAAACCAGGTCTAAACCAGGTCTAAACCAGGACAAAACCAGGACAAAACCAGGACAAAACCAGAACTAAACCAGGACTAAACCAGAACTAAACCAGGACTAAACCAGGTCTAAACCAGGACTAAACCAGGTCTAAACCAGGACTAAACCAGGTCTAAACCAGGTCTAAACCAGGACTAAACCAGGACTAAACCAGGACTAAACCAGGTCTAAACCAGGCCTAAACCAGGACTAAACCAGGACTAAACCAGGTCTAAACCAGGTCTAAACCAGGACTAAACCAGGTCTAAACCAGGACTAAACCAGGACTAAACCAGGACTAAACCAGGTCTAAACCAGGTCTAAACCAGGTCTAAACCAGGACTAAACCAGGACTAAACCAGGACTAAACCAGGTCTAAACCAGGACTAAACCAGGTCTAAACCAGGACTAAACCAGGACTAAACCAGGTCGAAACCAGGACTAAACCAGGACTAAACCAGGTCGAAACCAGGACTAAACCAGGACTAAACCAGGTCTAAACCAGGACTAAACCAGGACTAAACCAGGACTAAACCAGGTCTAAACCAGGTCTAAACCAGGTCTAAACCAGGACTAAACCAGGACTAAACCAGGTCTAAACCAGGACTAAACCAGGACTAAACCAGGACTAAACCAGGTCTAAACCAGGTCTAAACCAGGACTAAACCAGGACTAAACCAGGACTAAACCAGGACTAAACCAGGTCTAAACCAGGACTAAACCAGGTCTAAACCAGGTCTAAACCAGGACAAAACCAGGACAAAACCAGAACTAAACCAGGACTAAACCAGAACTAAACCAGGACTAAACCAGAACTAAACCAGGACAAAACCAGGACTAAACCAGGACTAAACCAGAACTAAACCAGGTCTAAACCAGGACAAAACCAGAACTAAACCAGGACTAAACCAGAACTAAACCAGGACTAAACCAGAACTAAACCAGGACTAAACCAGAACTAAACCAGGACAAAACCAGGACTAAACCAGGACTAAACCAGAACTAAACCAGAACTAAACCAGGACAAAACCAGGACTAAACCAGGACTAAACCAGGTCGAAACCAGGTCGAAACCAGGCCTAAACCAGGCCTAAACCAGGCCTAAACCAGGACTAAACCAGGACTAAACCAGGCCTAAACCAGGCCTAAACCAGGCCTAAACCAGGACTAAACCAGGACTAAACCAGGACTAAACCAGGTCTAAACCAGGACTAAACCAGGACTAAACCAGGTCTAAACCAGGACTAAACCAGGACTAAACCAGGACTAAACCAGGTCTAAACCAGGACTAAACCAGGTCTAAACCAGGACTAAACCAGGACTAAACCAGGTCTAAACCAGGTCTAAACCAGGTCTAAACCAGGACTAAACCAGGACTAAACCAGGTCTAAACCAGGACTAAACCAGGTCTAAACCAGGTCTAAACCAGGTCTAAACCAGGACTAAACCAGGTCTAAACCAGGCCTAAACCAGGACTAAACCAGGCCTAAACCAGGACTAAACCAGGTCTAAACCAGGACTAAACCAGGTCTAAACCAGGTCTAAACCAGGACAAAACCAGAACTAAACCAGGACAAAACCAGAACTAAACCAGGACTAAACCAGAACTAAACCAGGACTAAACCAGGTCTAAACCAGGACTAAACCAGGTCTAAACCAGGACTAAACCAGGTCTAAACCAGGTCTAAACCAGGACTAAACCAGGACTAAACCAGGACTAAACCAGGACTAAACCAGGTCTAAACCAGGCCTAAACCAGGACTAAACCAGGACTAAACCAGGTCTAAACCAGGTCTAAACCAGGACTAAACCAGGTCTAAACCAGGACTAAACCAGGACTAAACCAGGACTAAACCAGGTCTAAACCAGGTCTAAACCAGGTCTAAACCAGGACTAAACCAGGACTAAACCAGGACTAAACCAGGTCTAAACCAGGACTAAACCAGGTCTAAACCAGGACTAAACCAGGACTAAACCAGGTCTAAACCAGGACTAAACCAGGACTAAACCAGGTCGAAACCAGGACTAAACCAGGACTAAACCAGGTCTAAACCAGGACTAAACCAGGACTAAACCAGGACTAAACCAGGTCTAAACCAGGTCTAAACCAGGTCTAAACCAGGACTAAACCAGGACTAAACCAGGTCTAAACCAGGACTAAACCAGGACTAAACCAGGACTAAACCAGGTCTAAACCAGGTCTAAACCAGGACTAAACCAGGACTAAACCAGGACTAAACCAGGACTAAACCAGGTCTAAACCAGGACTAAACCAGGTCTAAACCAGGTCTAAACCAGGACAAAACCAGAACTAAACCAGGACTAAACCAGGACAAAACCAGAACTAAACCAGGACTAAACCAGAACTAAACCAGGACTAAACCAGAACTAAACCAGGACAAAACCAGGACTAAACCAGGACTAAACCAGAACTAAACCAGGTCTAAACCAGGACAAAACCAGAACTAAACCAGGACTAAACCAGAACTAAACCAGGACTAAACCAGAACTAAACCAGGACTAAACCAGAACTAAACCAGGACAAAACCAGGACTAAACCAGGACTAAACCAGAACTAAACCAGAACTAAACCAGGACTAAACCAGAACTAAACCAGGACTAAACCAGAACTAAACCAGGACTAAACCAGAACTAAACCAGGACTAAACCAGAACTAAACCAGGACTAAACCAGAACTAAACCAGGACAAAACCAGGACTAAACCAGGACTAAACCAGGACTAAACCAGGTCGAAACCAGGCCTAAACCAGGCCTAAACCAGGCCTAAACCAGGACTAAACCAGGACTAAACCAGGCCTAAACCAGGCCTAAACCAGGACTAAACCAGGACTAAACCAGGACTAAACCAGGACTAAACCAGGTCTAAACCAGGACTAAACCAGGACTAAACCAGGTCTAAACCAGGACTAAACCAGGACTAAACCAGGACTAAACCAGGACTAAACCAGGACCCGGTGTGGTCTCAGTACCTCCCAGGTGAGGCGGAGGCGGCTCAGAGCCGGATTATCCAAACCCAAAACCACCGCGAGAAACGAGAGCAGATCCTGCTGCTGTTTACACCTGAAATACACAAAGTACTATTATACACAAAGTACTGCAGTACTGCAGTATACACCTGAAATACACAAAGTACTATTATACACAAAGTACTGCAGTACTGCTGTTTACACCTGAAATACACAAAGTACTATTATACACAAAGTACTGCAGTACTGCAGTATACACCTGAAATACACAAAGTACTATTATACACAAAGTACTGCAGTATACACCTGAAATACACAAAGTACTATTATACACAAAGTACTGCAGTACTGCAGTATACACCTGAAATACACAAAGTACTATTATACACAAAGTACTGCAGTACTGCAGTATACACCTGAAATACACAAAGTACTATTATACACAAAGTACTGCAGTATACACCTGAAATACACAAAGTACTATTATACACAAAGTACTGCAGTATACACCTGAAATACACAAAGTACTATTATACACAAAGTACTGCAGTACTGCTGTTTACACCTGAAATACACAAAGTACTATTATACACAAAGTACTGCAGTACTGCAGTATACACCTGAAATACACAAAGTACTATTATACACAAAGTACTGCAGTACTGCAGTATACACCTGAAATACACAAAGTACTATTATACACAAAGTACTGCAGTACTGCAGTATACACCTGAAATACACAAAGTACTATTATACACAAAGTACTGCAGTATACACCTGAAATACACAAAGTACTATTATACACAAAGTACTGCACTATACACCTGAAATACACAAAGTACTATTATACACAAAGTACTGCACTATACACCTGAAATACACAAAGTACTATTATACACAAAGTACTGCAGTATACACCTGAAATACACAAAGTACTATTATACACAAAGTACTGCAGTACTGCAGTATACACCTGAAATACACAAAGTACTATTATACACAAAGTACTGCAGTACTGCAGTATACACCTGAAATACACAAAGTACTATTATACACAAAGTACTGCAGTACTGCAGTATACACCTGAAATACACAAAGTACTATTATACACAAAGTACTGCAGTATACACCTGAAATACACAAAGTACTATTATACACAAAGTACTGCAGTACTGCAGTATACACCTGAAATACACAAAGTACTATTATACACAAAGTACTGCAGTACTGCAGTATACACCTGAAATACACAAAGTACTATTATACACAAAGTACTGCAGTATACACCTGAAATACACAAAGTACTATTATACACAAAGTACTGCAGTATACACCTGAAATACACAAAGTACTATTATACACAAAGTACTGCAGTACTGCTGTTTACACCTGAAATACACAAAGTACTATTATACACAAAGTACTGCAGTACTGCAGTATACACCTGAAATACACAAAGTACTATTATACACAAAGTACTGCAGTACTGCAGTATACACCTGAAATACACAAAGTACTATTATACACAAAGTACTGCAGTATACACCTGAAATACACAAAGTACTATTATACACAAAGTACTGCAGTACTGCAGTATACACCTGAAATACACAAAGTACTATTATACACAAAGTACTGCAGTACTGCAGTATACACCTGAAATACACAAAGTACTATTATACACAAAGTACTGCAGTATACACCTGAAATACACAAAGTACTATTATACACAAAGTACTGCAGTATACACCTGAAATACACAAAGTACTATTATACACAAAGTACTGCAGTATACACCTGAAATACACAAAGTACTATTATACACAAAGTACTGCAGTACTGCTGTTTACACCTGAAATACACAAAGTACTATTATACACAAAGTACTGCAGTACTGCAGTATACACCTGAAATACACAAAGTACTATTATACACAAAGTACTGCAGTACTGCAGTATACACCTGAAATACACAAAGTACTATTATACACAAAGTACTGCAGTACTGCAGTATACACCTGAAATACACAAAGTACTATTATACACAAAGTACTGCACTATACACCTGAAATACACAAAGTACTATTATACACAAAGTACTGCACTATACACCTGAAATACACAAAGTACTATTATACACAAAGTACTGCAGTATACACCTGAAATACACAAAGTACTATTATACACAAAGTACTGCAGTACTGCAGTATACACCTGAAATACACAAAGTACTATTATACACAAAGTACTGCAGTACTGCAGTATACACCTGAAATACACAAAGTACTATTATACACAAAGTACTGCAGTACTGCAGTATACACCTGAAATACACAAAGTACTATTATACACAAAGTACTGCAGTATACACCTGAAATACACAAAGTACTATTATACACAAAGTACTGCAGTACTGCTGTTTACACCTGAAATACACAAAGTACTATTATACACAAAGTACTGCAGTACTGCTGTTTACACCTGAAATACACAAAGTACTATTATACACAAAGTACTGCAGTATACACCTGAAATACACAAAGTACTATTATACACAAAGTACTGCAGTATACACCTGAAATACACAAAGTACTATTATACACAAAGTACTGCAGTACTGCAGTATACACCTGAAATACACAAAGTACTATTATACACAAAGTACTGCAGTATACACCTGAAATACACAAAGTACTATTATACACAAAGTACTGCAGTACTGCAGTATACACCTGAAATACACAAAGTACTATTATACACAAAGTACTGCAGTATACACCTGAAATACACAAAGTACTATTATACACAAAGTACTGCAGTATACACCTGAAATACACAAAGTACTATTATACACAAAGTACTGCAGTATACACCTGAAATACACAAAGTACTATTATACACAAAGTACTGCAGTACTGCAGTATACACCTGAAATACACAAAGTACTATTATACACAAAGTACTGCAGTATACACCTGAAATACACAAAGTACTATTATACACAAAGTACTGCAGTATACACCTGAAATACACAAAGTACTGCAGTATACAAGAGTACTATTATTAGAGCACTGCAGTACAGGGGAGTATTGGTATATACAGATAGTACTATTACTGCACAGTACACACAGTACTATTACTGCAGTCACTGCTGCCCCCCTGTGGTCACTGCTCTGCCCAGCAGCACCAGTACTGCAGGAGTACTACATACGAAGTACTACATATGAAGTACACCATACGAAGTGCAGTGGTCCCTCGCTCTATCGCGGTTCACTGTTCGCGGCCTCGCTGTTTCGCGGATTTTTTTAAAAATAGTGTAACATTTTTTTACAGTATAACATTGTGTTCTGCGTCCTGATTGGCTAAGAGACTAGACCAGGACTAAACCAGGTCTAAACCTGGACTGGTCCTGGACTAAACCGGGACTGGACCAGGTCTAAACCAGGAGTAAATCACTCCGTGCGGCTCTTTGCTGGTTCCGTGCGGCTCTTTGCTGGTTTCGTGCGGCTCTTTGCTGGTTTCGTGCGGCTCTTTGCTGGTTTCGTGCGGCTCTTTGCTGGTTTCGTGCGGCTCTTTGCTGGTTTCGTGCGGCTCTTTGCTGGTTTCGTGCGGCTCTTGCGTTTGTGCGTGTTCAGTTTGTGGCTCGGGCTGAGAGGACCAGTCCGGGCGCCGCGGTTCGATCTCGTGCTTGCAGCCCCGGTGTACCCGCGGCCTCGCGCCGGTCGTGCTGCTCTGTCACGGATTTGTCCACGATGAGGGGTGCACGTGTCGCACTTCTCCAAGGGGTTGGTGCGCATCTCGTCCCGGGACGTGGCAGTGCTCCTTGCGCGTCCGGCGGGGCTTCCGGGGCCGTGCCCCCCCCCCCACGCGTCACTATTAATACATATTGTTGAAAATCTATGAAAGTTTGAGTGTTTAAATGAGAGAGAAATGTGAGAAAATGTTCATTCCAGTCTGAGAAAAGCGTATAATGTGTGTGGTGAGGCGTTTACAGCCTTAAAACATGGAGAATCATTGTAAAATAAAGTTGTTCTACTTCGCAGATTTCTCTTATTGGGGGTTATTTCTGGAACCAAACCCCCGCGATAAACGAGGGATTACTGTACAACATACAAAGTACTACATAAGAAGTACACCATACGAAGTACTTATAGTAGTGTGTACTTTAGAACTGCCACAGTACAGATTAGATTTAGACAAACTCGGCAGTAAAAAAGCAACTGATGCGTTTTTTTATCCAGTGGAAGGAGGAGTCACGATCGCCACTCCCCAGGCCCCGCCCACCTCACCACCACCAAACCCGCCGCTGAGCCACACAGGCCGACGGGGCGCCCGCACCGGCCCACCACGGCCCACAGTCTGTACCGCCATCGTACTCGACAGGACGGGTGTCTTCGGCCGCCCTGGCGGCGATGGTCGGGGGTAACGGTCCGTCTTTTGGGGCCCTGGACACTGATAGATGTCCCCCCATAAAATAAGGGTCGTACAGTTGTAGAGAGGATTATCTGCCCCTCTGGTCTGGGGCAGTGGGGCAGTTGTTGTAGGGAGGATTATAGTAGACTCTGCTCATGTTCTTCTGGAACAGTCCAGTCTGTTGTGGACGCACAGGTACTTGTAGCAGTCATCAGAAGTAGCAGAAATACTCATCAGTAGTAGTAGTAGTACTACAGTACTGCAGTAGTACTACTGTAGTACGATAAGATAAGACTTTACTGATCTCACGCAGGAGAAATTTACTTGTCACAGTAGCTCCAGGTAGGGACAGTTTGAACAAGAAAGAAAAGTGCAGCAAGAATGGAATAAAGATAAGTAATAATTATTAGGGCTGTCAGTTTAACGTGTTAATTAGATTAATTAATTACACTGCTAATTAACGCGTTATAAAAATTAACGCAATTAATTATGAGCGGCAATTCAATGCGCGCGCATTTTAAATTTGGCGTGCGGGGCCTTTGAACGGCCAGTTTATTTATAAAAATGTGACGGAGCAGATCCGTTTCTAAGCCCCCTGTCCTGTCCCCGCGGAGAGCACGTGAAGACGCCGGGGAGAGCGCGTGAAGACGCCGGGGAGAGCACGTGAAGACGCCGGGGAGAGCGCGTGAAGACGCCGGGGAGAGCGCGTGAAGACGCCGCGGAGAGCACGTGAAGACGCCGGGGAGAGCACGTGAAGACGCCGGGGAGAGCACGTGAAGACGCCGGGGAGAGCGCGTGAAGACGCCGGGGAGAGCGCGTGAAGACGCCGCGGAGAGCACGTGAAGACGCCGGGGAGAGCACGTGAAGACGCCGGGGAGAGCACGTGAAGACGCCGGGGAGAGCACGTGAAGACGCCGGGGAGAGCACGTGAAGACGCCGGGGAGAGCACGTGAAGACGCCGGGGAGAGCACGTGAAGACGCCGGGGAGAGCACGTGAAGACGCCGGGGAGAGCACGTGAAGACGCCGCGGAGAGCACGTGAAGACGCCGGGGAGAGCACGTGAAGACGCCGGGGAGAGCGCGTGAAGACGCCGGGGAGAGCACGTGAAGACGCCGGGGAGAGCACGTGAAGACGCCGCGGAGAGCACGTGAAGACGCGCGTGTCCGTTTCCGTATCTGTTGCGCTGTGCGCGCTGAACCCTTTTAAATTCCCCATAACTTCTCCAGCGTGTTCTGCTGTGACTAAGGGTGCACACTTCTTAAATACAGCCGAATCACGCACCACGTTGTGCAACAGGGGAACTCCCTTCCCGGTGCGTAACAGGGATTCCCCTGGCAGCGTGCTGCGTGATTCGGCTGTATTCTTACGCACTGGAAAATAGTTCCCACCCAAAATGACCAAGTCAAGCTCTCCGTGTTGATTTGCACATTTATTTACACTCGATATGAATGCGCACTACACAGAAAGTAATTGGGAAACGCATCGAGCAAATTAATTCCTTTTGGCCAAAATCTTTCTCTGGCGACGTTAGACTCCAGTCTAAGGCGGAGGAGCAGCAGATACCGCGGCGGTCAGTGGCGACAGACTCGGACAATGGCTGGGTGAGCAGGAAAACGCTTTCCACCACTTATTTTAGTCTCTGGACTGTGGGGAGATGCCCAAGTTTGACCTGGGGGTGGCATATCCCTTTAAGAAGCGTTAGTTTTGCCCATCCAAATCCCGCTATCATTTGCTCACCCCGCGGTGCCGCCGCCTCCTCCCTCCTCCTCTGTGTGATGGTCCGGACACATCCGCGTCGGGTTCCGGGTGTCAGGTGAGCCATGAGTAATTTACACGGACAATTATTTGTATTCTCTGTATATTTGAAGCTGTGTATATTATTTATTGACATTGCATGAAAGCTTCTGTACGTGCTCACGTGCACCAGAAATATTCACCATTTAATAGGCTAGTGGAATGGTGTAAATGAGCTTTCGAATGAATGTTCCGTAATGTGGGAGGTGAATGGGGGTGTACAGCAGTCTTGTCTTGGTTACACTGGAGGTAACTGCACTGAAAGAGTGAAAGACTTAAAGGGGAAGTGCGTGAAGAGTCCCTCAGTCGTCCAGGTAGAATCCATGATGAGAGAGAAATTCAATTTGTCACCTGGACAAAGTTTGTTTGGTCGAAAACGCTTCGCCGCTCATCCGAGAGGCTTCATCAGTTCTGGTTCTAGTGCTGGTTAGACCCTGTTTAGAACCAGAACTGACGAAGCCTCTCGGATGAGCGGCGAAACGTTTTCGACCAAACAAACTTTGTCCAGGTGACAAATTGAATTTCTCCTTTTATCTTTTAAAGGGGAAGTCTGCATTCTTTTCACTGTACCACTATAAATCACACCTTTTTTGCACTGTGGGAAAGCACAATAAACCACCTAAAAAAATATATTTTAAAAAATGCGATTAATTAGATTAATTAATTACAAATCCTGTAATTAATTAGATTAATTTTTTTAATCGCCTGACAGCACCAATAATAATAAAATAGTGACAGGGAGAGTATTGAAAAAACAATATTGCACGATAGGACCACAGTGGACTTATACAAGTAAAAATAAGAAACAGTAACAAGGAGAGTATTGAGAAACGATATTTCCCGTCTGGACTCTACAGTGGAGTTGTACAGTCTGATGGTGGTGGGGATGAAGGATCTGCGGTAGCGCTCCTTCTTGCACTGGGGGTGCCTCAGTCGGCTGCTGAAGGAGCTGCTCAGCTCCTCTACAGTCCGGTGCAGAGGGTGAGAGGTGTCGTCCATGATGGACGTAAGTTTGTCCAGCACCCTCCTCTCAGCCACCTCCTCTACAGAGTCCAGAGGACAGCCCAGGACAGAGCTGGCCCTCCTGACCAGTTTATTAAGTCTCTTCCTGTCCCGTTCTGTGCTGCTCGGGGCCCAGCAGACGACAGCGTAGAGGAGAGCAGAGGCCACCACAGAGTCATAAAAAGTCTTGAGCAGAGGCCTGCTCACTCCAAAGGACCTCAGTCTCCTCAGGAGGTGGAGGCGACTTTGGCCCTTCTTGTACAGGGCGTCGGTGTTGTGGGACCAGTCCAGTTTATTGTTGAGGTGAACACCCAGGTACTTGAAACTGTCCACAGTCTCTATGTCCTGCCCCTGGATGTTCACCGGTGAGTGAGGTAGTGGTCTCCTCCTGAAGTCCATCACCAGCTCCTTTGTCTTACTGGTGTTCAGGCTCAGGTGGTTGCGCCCACACCAGAACACAAAGTCCCTGATGACCGAGCGGTACTCCAGCTCGTTCCCCTCAGACACACAGCCCACAATGGCCGAGTCGTCAGAGAACTTCTGGAGATGGCAGCTGTCTGTGTTGTATGTGAAGTCCGAGGTGTAGATGGTGCTGGGTTGGGTCCGTGTGAAGGGGAAGGGGGATGTGGCTACTGGCCCGGGGAGGTGTGAAGAGGAGGAGGGGGGAGTCGGCAGAGGGGCAGAGGGGGTGGGGTTAAAGTAACAGTTTAATTCGTCCGCCCAGCGCTGATCACCATCAGCTGTCCCTCTGCCACTCTGTCCAAATCCAGACATGCTCCTCAGTCCTCTCCACACGTTGTTCTGGGCCAGCTGCTCCTCCATCTTCCTCCCATAGTCCTTTTTGGCCCATCGGATCCTCCACTGAAGCTCTCTCTGGACCCTTTTCTGCTCATCTCTGTTCCCTGAGCTGAAAGCCCTTTTCTTCTGGTTCAGGAGGGCTTTAAGCTCAGGGGTGACCCAGGGGTGGTTGTTGGAGAAACACCGTACCCTCCTGGTTCGTACAGTGTTCTCCACGCAGAAGTTGATGTAGTCCGTGATGGGTCAGGCCGTTGATGTCGTTTCCAGAAGAGTCGCTGAACATGTCCCAGTCAGTGTTCTGGAAACAGTCCCTCAGACTCTCACAGGCCTCCTGAGTCCAAAGCTTCACAGACCGCTTCTGCGCAGGTCCTCTTCGCACCCTGGGTGTGTATTCCAGGAGCAGGTAAACCAGACAATGGTCTGAGCGTCCGAGCGGGGGGAGGGGGCAGAGGTGTAAAAAACAGGAGGGTGACATTTGCGTAAAAAAGGTCCAGAGTCTTATTGTTTCTCGTGGGGGACGTGATGTAAAGTCCCCAGTGATGAGAAGGAGAGCAGGCGGGTGGTCCGTCTGCAGTCTCGTCACTACAGTATGGAGCTGCTCGCATGCGGCCCCGCCATCCGCCGATGGAGGAATATAAACACAAAGTACGATGACATGTGAATATTC
>JAVJIX010000423.1:47500-92500 GCA_036785185.1 Paratrypauchen microcephalus | reverse complement strand
GGGACTGAGACCGAGACCAGACCGGGACTGAGACAGGGACCAGGACCGGGACTGAGACCAGACCGGGACTGAGACAGGGACTGAGACCGAGACCGGGACTGAGACTGAGACCAGACCGGGACTGAGACAGGGACCAGGACCGGGACTGAGACCGAGACCGGGACTGAGACCGAGACCGGGACTGAGACGAGACCGGGACTGAGACGAGACCGGGACTGAGACGAGACCGGGACTGAGACCGAGACCGGGACCGGGACCGAGACCGAGACCGGGACCGAGACCGAGACCGGGACCGGGACCGAGACCGAGACCGAGACCGAGACCGAGACCGAGACCGGGACCGAGACCGAGACCGAGACCGAGACCGGGACCGAGACCGAGACCGAGACCGAGACCGAGACCGGGACCGGGACCGAGACCGAGACCGAGACCGAGACCGGGACTGAGACAGGGACCAGGACCGGGACTGAGACCGGGACCGAGACCGGGACTGAGACCGAGACCGAGACCGAGACCGGGACTGAGACCGGGACTGAGACCGAGACTGAGACCGAGACTGAGACCGGGACTGAGACTGAGACCGAGACCGGGACTGAGACTGAGACCGAGACTGAGACTGAGACTGAGACCGGGACTGAGACTCACACCTGCACCTGAGCCACGTCCTGATGATGTCATCACACAGTGCTGTTGTTTTCAGGGGACTGAGCTCATCCGGGTGAGCTCCTCCCACTGAGCGTTTGGACCAATCAGAGCGGGGCGGGGCTCAGAGCGGGGCGGGGCTCAGAGCGGGGCGGGGCTCAGAGCGGGGCGGGGCTCAGAGCGGGGCGGGGCTCAGAGCGGGGTGGGGCTATAATTTATTTATAATAAAGTTTAAGTTGTGAAAATAGAAAAGAATCGTACAAAAAGCCGGATGCCCTGCAGAACACGGACAGTTTGAACTCAGCTCCCGCCAACAAAGAGCAAAGAGCCGAGTCCAGACCAGGATCCTGGATCAGGTCTGGGTCCGGACTAGGGTTGGGCGGTAACACGGTAATACGGTATACTGCGGTATCTAAAAATAGCAACGGTATCAGATTCATTACCGTCATTGCCCCAATATAATATTAACTATAATTTAATGCCTAAATAAAGTGTTTGTCCAGCACTTATGTATGTGTGGTTGTTTGTTAATTTAATACTATTACAGTTTAAAACTAATATTACTATCGGAGAGATGACGTTCGGTTATAAAGTCACTGCTTCTGATAATAGTTGCGGTCCTTTAAAAAAGGCGTGACGTTTGACACGCTGCTTTTGTGTTCTGCAGCTCCTTTTCTGATATTCTCGCGTGTTAATAAAAACAACTCTCCGTTTTTGAGTCTGAAATGTGAGAAGTTTTCGGGTTTCTTATTACAAACGCAACTTCCACACGAGGCTGTTATTCTGGGAGATGAAGACCCCCTTCTTTGGTGGAAATCCAGTGGAGTCAGGCGCTTTCCTCTGATAAAATACCTGTTGTCGTTGCCCGATATACCTGTGCTCTCCATCGGAACAGGTCTTCAGCACCGCGGGCAAAGTTGTCAATCCACAACGTGCCCTACTCAAGCCGGAAAAAGTGAACATGCTGGTTTTGCATTCAATAGCTTCATATTTTTATTTTCAATAAGGAGTAGCTTTTTCTGACGGACGAAAACGCTCCGGGATGTTGTATAGTTGTACGTTTAATTTATTTGATTCATGTTAATAGATTTTAAAAATATACAAACGAGCAGTATTTTCCACTGCGTTCTCAGGACAGGGTTATATATGCACATTTTCGGTTATGTCTTGTTATTTATTGTTCAGATTTTCTTTTATTCCTGTTGGTTTGTTAGCTTTTGTTATTTCGTTCCGTCGGTTGGCTGCTGTATTTGCACTTTAAACATTTGTTAATAAAAGTGACTAATTTTGTACATGTTTTGTTATGTTCTCAGTATCATTAGGCCTATGTAATGCTGCTATTCTGTTTCTGAACGGTAAAGGTGCAGCTGCCATTTGGGGAGGCCACTCCACTGTAGTGCTACCAAGTGTTTGTTTTTTTAGCCTTAGCAACGGTAATACCGTATACCCCGGGAAAATGTGGACACGGTTTAACGGTATCAAAATTTGGATACCGCCCAACTCTAGTCCGGACTAAACCAGAGCCGTTTCCCAGTTCAGCGAGTGCACGGTTCTGAGCGTCCTTGGAGGTTCTGAGGGTTCTTGGAGGTTCTGAGGGTTCTTGGAGGTTCTGAGGGTCCTTGGAGGTTCTGAGCGTCCTTGGAGGTTCTGAGGGTCCTTGGAGGTTCTGAGGGTCCTTGGAGGTTCTGAGCGTCCTTGGAGGTTCTGAGGGTCCTTGGAGGTTCTGAGGGTCCTTGGAGGTTCTGAGCGTCCTTGGAGGTTCTGAGGGTCCTTGGAGGTTCTGAGGGTCCTTGGAGGTTCTGAGGGTCCTTGGAGGTTCTGAGCGTCCTTGGAGGTTCTGAGCGTCCTTGGAGGTTCTGAGCGTCCTTGGAGGTTCTGAGGGTCCTTGGAGGTTCTGAGGGTCCTTGGAGGTTCTGAGCGTCCTTGGAGGTTCTGAGCGTCCTTGGAGGTTCTGAGCGTCCTTGGAGGTTCTGAGGGTCCTTGGAGGTTCTGAGGGTCCTTGGAGGTTCTGAGCGTCCTTGGAGGTTCTGAGGGTCCTTGGAGGTTCTGAGCGTCCTTGGAGGTTCTGAGCGTCCTTGGAGGTTCTGAGGGTCCTTGGAGGTTCTGAGCGTCCTTGGAGGTTCTGAGGGTCCTTGGAGGTTCTGAGGGTTCTTGGAGGTTCTGAGCGTCCTTGGAGGTTCTGAGGGTCCTTGGAGGTTCTGAGCGTCCTTGGAGGTTCTGAGGGTCCTTGGAGGTTCTGAGGGTCCTTGGAGGTTCTGAGGGTCCTTGGAGGTTCTGAGGGTCCTTGGAGGTTCTGAGCGTCCTTGGAGGTTCTGAGGGTCCTTGGAGGTTCTGAGGGTTCTTGGAGGTTCTGAGGGTCCTTGGAGGGGGATGTGCGTCATATCCGCCGTTCCATTCGGTTTTTGTCCCCTGCACAGTTAAGACGTGGTCTGAACACCGCAGTGGTTTCCATGGAAATCGGGGCGTGGACCAAGCGTGGGGTCATTTCGGATGTGGAGTTAGTGTGTTTGCTCAGACACATTAAAAATTAGGGGGAACATTGGCCATGTCCCAATTCCAAGTATTACGAGTCACAATAGAATAATATTTTTGGCTTTAGAGCTGAGGCAGGATCTGTTCGGTCATGTGATCCCCGGACTGCACTCAGGGCTGAGCGAGTATGCACTGCCTCGACTGCAGACTGAGACCACACTCAGAACCGTGCACTCGCTGAACTGGGAAACGGCTCTGGACTGAACCAGGACTAAACCAGGACTGAACCAGGACTAAAGAGTCTTACTCTCGTCGGAGCCCCTGAACGCCTCTCGCGGCTGCAGACAGGCGTCGATTCGTCTGAAGTGGCGGAACAGGGGACGCACCTGTCGCTTCCGACTCTCCTTCTCCTCCTCGCACCTGTCACAGCCAATCAGAACACAGGAGAACAGCCAATCAGGTAATCCAGGACTAAGCCAGGACTAAGCCAGGACTAAGCCAGGACTAAGCCAGGACTAAGCCAGGACTAAAACAGGACTAAAACAGGACTAAGCCAGGACTAAAACAGGACTAAGCCAGGACTAAAACAGGACTAAGCCAGGACTAAACCAGGACTAAGCCAGGACTAAGCCAGGACTAAGCCAGGACTAAAACAGGACTAAGCCAGGACTAAAACAGGACTAAGCCAGGACTAAGCCAGGACTAAAACAGGACTAAACCAGGACTAAAACAGGACTAAGCCAGGACTAAAACAGGACTAAGCCAGGACTAAAACAGGACTAAGCCAGGACTAAACCAGGACTAAGCCAGGACTAAGCCAGGACTAAGCCAGGACTAAGCCAGGACTAAAACAGGACTAAGCCAGGACTAAGCCAGGACTAAGCCAGGACTAAGCCAGGACTAAAACAGGACTAAGCCAGGACTAAAACAGGACTAAGCCAGGACTAAACCAGGACTAAGCCAGGACTAAGCCAGGACTAAGCCAGGACTAAGCCAGGACTAAGCCAGGACTAAAACAGGACTAAGCCAGGACTAAGCCAGGACTAAGCCAGGACTAAGCCAGGACTAAGCCAGGACTAAGCCAGGACTAAGCCAGGACTAAAACAGGACTAAGCCAGGACTAAGCCAGGACTAAGCCAGGACTAAGCCAGGACTAAAACAGGACTAAAACAGGACTAAGCCAGGACTAAACCAGGACTAAGCCAGGACTAAACCAGGACTAAGCCAGGACTAAACCAGGACTAAACCAGGACTTACGGGTTGTGGAGGATCTCGGTCCATCTCTGAAGTTTCAGAACGTCCTCCACGAGTTCAGGAAAACGACTGAGGTCCTGAACCGCGCTCAGATACAACTCCTGAAAGAGAGGGGGTTATTTTATTTCATTTTATTCTGATTTGTACATAAACACTTGTTTTTATTTTTACAATTGTGTCTCATTTGCCTCCGGTCTCTTGCTCTGTTTTTGTTCCCCTCTGTTATTGATTATATTGATGAGTGAGCGACTGGACCCAAATAATTTCCCTTGTGGATCAATAAAATTTGTCTGAGTCAAAGAAAGTGGAGAGCCTGGACCAGGACTGGACCAGGACTGGACCAGGACTGGACCAGGACTGGACCAGGACTGGACCAGGACTGGACCAGGACTAAAATGGGTGAATTTCTTGTACAGTATGTAACGTGTGCTGCAGTAGTGGACCTCATTTCCGCCGTTACCTTGGTGAAGGCGTGTCCGCGGTCGCCCTCCTCCTGCAGGAGTTCTCGGTACGTGTCCAAGTATCTGAAGACCAAACTGAGGACAGAACGTTTCTTCATCACCACAGCCTCCTCCTCCTCCTCCAGGGGCCGCTCCGCCTCACACAGGCGATACCTGAGGGGTCAAGGACTACAGCGGGACTACAGCGGGACTACAGCGGGACTACAGCAGGAATACAGCGGGACTCAACCAGGACTACAGCGGGACTACAGTGGGACTACAGCGGGACTCAACCAGGACTACAGCGGGACTCAACCTGGACTACAGCGGGACTACAGCGGGACTACAGCGGGACTACAGCGGGACTACAGCAGGAATACAGCGGGACTCAACCAGGACTACAGCGGGACTCAACCTGGACTACAGCGGGACTACAGCGGGACTACAGCGGGACTACAGCGGGACTACAGCAGGACTACAGCGGGAATACAGCGGGACTACAGCAGGACTACAGCGGGACTCAACCAGGACTACAGCGGGACTACAGCAGGACTACAGCGGGACTACAGCAGGACTACAGCAGGACTACAGCGGGACTACAGCAGGACTACAGCGGGACTCAACCAGGACTACAGCGGGACTACAGCGGGACTCAACCGGGACTACAGCGGGACTACAGCGGGACTACAGCGGGACTCAACCAGGACTACAGCGGGACTCAACCAGGACTACAGCGGGACTACAGCGGGACTCAACCAGGACTACAGCGGGACTCAACCTGGACTACAGCGGGACTCAACCTGGACTACAGCGGGACTCAACCAGGACTACAGCGGGACTAAACCAGGACTACAGCGGGACTACAGCGGGACTACAGCAGGACTACAGCAGGACTACAGCGGGACTACAGCGGGACTACAGCGGGACTACAGCAGGACTACAGCGGGACTACAGCGGGACTACAGCGGGACTCAACCAGGACTACAGCGGGACTCATCCAGGACTACAGCGGGACTACAGCGGGACTCAACCTGGACTACAGCGGGACTCAACCAGGACTACAGCGGGACTCAACCAGGACTACAGCGGGACTCAACCAGGACTACAGCGGGACTCAACCTGGACTACAGCGGGACTCAACCTGGACTACAGCGGGACTCAACCAGGACTACAGCGGGACTAAACCAGGACTACAGCGGGACTCAACCAGGACTACAGCGGGACTACAGCGGGACTACAGCGGGACTCAACCAGGACTACAGCGGGACTACAGCGGGACTACAGCGGGACTCAACCAGGACTACAGCGGGACTCATCCAGGACTACAGCGGGACTACAGCGGGACTCAACCTGGACTACAGCGGGACTCAACCAGGACTACAGCGGGACTCAACCAGGACTACAGCGGGACTCAACCAGGACTACAGCGGGACTACAGCGGGACTCAACCAGGACTACAGCGGGACTCAACCTGGACTACAGCGGGACTCAACCAGGACTACAGCGGGACTCAACCAGGACTACAGCGGGACTAAACCAGGACTACAGCGGGACTACAGCGGGACTCAACCAGGACTACAGCGGGACTACAGCGGGACTACAGCGGGACTCAACCAGGACTACAGCGGGACTCATCCAGGACTACAGCGGGACTACAGCGGGACTCAACCTGGACTACAGCGGGACTCAACCAGGACTACAGCGGGACTCAACCAGGACTACAGCGGGACTACAGCGGGACTCAACCAGGACTACAGCGGGACTCAACCAGGACTACAGCGGGACTCAACCAGGACTACAGCGGGACTACAGCGGGACTCAACCAGGACTACAGCGGGACTACAGCGGGACTCAACCAGGACTACAGCGGGACTCAACCAGGACTACAGCGGGACTAAACCAGGACTACAGCGGGACTCAACCTGGACTACAGCGGGACTCAACCTGGACTACAGCGGGACTCAACCAGGACTACAGCGGGACTACAGCGGGACTCAACCTGGACTACAGCGGGACTCAACCTGGACTACAGCGGGACTAAACCAGGACTACAGCGGGACTCAACCTGGACTACAGCGGGACTCAACCTGGACTACAGCGGAACTCAACCTGGACTACAGCGGGACTCAACCTGGACTACAGCGGGACTAAACCAGGACTACAGCGGGACTAAACCAGGACTACAGCGGGACTAAACCAGGACTACAGCGGGACTCAACCTGGACTACAGCGGGACTACAGCGGGACTCAACCTGGACTACAGCTGGACTAAACCAGGACTACAGCGGGAGTCAACCTGGACTACAGCGGGACTCAACCAGGACTACAGCGGGACTAAACCAGGACTACAGCGGGACTCAACCTGGACTACAGCGGGACTCAACCTGGACTACAGCGGGACTCAACCAGGACTACAGCGGAACTAAACCAGGACTACAGCGGGACTCATCCAGGACTACAGCGGGACTACAGCGGGACTACAGCGGGACTCAACCAGGACTACAGCGGGACTAAACCAGGACTACAGCGGGACTAAACCAGGACTACAGTGGGACTACAGCGGGACTCATCCAGGACTACAGCGGGACTACAGCAGGACTACAGCAGGACTAAACCAGGACGACAGCGGGACTAAACCAGGACTGAACCAGGACGACAGCGGGACTCAACCAGGACTACAGCGGGACTATACCGGGACTCAACCAGGACTACAGCGGGACTGCAGCGGGACTAAATCAGGACTACAGCAGGACTAAACCGGGACTAAACCAGGACTGAACCAGGACTACAGCGGGACTCAACCAGGACTAAACCGGGACTAAACCAGGACTGAACCAGGACTACAGCGGGACTCAACCAAGACTACAGCGGGACTAAACCAGGACTGACCCAGGACTACAGCGGGACTCAACCAGGACTGAACCAGAACTACAGCGGGACTCAACCAGGACTACAGTGGGACTAAACCAGGACTAAAGCGGGACTAAACCAGGACTGAACCAGGACTACAGCGGGACTCAACCAAGACTACAGCGGGACTAAACCAGGACTGAACCAGGACTACAGCGGGACTCAACCAAGACTACAGCGGGACTAAACCAGGACTACAGCGGGACTCAACCAGGACTGAACCAGAACTACAGTGGGACTAAACCAGGACTACAGTGGGACTACAGCGGGACTCATCCAGGACTACAGCGGGACTACAGCAGGACTACAGCGGGACTGAACCAGGACTGAACCAGGACTACAGCGGGACTCAACCAGGACTACAGCGGGACTAAACCAGGACTAAAGCGGGACTAAACCAGGACTGAACCAGGACTGAACCAGGACACAGACAGTGGGAACAGAACCCCAGACCCTGTGGCTCTGATAAACCTGATCAGACCTGCAGCAACCTGCAAAAGGAATCTGCCCCGCCCACACACACTACACACTATACACTACACACACTATACACACACTACACACACACACTATACACACACTACACACACTATACACACTACACACTATACACTACACACACTATACACACACTACACACACTATACACACACTATACACACTATACACACACTATACACACTATACACACACACTATACACACTATACACACTATATACTACACACACTACACACACACACTATACACACACTACACACACTATACACACACTACACACACTATACACACACTACACACACTATACACACACTATACACACACTACACACACTATACACACACTATACACACACTATACACACTTACACACACTATACACACACTACACACACACACTATACACACACTACACACACTATACACACACTACACACACTATACACACACTACACACACTATACACACACTACACACACTATACACACACTACACACACACTATACACACACTATACACACACGTCACACACTATACACACACTACACACACTATACACACACTACACACACTATACACACATTATACACACACTATACACACTACACACACACTATACACACTATACACACACTACACACACTATACACACACTACACACACTATACACACACTATACACACTATACACACACTACACACACTATACACACACTACACACACTATACACACACTATACACACACTATACACACACTCCACACACTATACACACACTACACACACTATACACACACTATACACACACTACACACACTATACACACACTATACACACACTATATACACACACTATACACACACTATACACACACACTATACACACACACACACACACTATACACACACTACACACACACACACACACTACACACACTACACACACTACACACACTATACACACTACACACACTACACACACTATACACACTACACACAGTACACACACACTCTCTCTCTCTCAGGATACTGCTGGAGGACGAGCTGTTGGAATCTCTCTGACGTCAGGAAGATGGGATGAGTGAGCATGAAGTCATCCACCAGAACGTCTGCAACAGAACACCGGGACTGAGAGCGGGACCACCGGGACCGCCGGGACCGCCGGGACCACCGGGACTGAGAGCGGGACCACCGGGACCACCGGGACCACCGGGACCACCGGGACCACCGGGACTGAGACCGGGACCACCGGGACCACCGGGACCACCGGGACCGCCGGGACCGCCGGGACCACGTCTGAGACCGGGACCACCGGGACCACCGGGACCACCGGGACCACGTCTGAGACCGGGACCACCGGGACCGCCGGGACCACCGGGACCACCGGGACCACCGGGACTGAGACCGGGACCACCGGGACCACCGGGACCACCGGGACCACCGGGACCACCGGGACTGAGACCGGGACTCAGACCAGGACCAGGTCTGAGAGCGGGACCAGGACCAGACCTGTGTGTGTCTTTATATAATCCTGGTTCTATTCTAAGTCTGAGCTGTTGCCCATAGCAACAGACCAACACTTCTACTTCCTCCACAAACACTGTGTCAGATGCCCTCCCGTGTGTGTCAGATGCCCTCCCGTGTGTCAGATGCCCTCCCGTGTGTGTCAGATGCCCTCCCGTGTGTCAGATGCCCTCCCGTGTGTCAGATGCCCTCCCGTGTGTATCAGATGCCCTCCCGTGTGTCAGATGCCCTCCCGTGTGTGTCAGATGCCCTCCCGTGTGTGTCAGATGCCCTCCCCGTGTGTATCAGATGCCCTCCCGTGTGTCAGATGCCCTCCCGTGTGTATCAGATGCCCTCCCGTGTGTCAGATGCCCTCCCGTGTGTGTCAGATGCCCTCCCCGTGTGTATCAGATGCCCTCCCGTGTGTCAGATGCCCTCCCGTGTGTGTCAGATGCCCTCCCCGTGTGTATCAGATGCCCTCCCGTGTGTCAGATGCCCTCCCGTGTGTGTCAGATGCCCTCCCCGTGTGTCAGATGCCCTCCCGTGTGTGTCAGATGCCCTCCCCGTGTGTGTCAGATGCCCTCCCGTGTGTGTCAGATGCCCTCCCGTGTGTGTCAGATGCCCTCCCGTGTGTGTCAGATGCCCTCGTGTGTGTCAGATGCCCTCCCTGTGTCTGGGATTCATGGATGAATTTAAAGATTTCAGTCTGTCAGATGTTAACAGGTTAAAGCCCCACTGCGGGACATTTCCTCACAGTAGGACAGGGTTTGGGGTTTGGGGGTCCTCTGACCCTCTGACCTCTGGGTCACGTGACCATCGGCGAATGGGTCAAATGGAGAAATGACGTTTATCCAAACCTCCCTTACAGAGTGCACGTGTGCGTTGCCGTGGGTACCTGTGGCGGGGGCGTGGCGTTGGCGGGTCACGTGATCGAGCACAGCGAGCGTCAGGTTGACGGGCGTGTCCATCTGGAGGGCGGGGCCCGGGCGGTCGCTGCTGCTGCTGATCGGCTCCTCTGAACTCTGCTCGTCGCTGGAGAGGGAGGGGCTGCGCACGTCCGGAGGGGGGGCGGGGCTAGGGGCGGGGCCGTTCACACTGGGGGTCGCGGGGGGCGGGGCTACAGATGGCCAGGAGGGCGGGTCCTCGGTGTCCGGGCTGCAACAGAAGAACGCACTTTAAACGCGCTGTTAACACTCGATAAGAGATCTGATCAGACTTTATTGATCTCACATCAGCTCCACACTCGATAAGAGATCTGATCAGACTTTATTGATCTCACATCAGCTCCAGACACTTTAGTGCAAGAGAAAGAACAGAAAGTGCAGCAGACAAATACAGGGGGTCCTCGGGTTACGACGTTGATCCGTTCTTAAGATGCGTCGTAACCCGAATTTCGTCGTAAACCGGATTTTGCCTTTGATCTTCCAACCAAAGCACCAATAACCTTTCCATCTCAATAATTAGACCACTACACTGCTTGGTTATCACTGCCGCTTTCATAGGAGCAGATCAGAGCCCACATCAGGTACTTCCGCCCACATTGGACACACGAGGCCGTCTTCTCCGCCCTACAACCACAACAGAGCGTATTCTTCCACCGTGCGCCGCGCGCCGCGTGCGTTTGTTTACATCTTTTACCACGCTAAACCGTGTAAGACGGAATGACGCGTAATATATACATATTTTTTTTAATGGGGGCGCGTTCGTAACCACGAAACGTCGTAACCCGAGACCGTCGTAACCCGAGGACCCCCTGTAGTAATAAGAACAAAAGAAGTAAAAAGAGAGGATAGAAAATATTTCCCGTCTGGACTCTCCAGTGGAGTTCTACAGTCTGATAGGGATGGGCGATACCAGTTATTTTTGTTTTGATACGATACCAAGTAATACCAGGGTTAGAATCGCGATATCGATACCGATACTTTCATACATTTTTTAATACTACAGAAAAAGTCATAGTCATAGTTGCTTTATTGTCGAAAAACAATCATGTACATGTACACAGAGTGAATTTGAAATTTGGTTTCCCCACTAACCCTAACCCTAACCCTAACCCTAACCAACCCTAACCCTAACCCTAACCCTAACCCTAACCAACCCTAACCCTAACCAACCCTAACCCTAACCCTAACCCTAACCCTAACCCTAACCAACCCTAACCCCAACCCTAACCCTAACCCTAACCCTAACCAACCCTAACCCTAACCAACCCTAACCCTAACCCTAACCCTAACCCTAACCAACCCTAACCCTAACCCTAACCCTAACCAACCCTAACCCTAACCAACCCTAACCAACCCTAACCCTAACCCTAACCCTAACCAACCCTAACCCTAACCCAGGCAGGACAGTGATAGAGCGGGGAGGGGAGGGGCCACGTACATGCGCGCGCCGCCGAAAACACTAACCTGCCTCTAACTAGATACTTTGGCTTCACAAAGCTCCACCAGGGGCTTAGCTCCACATTCTAACACCAGAGATCTGAAAAAAAATCCTTGATGAAATGAAAATGGCAACGCAGACATCAGATGTGACACTAGACTTTTGTTTGTGCTGCTTGTGTTGTATGTTGTACTTTTATGGATTTGCCGAGGGACTGCGGATGAAAACTAGCTTTGTAGCTAAAATTCGGCATATTTACATTTGTTTTATACTTATGTTCATTAATGTGCATTGTCCCTATCAAATAAATAAATACATAAAATAAAATAAATAAATCTATTGTAAGTTGGGCACTTGCAGCTTATGAAAAAAGACACATGAAGTATCACTATTCTCCTCTCACATACACGACTCTTACATACATTCTCTCACATACACTACTCTTACATACACGACTCTTACATACTGTACATTCTCACTCTCACATACACTACTCTTACATACATTCTCTCACATACACAACTCTTACATACTGTACATTCTCACTCTCACATACACAACTCTTACATACATTCTCCTCTCACATACACGACTCTTACATACATTCTCCTCTCACATACACAACTCTTACATACACGACTCTTACATACACGACTCTTACATACATTCTCCTCTCACATACACGACTCTTACATACACGACTCTTACATACACGACTCTTACATACACGACTCTTACATACATTCTCCTCTCACATACACGACTCTTACATACATTCTCCTCTCACATACACGACTCTTACATACATTCTCACTCTCACATACACTACTCTTACATACATTCTCCTCTCACATACACGACTCTTACATACACGACTCTTACATACATTCTCCTCTCACATACACAACTCTTACATACACGACTCTTACATACACGACTCTTACATACATTCTCCTCTCACATACACGACTCTTACATACACGACTCTTACATACATTCTCCTCTCACAGATCCATTCTAACAGTTTGCCGTGTTGTCTTTAATCATCCGGAGCTCTGGAGAAAAGGACATAATCCCGAACTTATCCCGTGTCCCGAGGCGAGAGTTCCCTCTTACGTAGCATTAACGTAGCAAGTTAAGGATTCTTCTTCTCTTGGAAATGCCGCGTAAATATCAGGCTCACAGCTGATCGGCGAACAGGCGCAAACACAACAGCGGCAATCGTCATGATTGGCGGGAGCGCGTATCGGTGCGTAATTATCCTGCAACATGATTGGAAGCTGGAGCGCACTGGCCATTTTGACTTAAAAACGGCGAAATTCGCCAAAAGTTTAGGGATTTTCATGCCTGATTGATAAAATGCCATAAGGGATGGAAGAAGGGATGCCCGTTTTAGAAGAGGGATGATTTTGACTATTTTTTCCCACAGGAGGGATGCCCCCCCCCCATCCCCCCTCATCTCGAGTACTGATCGCGGGATGACGTACTACCCACGTTTGGTGAGAACGCGGAAGGAAAAGTAGTGCCTGACAAGTGGCAATGGTTGAATAATGAACAAAACACAGATGAATTTGAACTAAATAAACTGAAAGTTAAGTCAGTAAGAAAACATGACTTGGTATCGATAATTTAATACCAGGATCGATGCATATTAAATACCCCATCAGGATCGATATATCGATACTTTGGTATCGATCCGCCCATCACTACAGTCTGATGGTGGTGGGGATGTAGGATCTGCAGTAGCGCTCCTTCTTGCACTGGGGGTGCCTCAGTCGGCTGCAGAAGGAGCTGCTCAGCTCCTCTACAGTCCGGTGCAGAGGGTGAGAGGTGTCGTCCATGATGGACATAAGTTTGTCCAGTACCTCCTCTCAGCCACCTCCTCTACAGAGTCCAGAGGACAGCCCAGGACAGAGCTGGCCCTCCTGACCAGCTTATTCAGTCTCTTCGTGTCCCGCTCTGTGCTGCTCGGGGCCCAGCAGACGACAGCGTAGAGGAGAGCAGAGGCCACCACAGAGTCATAAAAAGTCTTGAGCAGAGGCCTGCACACTCCAAAGGACCTCAGTCTCCTCAGGAGGTGGAGGCGACTTTGGCCCTTCTTGTACAGGGCGTTGGTGTTGTGGGACCAGTCCAGTTTATTGTTGAGGTGAACACCCAGGTACTTGAAACTGTCCACAGTCTCTATGTCCTGCCCCTGGATGTTCACCGGTGAGTGAGGTAGTGGTCTCCTCCTGAAGTCCATCACCAGCTCCTTTGTCTTACTGGTGTTAAGGCACAGGTGGTTGTGCCCACACCAGTCCACAAAGTCACTGATGACCGAGCGGTACTCCAGCTCGTTCCCCTCAGACACACAGCCCACAATGGCCGAGTCGTCAGAGAACTTCTGGAGATGGCAGCTGTCCATGTTGTATGTGAAGTCCGAGGTGTATATGGTGAAGAGGAAGGGTGAGAGGACAGTACCCTGGGGGGCCCCCGTGCTGCAGACTACCACCTCTGACTCACAGCCGCGCAGCCGCACGTACTGTGGACGGTCAGTGAGGTAGTCGATGGTTCAGGCAGCGAGATGTCCATCCACTCCCGCGTCCTCCAGCTTCCCCCGCAGCAGCGCCGGCCTGATGGTGTTGAAGGCGCTGGAGAAGTCAAAGAACATGACTCTCACAGCACTCCCGGCGGTCTCCAGGTGGGTGAGCGGCATGATGATGGCGTCCTCTACTCCTACGTTTGGCTTGTAGGCAAACTGCAGCGGGTCCAAACACACTCGATACTCAATACAAACACACTTGATACTCGATACGAATACACTCAATACCGATTCTGCGATGAAAAAAACGTCTTTGTTTAGATCAGACCCGGGCATTTCAAGGCCTGGGGGCCAAATACGGCCCACGAGCCGACTCTGACCGGCCAGCAAAAGGTTGCTTGGGATGAAGAAAATAAAAGATACTTTCAGAATTGTACATAATCCATTTGTCCTGATGATCGTCTGTGGGACTTCACATCTCCACCTCAGACATGAACCTGACTCTGACGCACTTAAAGCTCCACAGAGGAACATTTCTCTCACTGATCAAGAAAAAAACACTAAAACATGTTCACTTTGACTTTTTCTACACAGTTTGGCAGTTGGACAAAAATGTTGTGACATTTCTTCTATTCTATTATTTGGCCTGTTTATTTTGGCCTGTTTTAGTTCTGGTTCAGTCCTGGTTTAGTTCTGGTTTAGTTCTGGTTTAGTTCTAGTTTAGTTCTGGTTTAGTTCTGGTTTAGTCCTGGTTTAGTCCTGGTTTAGTCCTGGTTCAGTCCTGGTTCAGTCCTGGTTCAGTCCTGGTTTAGTCCTGGTTCAGTCCTGGTTTAGTCCTGGTTCAGTCCTGGTTCAGTCCTGGTTTAGTTCTGGTTTAGTTCTAGTTTAGTTCTGGTTTAGTTCTGGTTTAGTCCTGGTTCAGTCCTGGTTTAGTTCTGGTTTAGTCCTGGTTTAGTCCTGGTTCAGTCCTGGTTCAGTCCTGGTTCAGTCCTGGTTTAGTTCTGGTTTAGTCCTGGTTTAGTTCTGGTTCAGTCCTGAAAATGGGGCTTTTTAGGATCCGTGAAGAACCCAAGGATCAAATCTGGATTCTGGTTTTAGGATTTGGATCGTCGACACTTTTGACACGTGACGTTTGTGAATCGGACACGTTTGACCCGGATTGGGATTTGTTCTGACCACAGAAGTTCAGTGGGTGGGGCTAGGTGGTAGGTGGGGGTAGGGGGGGGTGGGGGGTGGGTGGGGATAGGTGGGGGTAGGTGGAGGTAGGTGGGGATAGGTGGAGGTAGGGGGTAGGTGGAGGTAGGGGGTAGGTGGGGATAGGTGGAGGTAGGTGGGGATAGGTGGGGGTAGGTGGAGGTAGGTGGGGATAGGTGGAGGTAGGGGGTAGGTGGAGGTAGGTGGGGTAGGTGGAGGTAGGAGGTAGGTGTCTCTGACCTGAACAGCTCCCTCTGCTGGCTGCTGTCGGGGGTAGGTGGGGGTAGGTGGAGGTAGGTGGTGGTAGGTGGAGGTAGGTAGGGGTAGGTGGAGGTAGGTGGAGGTAGGAGGTAGGTGTCTCTGACCTGAACAGCTCCCTCTGCTGGCTGCTGTCGGGGGTAGGTGGTAGGTGGAGGTAGGTGGGGGTAGGTGGGGATAGGTGGGGGTAGGTGGTGTTAGGTGGAGGTAGGAGGTAGGTGTCTCTGACCTGAACAGCTCCCTCTGCTGGCTGCTGTCGGGGGTAGGTGGAGGTAGGTGGGGGTAGGTGGAGGTAGGTGGGGGTAGGTGGAGGTAGGTGGAGGTAGGTGGAGGTAGGTGGAGGTAGGTGGGGGTAGGTGGAGGTAGGTGGGGTAGGTGGAGGTAGGTGGAGGTAGGTGGAGGTAGGTGGGGATAGGTGGAGGTAGGTGGAGGTAGGGGGTAAGTGTCTCTGACCTGAACAGCTCCCTCTGCTGGCTGCTGTCGGGGGTAGGTGGTAGGTGGAGGTAGGTGGGGGTAGGTGGGGGTAGGTGGAGGTAGGTGGGGTAGGTGGAGGTAGGTGGAGGTGGGGTAGGTGTCTCTGACCTGAACAGCTCCCTCTGCTGGCTGCTGTCGGGGGTAGGTGGTAGGTGGGGGTAGGTGGGGGTAGGTGGAGGTAGGTGGAGGTAGGTGGGGGTAGGTGGAGGTAGGTGGGGTAGGTGGAGGTAGGTGGAGGTAGGTGGGGTAGGTGGAGGTAGGTGGAGGTAGGTGGAGGTAGGTGGGGATAGGTGGAGGTAGGTGGAGGTAGGTGGAGGTAGGGGGTAAGTGTCTCTGACCTGAACAGCTCCCTCTGCTGGCTGCTGTCGGGGGTAGGTGGAGGTAGGTGGAGGTAGGTGGGGTAGGTGGAGGTAGGTGGAGGTGGGGTAGGTGTCTCTGACCTGAACAGCTCCCTCTGCTGGCTGCTGTCGGGGGTAGGTGGAGGTAGGTGGGGGTAGGTGGAGGTAGGTGGGGGTAGGTGGAGGTAGGTGGGGGTAGGTAGAGGTAGGGGATAGGTGGTGTTAGGTGGAGGTAGGTGGGGGTAGGTGGAGGTAGGTGGTGTTAGGTGGAGGTAGGGGATAGGTGGTGTTAGGTGGAGGTAGGTGGAGGTAGGTGGGGGTAGGTGGAGGTAGGTGGAGGTAGGTGGGGGTAGGTGGAGGTAGGTGGGGGTAGGTGGAGGTAGGTGGAGGTGGGGTAGGTGTCTCTGACCTGAACAGCTCCCTCTGCTGGCTGCTGTCGGGGGTAGGTGGAGGTAGGTGGGGGTAGGTGGAGGTAGGGGGTAGGTGGGGTAGGTGGAGGTATGGGGTAGGTGGGGATAGATGGGGGTAGGGGTAGGTGGGGGTAGGTGTCTCTGACCTGAACAGCTCCCTCTGCTGGCTGCTGTCGGGGGTAGGTGGTAGGTGGAGGTAGGTGGGGGTAGGTGGGGGTAGGTGGAGGTAGGTGGGGTAGGTGGAGGTAGGTGGAGGTGGGGTAGGTGTCTCTGACCTGAACAGCTCCCTCTGCTGGCTGCTGTCGGGGGTAGGTGGTAGGTGGAGGTAGGTGGGGGTAGGTGGAGGTAGGTGGGGATAGGTGGGGGTAGGTGGTGTTAGGTGGAGGTAGGAGGTAGGTGTCTCTGACCTGAACAGCTCCCTCTGCTGGCTGCTGTCGGGGGACGTCTCTCTGAAAAAGGGCACGACTCGTGATAGGCTGGCTCTCCTTTTGGACCCGCCCACTCCCACAGCGGCGCCACCAGACCCGCTCTTCTCCACCAATCCCAGCCCAGCGCCGTGACGGGTCAGCGCCGTGCCCTGCTTCTTCAGGAACTTCTCCAGAGGCTTCATCCCGGCCGGCATCCTGGACCGGGACCAGGACCGGAGACCAGGGACTGAACCGGAGACCGGAGACCAGGACCAGAGACCAAGATCAGGACCAGGACCAGGACCAGGACCAGGACCAGAGCAGCTCTGAAGTCTCCTGGAGCGTCTTGAGTTCTGCTGCAGAGAAAACTGGGTTAGATTCTTCTCTGATCCAATCCTGCTCCAAAGAAGAAACCAGAACCTAAACCAGAACCTAAACCAGAACCTAAACCAGAACCTAACAGGACCTAACAGGACCTAACAGGACCTAACAGAACCTAACAGGACCTTACTTTAACAGGTTTAATGCGCCCCCCACCCCCTCTGCCCCTCTGCCGACTCCCCCCTCCTCTTCACACCTCCCCGGGCCAGTAGGCATACCCCCTTCCCCCTCACACGGACTCAACCCAGCACCACAGTACGTGCGGCTGCGCGGCTGTGAGTCAGAGGTGGTAGTCTGCAGCACTGGGGCCCCCCAGGGTACTGTCCTCTCACCCTTCCTCTTCACCATCTACACCTCGGACTTCACATATAACACGGACAGCTGCCATCTCCAGAAGTTCTGACGACTCGGCCATTGTGGGCTGTGTGTCTGAGGGGAATGAGCTGGAGTACCGCTCGGTCATCAGTGACTTTGTGGACTGGTGTGGGCGAAACCACCTGAGCCTGAACACCAGTAAGCTGGTGATGCTGGTGAGCTGGTGATGGACTTCAGGAGGAGACCACTACCTCACTCACTGGTGAACATCCAGGGGCAGGACATAGAGACTGTGGACAGTTTCAAGTACCTGGGTGTTCACCTCAACAATAAACTGGACTGGTCCCACAACACTGACGCCCTGTACAAGAAGGGCCAAAGTCGCCTCCACCTCCTGAGGAGACTGAGGTCCTTTGGAGTGAGCAGGCCTCTGCTCAAGACTTTTTATGACTCTGTGGTGGCCTCTGCTCTCCTCTACGCTGTCGTCTGCTGGGCCCCGAGCAGCACAGAGCGGGACAGGAAGAGACTTAATAAGCTGGTCAGGAGGGCCAGCTCTGTCCTGGGCTGTCCTCTGGACTCTGTAGAGGAGGTGGCTGAGAGGAGGTGCTGGACAAACTTACGTCCATCATGGACGACACCTCTCACCCTCTGCACCGGACTGTAGAGGAGCTGAGCAGCTCCTTCAGCAGCCGACTGAGGCACCCCCAGTGCAAGAAGGAGCGCTACCGCAGATCCTTCATCCCCACCACCATCAGACTGTATAATTCTAACATATAGGCCAGACGTGCAATATCCTCCTTTTCATGTTGATGCTTGTTGTTACTATTATCATTATTACTAT
Organism: Paratrypauchen microcephalus; assembly: GCA_036785185.1. Taxonomy (NCBI): domain Eukaryota; kingdom Metazoa; phylum Chordata; class Actinopteri; order Gobiiformes; family Gobiidae; genus Paratrypauchen; species Paratrypauchen microcephalus. The sequence continues at coordinate 73,261 of JAVJIX010000423.1, read as the reverse complement.
TTCCCATTATTATTATTATTATTATTATGTATTACTATCTGTATTACTTATTACTTACTTTATCCCCTCCCTGCTGCATGCACTTTTTTTCCCTCATGTTCAAATTGTCCTGGAGCTACTGTGGCGAGTAAATTCCTCCTGTGTGAGATCAATAAAGGCTTATCTTAAACCAGAACCTAAACCAGGACCTAAACCAGGACCTAAACCAGAACCTAAACCAGGACCTAAACCAGGACCTAAACCAGGACCTAAACCAGAACCTAAACCAGGACCTAAACCAGGACCTAAACCAGAACCTAAACCAGGACCTAAACCAGGACCTAAACCAGAACCTCCCCCTGGCCCTGGACTCCAGAGTTGTGGGTTGTGGGTTCTGGGTTCTGGGTTGTGGGTTCTGGGTCGTGCAGAACATCAGTGATGTTTCTTACAGCGGTTCTGCTCCTCCTCCTCGGTACTCGGTACTGACCCACTTACCGTGTCTGTGTCTGTCCTCGGGGTTCGGGGTTCGGGTGGTGCTACATGGTGCATGTGCGCGGGCCGCGCGTGGGCAGGTGTGCGCAGGTGCGGGTTCGGGGGTTCGGGCTCAGGTTCGGTGTCTCCTCCTCCTCGTCTGTTCCGCGCTGGTTTCGGTTCGCCTGCTCCGGTGCCGCAGCTGCTGCTTCCGGGGAGTCCTGGATCGGCACCAGCGCCTCGGAGCTCCTCCGGTTGTGTTCCTCCGGTTCTGCTCCTCGGGTTCTGCTCCTCCGGTTCTGCTCCTCCGGTTCTGGCCGCGGTGACTCGGTGGTTCGGGGTGGTTCGGTGGTTCGGGGTGGTTGGTTCCAGGTCGCGCACTGCGGTTCTTCCTCCGCGTCTTTCCGCTGAGCCGCGGGCACGAGCTCTGCTGCAGCTGCGCGTGCCCGCGGCTCGGGAGCGCGCACGGTGCACCGTGTGCCGAGCGCGAGCACGGGGACATCCCGGAGCCTTCCGGTTCCGTCTGAGGTTCGTGTTATTACATAAGATCACCGGACCGACACCGACACCAGGACCGGACCCGCGTGACCAACGATCAGCCAATCAGGAGCCAGCCCTGTCCCCGTCCCCCCCAGGGACAGGTGGGGCGTCCCCGTCCACCCACAGGGACAGGTGGGGCGTCCCCGTCCCCCCACAGGGACCCACAGGGACAGGTGAGGCGTCCCCGTCCCCCCACAGGGACAGGTGAGGCGTCCCCGTCCCCCCACAGGGACAGGTGGGGCGTCCCCGTCCACCCACAGGGACAGGTGGGGCGTCCCCGTCCACCCACAGGGACAGGTGGGGCGTCCCCGTCCACCCACAGGGACAGGTGGGGCGTCCCCGTCCACCCACAGGGACAGGTGGGGCGTCCCCGTCCACCCACAGGGACAGGTGGGGCGTCCCCGTCCCCCCACAGGGACCCACAGGGACAGGTGGGGCGTCCCGTCCCCCCACAGGGACAGGTGGGGCGTCCCGTCCCCCCACAGGGACAGGTGGGGCGTCCCGTCCCCCCACAGGGACAGGTGGGGCGTCCCGTCCCCCCACAGGGACCCACAGGGACAGGTAAGGCGTCCCCGTCCCCCCACAGGGACCCACAGGGACAGGTGAGGCGTCCCCGTCCCCCCACAGGGACAGGTGAGGCGTCCCGTCCCCCCACAGGGACAGGTGAGGCGTCCCCGTCCCCCCACAGGGACCCACAGGGACAGGTGAGGCGTCCCCGTCCCCCCACAGGGACAGGTGAGGCGTCCCCGTCCCCCCACAGGGACAGGTGAGGCGTCCCGTCCCCCCACAGGGACAGGTGAGGCGTCCCCGTCCCCCCACAGGGACAGGTGAGGCGTCCCGTCCCCCCACAGGGACAGGTTGTGTCCTCGTCCCGTGTCTCTCCACCACAGACTGAAGTGTGACGTCCCACACATCCACCTCCAGTCAAATGAAGCTCACTGAGGCCTGCAGTCCAACATGTCCGTTTATAAGTGTCCCCACCTAGTCAGTGTCCCCGCCTACAGTCAGTGTCCCCATCTACAGTGTCCCCGCCTACAGTCAGTGTCCCCATCTACAGTGTCCCCGCCTACAGTCAGTGTCCCCATCTACAGTGTCCCCGCCTACAGTCAGTGTCCCCATCTACAGTGTCCCCGCCTACAGTCAGTGTCCCCATCTAGTGTCCCCGCCTACAGTCAGTGTCCCCATCTACAGTGTCCCCGCCTACAGTCAGTGTCCCCATCTACAGTGTCCCCGCCTACAGTCAGTGTCCCCATCTACAGTGTCCCCGCCTACAGTCAGTGTCCCCATCTACAGTGTCCCCGCCTACAGTCAGTGTCCCCATCTACAGTGTCCCCGCCTACAGTCAGTGTCCCCATCTAGTGTCCCCGCCTACAGTCAGTGTCCCCATCTACAGTGTCCCCGCCTACAGTGTCCCCGCCTAGTCAGTGTCCCCATCTAGTGTCCCCGCCTACAGTCAGTGTCCCCATCTAGTGTCCCCGCCTACAGTCAGTGTCCCCGCCTACAGTGTCCCCGCCTACAGTCAGTGTCCCCATCTACAGTGTCCCCGCCTACAGACAGTGTCCCCATCTAGTGTCCCCGCCTACAGACAGTGTCCCCGCCTACAGACAGTGTCCCCATCTACAGTGTCCCCGCCTACAGACAGTGTCCCCGCCTACAGTGTCCCCGCCTACAGACAGTGTCCCCATCTACACAGTGTCCCCATCTACACAGTGTCCCCGTCTTGTGTCCCCGCCTACAGACAGTGTCCCCGTCTTGTGTCCCCGCCTACAGACAGTGTCCCTGTCTTGTGTCCCCGCCTACAGACAGTGTCCCCGTCTTGTGTCCCCGCCTACAGACAGTGTCCCCGTCTTGTGTCCCCGCCTACAGACAGTGTCCCCGTCTTGTGTCCCCGCCTACAGACAGTGTCCCCGTCTTGTGTCCCCGCCTACAGACAGTGTCCCCGTCTTGTGTCTCCGCCTACAGACAGTGTCCCCGTCTTGTGTCCCCGCCTAGACAGTGTCCCCGTCTTGTGTCTCCGCCTACAGACAGTGTCCCCGTCTTGTGTCCCCGCCTAGACAGTGTCCCCGTCTTGTGTCTCCGCCTACAGACAGTGTCCCCGTCTTGTGTCCCCGCCTAGACAGTGTCCCCGTCTTGTGTCTCCGCCTACAGACAGTGTCCCCGTCTTGTGTCTCCGCCTACAGACAGTGTCCCCGTCTTGTGTCCCCGCCTACAGACAGGTGCAGGTGTTTCACATTTGTTTTTGTCAGCAGCAAATCAAAGTCTTTAAAGTGAAACAGGAGCCAATCAGACGCGAGCGCTGTGAGCACATGACACAGATACAAAGAAACTTTATTAACACGCTGCCTCGTACAGTATAACAGAACGCTTTAACCAAACACACGGCGGCAACGCCAAACCGTTAAAAAAAGTCAATAGAAAAGAAAGAAGCGTCGTCCTGGCGCTCTCCGTCTGCGCTCGCTCTGGTCTGCTGCTCCCGCCAGGCCCACGTCTGCAACCACAAAACACCACGTCACACCCGTCTGCTCGTCTCCATGGAGATAAGTGAACGCACCATACGCTGACCCTGGATCAGCCCATACACTCCAAACTCTGAGCTTTAATGTTCTGATCTTCCTCAAACTCCTGGAGTCGAGTTTGTTTCATTCTCATGTTTGAGGAACTCTTTATTAAAGCTCCAAACGCTCTGTTCCACCTCGTGATGTCATCAAGTGAACAGTGAACTTTTCCCTTTAGTTCAGTCGAGATCGGCGACTCCAGGACTGAAATGATCCAGATGATTCTAGTGAAGGTGTGTGGAGTTTAAAAACACAGTGGAGCACTTCCTGTATCACCACATGATGACATCACCAGGTGGAACAGAGTGTTTTCAGTCTGAGAGAAGAACTCGTGTTAAATCTGCAGGTTTGTGTGAAACATGAAAGAAACAAAACGAGGTGATGAGGAAACGACCTTTAACCCAGACCTTCTCCGCCCGTGGGGGTCACCTGACCTTTGACCCCAGACCCTCCGTGGGGGTCACCTGACCTTTGACCCCGGACCCTGAAAAGCTGAGAATATCTGTCCGAGCAGAATGCCTCCATATCGGTGCATCTCTAGTTAATGCCGCACTGTGGAACATTCCAGAGGTAATAACATCTCCATATAGAAAACCTCCAGAAAGTTCCACAGTGCAGCTTTAAGACCGTCGGCCTGAGACTCACCTGTGCGTCCCGCTGGGGGAGGGGGGGGCTCGTGAGTGTGGGGAGGGGGCGGGGTCACTCGGAGGCGTAGGGCAGCTCCGGGGGCGGAGCGTTGGCGTTGACAGACAGCTCTGGGGGCGGGGCTTTGACCGTGACGGGCTGTGAGGTGCGGCGCGGTGGCGAAGGTTTGGGCTGAGCCTGCTGCTGCATGGTGTCGTAGTATGTCACACCGCCGTAGGTCACCTGGGACTGGGCCTGAGGGGTTAAGAGGGGGCGGGGTTAAGAGGGGGCGGGGTTAAGGTTGGGGGTGAGGAGGGGTCATGGGGGGGCACAAAGTTGAGAGTTACAGCTCCTGTAGTTTCAGGTTCTACACCTGATACACGTTAGGGATGCAAATTATTGATTAATTCATTAATTGATAGTTGATTGACCTCATCGATCGATTAACGATTAACTGATAAGCGGCGTTTTTCACCTGAATTTGAGTGTTTCAATAGGGTCTTTAAGAATATAAGCTATAGTAACATAACACTGAGTCAAAACATAGTACAGTGGTCCCTCACCTTACCAAAGACTCTACATACGAAAAATCCAAGTTACCAAACGCCTTCACCTTAAATTTTGGTCTCTAGATACGAAAATTCAAGTTACGAAACACGGAATCTCAAAAATTCGAATAATGCGCACTCAGATGCACACCCCGCTGTTATCCCCGCTCAAAAAGCACCTTTCTCGGCCTCTTCGCTCTAGCGCCGAACACGCAAGATTTTCAACAAAATGTATGAAATAGTGAAGCGTGGGGGGAGACACGACTCAGGAAGCAGCGCGGAGACATGAGGAGCACGGCACCGCGCGAGGAGCACGGCACCGCGCGAGGAGCACGGCACCACGCGAGGAGCACCCCTAGTCCTGGTCTGCACGACCGGCACCAGGGCTGCGAGCACGAGATAGAACCGCGGCGCCCGGACCGTGTCCTCTGGAGCCCGAGCCACAAAACAGCCGCACGAAACCAGCAAAGAGCGACACGTGGTGGTTTAATCCTGGTTTAGTCCAGGTCTAGACCTGGTCCAGTCCTGGTTTAGTCCAGGCCCAGTCCAGGTTTAGACCTGGTCTAGACCTGGTTTAGTTCTGGTCTAGACCTGGTTTAGTTCATGTTTAGTCCTGGTCTAGTCTCTTAGCCAATCAGGACGCAGAACACAATGTTACGCTATAAAAAAATGCGGGAAACCTTTTACTGCACATATCAATTCTGTAGATCCGAACATCAAATTCACCCGTGAAGATGCCAAGGATAACACATTGGCGTTCTTAGATTGTGCAGTAACGATAGGAGGAGACCGGGGACTCCAAGTCTTCAGTCTTCAGGAAGCCCACACACACAGACCAATACACCACCCACTGCAGCACAAACTGGGAGTTATTCGGACATTACAACACAGGGCCCAAATGGTTCCCACAAGCACAGAGGGTAAGGAGAAAGAAGAACAACATGTGCAGGAAGCCCTCTCTGTTTGTGGTTATCCCAAATGGGCTGTCAACAAAACCAAGAGAGACAAGGGCAAGAAACAAGACAACAGAGAATCCGAACCCAGGAGGAAAGGGGTAGCGATTCCGTACCTGGCCGGCGTTTCGGAAAAGCTACAGAGGATTTTCAGACAATATGAAATCCCAGTTTATTTCAAACCCACAAACACTTTAAGACAAAAACTGGTCCACTCAAAGGACAAAACAACTCGTCCACCCAAAGGACAAAACACCGAGCCACAAACAAAGCAATGTGGTCTACTCCATTCAGTGTAGTGAAGACTGCAGTGAGCGCTACACTGGAGAAACAAAACAGCCACTTCACAAGAGGATGTACCAACACAGACGGGCGTGCCAGAGTGGACCGTCATCTGCCGTATATCTTCACCTAGAAGCCACGGGCCATTCTTTTGAGGACAGTGAGGTTCAGATCTTAGCCAGGGAAAAGAACTGGTTTGAGAGGGGAGTTAAAGAGGCTATTTTTGTCAAAAAAGAGAATCCTTCTTTAAACAGAAATGGGGGAGTTAGACATAATTGTCTCCCATTTATAATTTGATTATTAAACCAAGTCAGAACAGACGAAAGAAACATTAGGGCAGACAGGTCAGGGACAGAGGGGTGGAGACGGTCGTCTGAATAGAGATGCTAAACTAGACGCCAGAGAAATTCGAATAACAAAAAGGAACAAAGAGTTGAGATAGTTTCAGAGCCATTTCAGTGCAGTGAGCTCCTCCTAGGGCTGAATAGAGATGCTAAACGAGACGCCAGAGAAACAAAAGAGACAGATTATTTGAGATAGTTTCAGAATAATTTCAGTGTAGTGAGCTCCTCCCTGCAGCGAGATATAAACAGGGACTAACCAGCACTAGAACCAGAACTGACGAAGCCTCTCGGATGAGCGGCGAAACGTTTAACCAAACAAACTTTGTCCAGTTGACAAATTGAATTTCTCCTTTTATCTATAAAAAAAATGTTTCACTATATAAAAAAAAAAAAAACGTTGGAACAAATCAGGCCTTTTCCATTGAAATAGCTGCTCAACTTACGAAAAATTCACATTACGAAACCACTTCTGGAACAAATCAATTTCATAAGGTGACGTACCACTGTAATATTATATTGTATATTTCTCAATTAATTATTCCTTAGTAAAAAGCAGACAAATGTGTTGATGCTGAATAACAAAATACAGTAATCCCTCGCTCTATCGTGTACATTTTTTTTTATAGTGTAACATTGTGTTCTGCGTCCTGATTGGCTAAGAGACTAGACCAGGACTAAACGTGGACTAAACCAGGTCTAGAGCAGAACTAAACCAGGTCTAAACCTGGACTAAACCAGGTCTAAACCTGGACTGGACCAGGTCTAGATCTGGACTAAACCAGGATTAAACCACCTCGTGCCGCTGCTGGTTTCGTGCGGCTGGTTTGTGGCTCGGGCTGAGACTACACATTCCGGGCGCCGCGGTTCGGTCTCGTGCTCAGCAGCCCCGGTGTACGCGCAAGGACACCGGGCAGTGCCGTTGAGTGAGCGCGGTGCGCGGTTGCCTTGTTTCGTGACCATGCGAGTGCCCGCGATTAGCGATTAATTACAATTAATGCATTTTGTACGACCAACGTCTTGATCGACAATCTTAAGTCGATTAATTGTTGACATCCCTAACACACACACACACACACGTGTGTCGTCGGGGGGGGGGTGGGGGGGGCGGCGTGTCTTACCTGGGGGGGGGTGGGGTACATGGCAGGGTAAGGGAAGGTCATGACCCCTGGGGGCGGGTAAAATGGCGGTGGGAGGAGCTGCTGCGGTTGCCCTGGCGACAAGGAGACTGATGGGGCGCCGAAGAGGGCGGGGTTTGTGATGGGGCCTCCTGATTGGTGCGGATGTAGACCTGAGGAACATAAAGAACGTGATCAAACACAAACCACACGACTGAACCCCCTGATGAACCGCCGGGGACGGACCGCCGGGGACGGACCGCCGGGGACGGACCGCCGGGGACGGACCGCCGGGGACTCACCTGGATGTGGCAGGTGCATCTCTGGTTGCACCAGCATGCCCTGCGGTGCCAAGGGGGCGGGGCCATCACTGTGCCCGTACATTGGCCCTTGGTACGACACTGGCACAAAAACAGAACAGTTAGACCTGGTCCTGGTTCAGAAAAAGCGTCTTTGTGTCGTCATTTCCTGTTATTTCAAATCCTGCGTCTGAACGTTTGGGTCCAGTCCCCCTCTCCCTGACTCCTCCCACCACCCCTCTGACTCCTCCCTCTGTCCCCGACTCCTCCCCCTGTCCCCCCCGACTCCTCCCCCTGTCCCCCCCGACACCTCCCTCTGTCCCCCCCGACACCTCCCCCTGTCCCTGACTCCTCCCTCTGTCCCCACCTGACTCCACCCCCTGCCCCCCCCCCGACACCTCCCTCTGTCCCTGACTCCTCCCTCTGTCCCTGACTCCTTCCTCTGTCCCCACCTGACTCCTCCCCCTGCCCCCCCTCCGCCTGACTCCTCCCCCTGCCCCATCCGACTCCTCCCCCTGCCCCATCCGACTCCTCCCCCTGCCCCATCCGACTCCTCCCCCTGCCCCATCCGACTCCTCCCCCGTCCCCCTGACTCCTCCCCCTTACTGGGCTCGTAGTAGTGTCCCTCCATGACCCCCAGGTGCATTGGGGGGGCAGGGTCTGGGACGCTCCTCTGGCGGTGGGCGGAGTAACGCTTGGCCCTGTTTGAGCTCATCTCATCTAGAGGCGGGAACTGTCCACCGGACACGTGCAGAGGGTTGGACAGACCTGAGGACAGAGACACAGGGTGAGACAGGCCTGAGGACAGAGACACAGTGAGACAGACCTGAGGACAGAGACACAGGGTGAGACAGGCCTGAGGACAGAGACACAGTGTGAGACAGACCTGAGGACAGAGACACAGGGTGAGACAGGCCTGAGGACAGAGACACAGGGTGAGACAGGCCTGAGGACAGAGACACAGTGAGACAGACCTGAGGACAGAGACACAGGGTGAGACAGGCCTGAGGACAGAGACACAGGGTGAGACAGGCCTGAGGACAGAGACACAGGGTGAGACAGACCTGAGGACAGAGACACAGGGTGAGACAGACCTGAGGACAGAGACACAGGGTGAGACAGGCCTGAGGACAGAGACACAGGGTGAGACAGGCCTGAGGACAGAGACACAGGGTGAGACAGGCCTGAGGACAGAGACAGTGAGACAGACCTGAGGACAGAGACACAGGGTGAGACAGACCTGAGGACAGAGGTGAGACAGTCACACTGCGGGTCCCTTCACACTCCGGGTCCCTTCACACTGCGGGTCCCTTCACACTGCGGGTCCCTTCACACTGCGGGTCCCTTCACACTGCGGGTCCCTTCACACTGCGGGTCCCTTCACACTCCGGGTCCCTTCACACTCCGGGTCCCTTCACACTCCGGGTCCCTTCACACTCCGGGTCCCTTCACACTGCGGGTCCCTTCACACTGCGGGGTCCCTTCACACTGCGGGGTCCCTTCACACTGCGGGGTCCCTTCACACTGCGGGTCCCTTTCCCTTCACACTGCGGGTCCCTTTCCCTTCACACTGCGGGTCCCTTTCCCTTCACACTGCGGGGTCCCTTCACACTGCGGGTCCCTTCACACTCCGGGTCCCTTCACACTGCGGGGTCCCTTCACACTCCGGGTCCCTTCACACTCCGGGTCCCTTCAAAAAGAACCTGGTGGGAGGGCGCTTTGGGTGGTTCACCCAATCAGCCCAAGGCATTCTGTTGCAAGTCCCTCCCTTTTCTAAACTCTTCCAGTGAGAGCCTTCAGAGGGAGAACGTGGAGAACTCAGATACACAGACCAGCCTGGAGTGAGGAAGGTCCCCCCGCGGTTCCCTCAGGTCCCCCCGCGGTTCCCTCAGGTCACCCCTGCGGTTCCCTCAGGTCACCCCTGCGGTTCCCTCAGGTCACCCCTGCGGTTCCCTCAGGTCCCCCGGTCCCCCTGCGGTTCCCTCAGGTCCCCTTGTGTTTCCCTCAGGTCCCCCCGCGGTTCCCTCAGGTCCCCCGGTCCCCCTGTGGTTCCCTCAGGTCCTCAGGTCCCCTTGTGTTTCCCTCAGGTCCCCCCTGCGGTTCCCTCAGGTCCCCCCTGCGGTTCCCTCAGGTCCCCCGTCCCCCTGTGGTTCCCTCAGGTCCTCAGGTCCCCTTGTGTTTCCCTCAGGTCCCCCCTGCGGTTCCCTCAGGTCCCCCGGTCCCCCTGTGGTTCCCTCAGGTCCTCAGGTCCCCTTGTGTTTCCCTCAGGTCCCCTTGTGTTTCCCTCAGGTCCCCCCGCGGTTCCCTCAGGTCCCCCGGTCCCCCTGTGGTTCCCTCAGGTCCTCAGGTCCCCTTGTGTTTCCCTCAGGTCCCCCCTGCGGTTCCCTCAGGTCCCCCGGTCCCCCTGTGGTTCCCTCAGGTCCTCAGGTCCCCTTGTGTTTCCCTCAGGTCCCCCCGCGGTTCCCTCGGCTCCTCTGAGCTTTGGGACAACACTTCATTTGAAGCATTTGACTGACAGCTGAAAACTGGAGGATCAAGGAGAAGTAAGTGAGGAAAGAGAAATGAGATGCACCCAGAGAAACACGGGACACCTGGAGCAGGGCGGGCCAGCAGAGGGCGGCGCGCCGGGGCTCACCTCGTATCTCAGAGCGAATGTACGACGTGGGGCTCTGGCTCCAGTTCTGACCCAGACTGAGTCGTGCCAGGTCTTGGTCCATGTCGGAGAGTCCGCCTGCGGGCCCCGCTGCCGTGCCGCCCGAGGGGGCGTCGCCAGTGGTCCAGGACTTTGGCGAAGGTGCGGGGGGCGTGTCCTCCACAGACGTCTGTTTGCTGCCCATGTCCGCGGGCCGCGAGCGTGTCCGCCGCACCAGGGAGTACGACTTCCTCTCCACCGGGCGCTCCGTGGAGGGAGAGCCGTCCCGATTGGCCGAGGCGGGTGGCGAGGTCTGAGGGGCGGGGTCAGAGGACAGGGGGAGGGACTTCTGCTCCGGTGTTTGGTGATAAACGGCGCCTTCACTCAGAACATGATCCGCCTCATTAACATCCAGCGTGACGTCATCGGGCGCTCCTCTGAAGCCACGCCCCCCTCTGGCCATGGCCACGCCCCCACCACCTGCCGTGAACTCCAGCGCCACCTTCGGGCTGTACCTGTCCCTGCAACAGAACAAACCACACCCGTCACACCCGCCACGGCCACCACGCCCATCACACCCTCCACACACGTCTGAACCACTCACCCTCTGGTGTGGGGGCCGCGCACACTGGGGCCCTCGCTCCGGTCGCTCCTGTACGGAGGAGGCGGAGCGTTGGGGCCGCGGCTCCTGGGGGGCGGGGCTCTGGCTCTGGGCGCGGGGGGAGCCGATTGGTTGACGGTCTGAGGAGGCGGGGCTCTGGGACCTCCACCCTGCCACGACCGGACGGGACGCTCCTCCCTCCAGCGCTGCTCCCGACTCGGAGACACAGACGGTCTGAGGGGACAGGGACAGGTGAGACGGGGACAGTAGCTCAGTTTGTAGAGTGTTTGTCCACTCTCCTCCTCTCTCCTCTCGTCTACTCCTCCTCCTCCTCCTCACCTGCTCCTCCACTCTCCTCCTCTCTCCTCTTGTCTACTCCTCCTCCTCACCTGCTCCTCCTCCTCTCCTCACCTGCTCCTCCACTCTCCGCTCCCTCCTCTCCTCCTCACCTGCTCCTCCACTCTCCTCCTCTCTCCTCTTGTCTACTCCTCCTCCTCTCCTCACCTGCTCCTCCGCTCGCTCCTCTCCTCCTCACCTGCTCCTCCACTCTCCTCACCTGCTCCTCCACTCTCCGCTCCCTCCTCTCCTCCTCACCTGCTCCTCCTCCTCTCCTCACCTGCTCCTCCACGCTCCTCTCTCTTCCTCACCTCCTCCTCTCCTCCTTGTCTCCTCTTCCACTCTCCTCCTCCTCCTCTCCTCACCTGCTCCTCCACGCTCCTCTCTATTCCTCACCTCCTCCTCTCCTCCTTGTCTCCTCTTCCACTCTCCTCCTCCTCTCCTCACCTGCTCCTCCGCTCCCTCCTCTTGTCTCCTCCTCCTGTGTTGCTCCTGTTGCTCCTGTTGTTGCTCCTGATGTCGTATCCGTAGATGGCGATGAGTTCTTCTCGACTTTTTGGCGCTTGTTCTTCTTCTCTGAAGCGGTCGTGTTCCCATCGGCCTTCGTCCTTCCACAGTTTCCTGTTCCGTCCTTTGGGTCTGACAAAGAAAGCAAATAATAAATAAACAAATAAAGACATAAATAAGGAAATAAGGACAGGAATCCAAGAGGAGCTAAAATAAGATAGTCTGGAATGTCCCACCTCCTCCTCTCACCTCCTCTCCTTTCCTTGTTAGCATTAATTGATATAATTGAGGAAATTACCAATTCATTAGACAATAAAACATTTCCAACAGGAGTATTCATTGACTTAAGGAAAGCATTTGACACTATTAATCATAAGATTTTATTACATAAATTGGAACAGTGATGGATGGATGGATGGAATCAGAGGAGTGGTGTTATTTAACAGACAGGCATCAGTTTGTGAAGCTAAATAATAGTTGCTCTTCATGTCTTCATATCCCATGCGGTGTCCCACAGGGGTCAGTATTGGGTCCAACATTTTTCATACTTTACATTAACGATCTGTGCAAGGTATCAAAACGTTTGAAGCTGGTTTTATTTGCCGATGATACAAATATCAGAGCTGACCACAAGAAGAGTTTTTGTTTATCGGTCTGTGGGGTGAAAATATAGAACAGCCTGAGTGATGAACTAAAACACTGCTCAAACTTTAAGCAGTTTAAAAAATTATACAAATCTAGTATTCTGAGTCTTTATAGTGATTCAGTGTTGTAATGGTTAGTGTATTTATTATAAAGGGCTTATCTGTGAACATTGTAACTATTTTAACCCATCATATATACATATATACATACATACATATACATATATATACATACATACATATATACATACATACATATATACATACATACATATATACATATACATACATATATACATACATACATATATACATACATACATATATACATACATACATATATACATACATACATATATACATATACATACATATATACATATACATACATATATACATATACATACATATACATACATACATACATATACATACATATACATACATACATACACACACACACACAGTGCATGTTTTGGGTTGATGGGGGAAACCGGAGTGCCCAGAGGAAACCCACCCAGACACGGGGAGAACATGCAAACTCCACACAGAAAGGCTCGGGCGACCCGGGGATCAAACCCGGAACCTTCTTGCTGTGAAGCAAGAGCGCTAACCACTCAGCCACCATGCCACCAGATAGTATAGTAACACCAGATAAATGTGATGAAGATGGTTCAGAGGAAACCGGACAATATTAATGCTTAAGTGACTGTAAGGGGTGGGATTCTTCCCATAACCCTTTGAGATATGTTTACTTATGTAAAGAAATTATTATCTACACGTACATGTATACGTGTAATGCATTATGTACTGTATATTGACTTTGTGACATACTCAAATTCATTCATTCACTCCTCCTCTCCTCCCTCCTCTCACCTCTCCTCCTCTTGTGTGGCTCCTCTCAGGTCGTGCTCGAAGAACAGTCCTTTCCGGGGGATGTAGGCCGGGTTTTTTCGGTCTTCGTCATCGTCCAGTTTCTGTTTCCCTCCGGATTTGGTCTCTGGATCATCTGTCGACTCCTACAGCAAAACACAACCAGGACTGAACCAGGACTGAACCAAACCAGGACTAAACCAGGACCAAACCAGGACTAAACCAGGTCCTCTGGCCCACCCGTCCCCCTCTGGCCCGCCCGTCCCCCTCTCACCCGCCCGTCCCCCTCTCGCCCGCCCGTCCCCTCACCCGCCCGTCCCCCTCTCGCCCGCCCGTCCCCCTCTCGCCCGCCCGTCCCCTCACCCGCCCGTCCCCCTCTCGCCCGCCCGTCCCCCTCTCGCCCGCCCGTCCCCTCACCTGCCCGTCGCCGCTCTGTCTCTCTCCTGTCACGTTGTTCTTGTCTTCCGTCTTGCTCTCCTCTTTGGGTTCATTCTCCTCGTCTCTAGGGGGCGTGTCTTCAGAGGGAGGGGGTTTGGTCACTTCCTGTTCGGCGGCGGTGGGCGTGGTCTCCTCTGTGAACGCTTCCTCTTCCTCTCCGCCCTGAAAACAGACGATAACGAGCCAGTCACAATCAGATCACTCAAGTAATCAGATAAGCCCCGGATCATATCTGTGTGTGTGTGCGCACGTGTGTGTATGTATGTGCGTGTGTGTGTATGTACGTGTGTGTATGTACGTGTGTGTATGTGTGCACGTGTGTGTGTGTATGTACGTGTGTGTATGTACGTGTGTGTGTATGTACGTGTGTGTATGTACGTGTGTGTATGTATGTGTGTGTATGTGTGCACGTGTGTGTGTGTGCACGTGTGTATGTACGTGTGTGTATGTACGTGTGTGTATGTGTATGTATGTGTGCACGTGTGTGTATGTACGTGTGTGTATGTATGTGTGTGTATGTGTGCACGTGTGTGTATGTATGTGTGTGTATGTGTGCACGTGTGTGTGTGTGTGTGTGTGTGTGTGTGTGTGTGTGTATGTGTGCACGTGTGTACGTGTGTGTGTGTGTATGTATGTGTGTGTATGTGTGCACGTGTGTACGTGTGTGTGTGTATGTATGTGTGTGTATGTATGTGTGCACGTGTGTATATGTATGTATGTGTGTGTATGTGTGTGCACGTGTGTGTGTGTATGTGTGTGCACGTGTGTGCACGTGTGTGTGTGTGTATGTATGTGTGTGTATGTATGTGTGTGTATGTGTGCACGTGTGTGTATATGTATGTATGTGTGTGTATATGTATGTATGTGTGTGTATGTGTGTGCACGTGTGTGTGTGTATGTGTGTGCACGTGTGTGTGTATGTATGTGTGTGTATGTATGTGTGCACGTGTGTGCATGTGTGTGTATGTATGTGTATGTATGTATGCACGTGTGTATGTATGTGTATGTATGTGTGTGTATGTGTGCACGTGTGTGTGTGTGTATGTATGTGTGTGTGTATGTGTGCACGTGTGTGTGTGCACGTGTGTGCATGTATGTATGTGTGCACGTGTGTGTGTGTGCACGTGTGTGTGTGTATGTATGTGTGCACGTGTGTATATGTATGTGTGTGTATGTATGTGTGTGCACGTGTGTGTGTGTGTATGTGTGCACGTGTGCGCGTGTGTGTATGTGTGTGTGTATGTGTGCACGTGTGTGTGTGTGTATGTATGTGTGCACGTATGTGTGTGTGTATGTATGTGTGCACGTGTGTGTGTGTGTATGTGTGCACGTGTGTGTGTGTGTGTATGTATGTATGTGTGCACGTGTGTGTGTGTGTATGTATGTGTGCACGTGTGTGTGTGTGTGTGTGTATGTGTGCACGTGTGTGTGTGTGTATGTGTGCACGTGTGTGTGTGTGTATGTGTGCACGTGTGTGTGTGTGTATGTGTGCACGTGTGTGTATGTGTGCACGTGTGTGTATGTGTGCACGTGTGTGTGTGTGTGTATGTGTGCACGTGTGTGTGTATGTATGTGTGCACGTGTGTGTATGTATGTGTGCACGTGTGTGTGTGTGTATATGTGTGCACGTGTGTGTGTGTGTGTATATGTGTGCACGTGTGTGTGTATGTATGTGTGCACGTGTGTGTGTGTGTGTATATGTGTGCACGTGTGTGTGTATGTATGTGTGCACGTGTGTGTGTGTGTGTATATGTGTGCACGTGTGTGTGTATGTATGTGTGCACGTGTGTGTGTGTGTGTATATGTGTGCACGTGTGTGTGTATGTATGTGTGCACGTGTGTGTGTGTGTGTGTGTGTGTATATGTGTGCACGTGTGTGTGTATGTATGTGTGCACGTATGTGTGTGTGTATGTGTGCACGTGTGTGTGTATGTATGTGTGCACGTATGTGTGTGTGTATGTGTGCACGTGTGTGTGTATGTATGTGTGCACGTGTGTGTGTGTGTATGTGTGCACGTGTGTGTGTGTATGTGTGCACGTGTGTGTGTATGTATGTGTGCACGTGTGTGTGTGTATGTGTGCACGTGTGTGTGTGTATGTGTGCACGTGTGTGTGTATGTATGTGTGCACGTGTGTGTGTGTGTATGTGTGCATGTGTGTGTATGTGTGCACGTGTGTGTGTGTGCTAGGGATGTCAACAATTAATTGATTAACAATTGTCGATTAAGACGTTAGTCGAACAAAATGCATTAATTGTAATTAATTGCGGACACGCGCACCCACGTGGTCACGAAACAAGGCAACCGCGCCGCGCCAAGCTCGACTCATGATGATCAGCTATGATCAGATTTTAACCAGACTTTTGGTGTATGAAAACATGGTGACATCATCTACACGCTGCCGCGCAAAATGACAAACCCAAAGAGTGGTCAAATGATCCCTGACCCCTCTGCGGTGGAAGTGTCAGGTGCAGGTGGTTT
Organism: Paratrypauchen microcephalus; assembly: GCA_036785185.1. Taxonomy (NCBI): domain Eukaryota; kingdom Metazoa; phylum Chordata; class Actinopteri; order Gobiiformes; family Gobiidae; genus Paratrypauchen; species Paratrypauchen microcephalus. The sequence continues at coordinate 57,040 of JAVJIX010000423.1, read as the reverse complement.
ATGTTCAGATCTGTCATTACTGGAAACAACGAACCACATGAAACAATTGCACAAAGTTCAGCCCCCCCCCACCACGCTCTGGGGGCCCCCTCACGACGCTCTAGGGGCCCCCCACACGCTTCAGTGACAGTGGAACAGCTTCTCTGAGTCAGGCTCTGTTCTGCACTTCACCCAGCCCTCACCCACCTGGACAATAAGGACTCATATGTGAGAATGCTGTTCATAGATTTCAGTTCAGCGTTCAACACTATAATCCCACAGCAGCTCATTATCAAACTAGACCACCTGGGGCTTCAGACCTCACTGTGGAATTGGCTGCTGGACTTCCTCAGTGAGAGGCCACAGGCAGTGCGGGTCGGCAGAAACACCTCAAGCTGCATTAGACTGAGCACAGGAGCCCCCCAGGACTGTGTGCTCAGTCCGATGCTCTTCACTCTGCTGACCCACGACTGCTCACCAGCGTTCAGCACCAATCACATAGTGAAGTTTGCGGACGATACGACTGTGGTGGGTCTCATCTCTAATAACGATGAGACAAACTACAGGAGTGAGGTGAGCCTTCTGACCCAGTGGTGCAGCAATAACAATCTCCTTCTGAATGTTGAAAAGACCAAGGAGATTGTTATTGACTTCTAGAGAGGCCCCACCCAGCACCCCCCACTGTCCATCAATGGTGCTGCTGTAGAGAGGGTGAGCAGCACCAAATTCCTGGGGGTGCACATCAGTGAGGACCTCTCCTGGACTGAGTCCGGCTGAATACTGTATCACTGGCAAAGAGGGCTCAGAAGCGCCTCTATTTCCTCCGCAAACTGAGGAGAGCTGGAGCCCCTCCACCCATCATGACCACCTTCTACCGAGGCACCATTGAGTGTCCTGACCAGCTGCATCACTGTGTGGTACGGGAGCTGAACAGAACAGGAAAGCTCTGCAGCGCATAGTGAATGCAGCTGGGAGGATCGCTGGTGTCTCTCTCCCCTCCCTCCTGGACATTTCTAACACCCGCCTCACCCGCAGAGCGTCCGGCATTGTGGGTGACCCGAGCCACCCCGCACACAGCCTCTTTAGTCTCCTGCCCTCGGGGAGAAGGTACCGGAGTCTCCATAAAAAGGCAGATCACTCTAGACACTTTAAAATCTGCTGCTAAGGACGACTGTTGTACTGTTGCACATTCACTACTGGAGTTTTAGTCCTGTTTTTACTCCTGTTGTACTGTTGTTTACTGTTATTGCACTAGAATTACTACTGTTGCACATTTATGTTTATCTTTACTTCAGTGCACATTCTATTGCACATTACCATTTCACTGCGGTATCTTCCACTGCACATTTTTGGACATCTGTAAATAGGTATTTATTCTGTTGCACTGCTTTCAGATTTTAGATTTAGATTTTTGTCTTAGTTTTTGTTTTGTCTTGTATTGTATTTTGTACACTGTCTTTTTGCACTTGGCCAGAGAGAAACGGAATCTCGATTCACTGTTGAACACATTTGGCAGAAGTGACAATAAAGCTGACTTTGATCTTTGATCATTGATCTTGAGCATGGCAGAGGAACACGACAGGAACACAGAACATGTTCTCACTGACAGTTGTTTTGGTTTGCAATTAAAAAAAAAACATTTGCACAAAGCGGCACTTGTTCACTTTCCTATGTTGATAAGAATTAAAATGACTGAAGGGACAAAAAATTGCGAGTTAACTATGAAATATGAAATATTTTAATCAACTGACATCACTAATAAAAAATATTTTCCCCAAGTTTCTTTCTCCTGACAGACTGAACTTTGTGAGTTTGTGTTTCATGTGGAGAGTTCCAGTCATGGAATCACACTCCTCAGCCTTCCCGGTAAGGTCTATTCCAGTTGCTGGAGAGGAGAATAGTTGAACCTCGGATTCAGGAGGAGCAGTGTGGTTTTGGTCCCGGCCGGGGAACACTGGACCAGCTCTATACTCTCCATCGGGTGCTCGAGGGTTCATGGGAGTTTGCCTAACCAGTCCACATGTGCTTTGTGGACCTGGAGAAGATCGACCGTGTCCCTCGTGGGGTCCTGTGGAGTGCTCTGGAAGTACGGGGTTCGGGGCCCTTTGCTAAGGGCTGTTCGGTCCCTGTATGACCGGAGCAGGAGCTGTGTTCACATTGCCGGTAGTAAGTGGGACCTGTTCCCGGTGCATGTTGGACTCCAGGGCTGCCCTTTGTCACAGGTTCTGTTCATTATATTTATGGACAGAATTTCTAGGCGCAGTCCCAAACCGGAGGGGATCCGGTTTGGGAACCACAGGATCTCATCTCTGCTGTTTGCAGATGATGTTGTCCTGATTAGGGATGGGCATTTGGTGAAGTTTTCTTCGTCGATCGTTGGGAGAATTAATGAGTAATAATCGGTTAATCGTTAACATATTTTGTATTAAAAAGACAACAACCATTCACTCATGTGTGTCGCTTTTACTATGTCTGTCGAGGCTGTGGGAACAGGCGCTTCTCCACGGGAAAGTAAATCTGCAAATCAACATGCGTAGAGGTGGATTAAAGCGAGGCCACACGCATCCTGCAGCCTCTGCTAGCGCGCTCGGAGTTAGCCGCTTTGGGATCCGAGCTAACCGCTGCTAGCCCGCTGTCTCTGTCCTACCTCCTCCACACAACCGTATCTGCAGCAATGTATCAAGTCGTGAAAACCTTTGCCCTCCACGGCACTGATGGGGAGCATGTCTGTTTCGATCATCTTCACTATCAGTTCGGTGACCTTCTCTGCAGCTCCTCCTGGTCTGTGCTAGCGCAGAGTCCAGGCTAGCCTGTGATAGAGATAATGAACCGCCGCCACCTTCTTTTACCAGACTTGGATGCGCGGTGTTCAAATGATAAATCATTTGTGTTGTCGATGAGGTATATTTGTTTGCTGCATTGCAGTGCTTGCAGTGCACTTGGTCATTTTCTAAATTAAAGTGGTCCCACACAACACTTCGCCGCGACCTCTTCCTGTTTTGGCGATTGACCTACGGAAGCTCACATATATCAACTGAGACGTGCCAACTGAGGCGACTGTTTTTTTGTTTTGTTTTTTTAATCGGTTTGTCGACGAAAATGAACTTGCTCCGTGAAATTCTTAATGATCAATTATCGGTTAATCGATTAATTATGCCCATCCCTAGTCCTGATGGCTTCATCGAACCAGGACCTCCAATGTGCACTGGGGCGGTTTGCAGCCGAGTGTGAAGCGGCTGGGATGAGGATCAGATCCTCCAAATCCGAGGCCATGGTTCTCGACCGGAAAAAGGTGGTGCCCTCTCTGGGTGGGTGGGGAGTCCCTGCCTCAGGTGGAGGAGTTCAAGTATGTCGGGGTCTTGTTCTCGAGTGAGGGGAGGATGGAGCGTGAGATTGACAGGCGGATCGGTGCAGCGTCGGCAGTGATGCGGTCGTTGTACTGGACCGTTGTGGTGAAGAGGGAGCTGAGCCGAAAGGCAAAGCTCTCAATTTACCGTCGATTTACGTTCCTCCCCTCACCTATGGTCATGAGCTCTGGGTAATGACCGAAAGGACGAGATCGCCGATACAAGCGGCCGAAATGAGTTTCCTCCACAGAGTGGCTGGGCGCTCCCTTAGAGATAGGGTGAGGAGCTCAGTCACACGGGAGGAGCTCGGAGTAGAGCCGCCGCTCCTCCATGTGGAGAGGAGCAGCTGAGGTGGCTCGGGCGTCTGTTACGGAAGCCTCCTGGACTCCTCCCTCAGGAGGTGTTCTGGGCACGTCCCACCAGGAGGAGGCCCCGGGGAAGACCCAGGACACACTGGAGGGACTATGTCTCCCGGCTGGTCTGGGAACGCCTTGGGGTCCCCCCGGAGGAGCTGGAGGAAGTGTCTGGGATGAGGGAAGTCTGGGAGTCCCTGCTTAGACTGTTGCCCCGGCCCCGGATAAGAGGTAATGGGTAATACTCTCAATAATACTGCACTAAAGTACTTTTCATTATACAGAATCTGTTTCCTGCTGCTGCTCTGTATGAATGTATCACGTTTGTCACGACCTCACTGTAAACTACTGTTACCCGTGCAATCATCTGTGCAATACTTATACTGTATTATGTACCTACCTGCACATTTGTACATTGTACTTTGTATTTTTATTACATTTTATAACATTTTTATTATATTGTTTACTTCTTCCTAGGGCTGGGCGATTAATCGAGATTTGCGATATCTCGAGATGTTTTATGAAATCAAGAAAGATTTTGGCATTTCGAAAATCTCGAGAATAAGATTTTGCCACTCTACTTATTTTCCTGAACTGTGTTGTGGAGCTGTCCGCCCCGCCTGCTTCTTGTGTTTCACTGCGTCTCGTGGTCCCCCTCCCCTCGCGTGTAAGCCGCGTGTGTTTGTTGATAACTTATCCAACATGGCGGCGCCCACAGAAGAGTCCACGAGAGAATTCATACCAAAGAAAACAAACGGCTCCATTATATAGCGGTATTTCGGATTTAAACCGTCCGATGAGGAGCAGAAAGAGGCATTTTGCAGAGAATGCAAGAAACTGGTGCCATCAAAATCATCGAGCGCCACGAATCTCTTCAGCCATTTGCAGTACCACCACAAACTCTCATACGAAGAGTGTGCCAGGCTTCGGTTCGCAGGCAAACCTACCACCACCACCACCACTTCTAAGAAGACACCACAAACAACTCTCCAAACATCTTTACCCCGGTGTCTACCCTATGGAAAAACAAGTGCAAGGTGAGTCCATTGCCTTCCATATCGCAGAAGACATGACGCCCATAGCGGTTGTTGAGCGACCGGGCTTCATACGAATGCTAAAAACGCTTGACCCTAGATACAATCTACCTAGTCGCCACTTTCTTGTCAGTGCGGCACAGAGCAAGCAGGATGCAGTGTTCTGGGCACAGGCTGCATTTGGCCATCGGTGAGTTTTTGTGTGTGCGTTTTAATGGTTGTAATAAATTAATATAGTATTTCTAGAAAAAAAAAATGATGCAGAATAATGTGCCAAGTTAAAGCAAATACACAAATATAAAATGTACTACAGTCACAAAACACACGAGAATTCATGGATTGAGGCTCTATTAATCTATATTTAAAAACAATTTAATATGTGCTTTTTCACTTGGCTACGAAATGAGGGATTTTTTTTGTCTTTTATCTTAAATGTTAAAGAAGCACTTCATAAGAACTGTCGACCCTCAGGTTTTATGTTTACAATTAAAATAAGGCAATATACTACTTCCTTGGTTTGGTCATGTTAAAAATGGTGCACAAGCACTTTGTTACTAGTACCGGTCTACCTTTAGGCACTTGGCTGCCTGTTTGCACTTCAATAACAATTAAAAAAAAAAAAACTAGCTGAATTTGGCGCGTTTGTTTTTTTTTCCCCCCCTGCATAGATAGAGATATGTATCGTATATCGAGATATAGTAAAAACAGAGATGAAGTTAAGAAATGAAGTTAAGATTGAACTTTTGATCCAGACTCAAAGAGGAGGAAGTGTCTGTACCTCTGAGTGAGAGGCGTTCTCCTCGGGGTCTGCACTGTCGTAATCAGACAAAACCGCTGCAAAACAAAAACAACCATCAGACAGGGACGAGGGAGGGACGAGGGACAGACAGGGGACAGACGAGGGGACAGACGGGGGAACAGACGAGGGGACAGACGGGGGAACAGACGAGGGGACAGACGAGGGGACAGAGGGGGGAACAGACGGGGGGACAGAGGGGGAACAGACGAGGGGACAGAGGGGGAACAGACGAGGGGACAGAGGGGGAACAGACGAGGGGACAGAGGGGGAACAGACGAGGGGACAGAGGGGGGGACAGAGGGGGAACAGACGAGGGGACAGAGGGGGAACAGACGAGGGGACAGAGGGGGGACAGACGAGGGGACAGAGGGGGGACAGACGAGGGACAGAGGGGGGACAGACGAGGGACAGACGAGGGGACAGAGGGGGAACAGACGAGGGGACAGAGGGGGGGGCAGAGGGGGGGACAGACGAGGGACAGACAGGGTACAGAGGGGGGACAGACGAGGGACAGACAGGGTACAGAGGGGGGACAGACGAGGGACAGAGGGGGGACAGACGAGGGGACAGAGGGGGGCAGAGGGGGGGACAGACAAGGGACAGAGGGGGGACAGAGGGGGGGACGGGGGGGGGGCAGAGGGGGGGGCAGACGAGGGACAGACAGGGTACAGAGGGGGGACAGACGAGGGACAGACGAGGGACAGAGGGGGGACAGACGAGGGACAGACGAGGGGACGGGGGGGGCAGAGGGGGGACAGACGAGGGACAGACAGGGTACAGAGGGGGGACAGACAGGGTACAGAGGGGGGACAGACGAGGGACAGACGAGGGACAGAGGGGGGACAGACGAGGGTACAGAGGGGGAACAGACGAGGGGACAGAGGGGGAACAGACGAGGGGACAGAGGGGGAACAGACGAGGGGACAGAGGGGGGGGCAGAGGGGGGGACAGACGAGGGACAGACAGGGTACAGAGGGGGGACAGACGAGGAACAGACGAGGGACAGAGGGGGGACAGAGGGGGGACAGACGAGGGGACAGAGGGGGGACAGAGGGGGGGCAGAGGGGGGGGACAGACGAGGGACAGAGGGGGGGACAGAGAGGGGACAGAGGAGGGAGGCCTTACCTTCTCCAACCCCATCTTCACTCTCCTGCAACAGAGAAGTTTCGTTAATGAAGCGTTCAGTGCCTGTGACTCCAGTGCAAGTCCAGGACCTACATGGGACTAAAGTGGGTCTAAACCGGGACTGAAAATTGAACAAGTGACTTTATTGATCTCACATAGGAGAAATTCTTCTCTGCATTTAACCCATCCTGTTATCAGGAGCAGTGGGCAGCACATTACTGCGCCCGAGGACCATCTCCATGATCTTGTTGCTTCAGTTTGGTCAGGACCTCAGGAGGATTTGACCTGGAGCATGTTTTGGGTTGATGGAGGAAACCCACCCAGACACGGGGAGAACATGCAAACTCCACACAGAACACACACAGAAAGGCCTGGGCGACCCCAGGATTGAATCCGGAGCCTTCTTGCTGTGAAGCATGAGCGCTAACCACTCAGCCACCGTGCCGCCTAAACCGGGACTAAACCGGGACTAAACCGGATGCAGGTCCCGGCCTGAGCTCCAGCCGGTCTCTCCCTCCCGCGGGTGGGACCGGGTGGTGCCACGTCCACGTCTGAGCTTCAGCCCCACACAAAGCTCAATCCTGTTCCGGTAAACCCCTCTGTCTCCCGCAGAGGCCCGGTAAACCCCTCTGTCTCCCGCAGAGGCCCGGTAAACCCCTCTGTCTCCCGCAGAGGCCCCGGTAAACCCCTCTGTCTCCCGCAGAGGCCCGGTAAACCCCTCTGTCTCCCGCAGAGGCCCCGGTAAATCCGCAGAAGCCCGATAAACCCGCAGAAGCCCGATAAACCCGCAGAAGCCCGGTAAACCCGCAGAGGCCCGGTAAACCCGCAGAGGCCCGGGTAAACACCTCTGTCTCCCGCAGAGGCCCGGGTCCCTGTTGGTCCGTGCCTCTGCAGGTCCCGGGGCGCCTTTTCCCCGGCACCGGTCCCTTCCTCCGCCGGTGTGATCCGGGACACACACCCCGTCCCCCACGGCTCTGGCCCCGCGGCCCCGGCGCTGTTTCCCCGGGCAGGCGGCTGTCAGACGGCCCCGGGTCTGGGACGCAGCCCCGTTAGCCCCGTTAGCCCGGGGTTAGCCCCGTTAGCCCGGGGTTAGCCCCGTTAGCCCGGGGTTAGCCCCGTTAGCCCGGGGTTAGCCCCGTAAGACTCCATTGGTTAATCGATCCGGTTTGAGAAAAGACTCGGGGAGCGGGTACGAGCACAGACCGAGACCTCATCAAACCGAGCGGAAGCACAGCGGGTTCGGACCGGGACCGGCCCGGTGTCACTGGGGGATTAGCTCCGCGTTAGCCCCGTTAGCTCCGTTAGCTCCTCGTTAGCACTCACACACTCGGACTCCTCGTCGCTCTTCGGGCCGCTCTTCGGGCCGCTCCTCTCGGCCGTGGCCTCGGGGAGTTCCGGTTCTCGGTTCCGGGTCTTGGAGGACGGGGAGGCCGAGCCGCCGCTGTCGGAACCGGAGCCGGAGCCGGACTCGTCCTCGCTGTCCTGAGACGCGCGCCTCCTGCGTCTCCGCCGGTCCGCCATCTTAGGACTGAGAACCGGAAGCGCGGGGCATTGTGGGAAGTGGAGTCCTGAGAGGCGGAGCGGCGGGAGGCTGCCCCCTACCGGCCAGAGACACTCCTGCCCCTGAGACCCTCCTGCCCCAGAGACCCTCCTGCCCCTGAGACCCTCCTGCCCCTGAGACACTCCTGCCCCAGAGACCCTCCTGCCCCTGAGACCCTCCTGCCCCTGAGACACTCCTGCCCCAGAGACCCTCCTGCCCCAGAGACACTCCTGCCCCTGAGACACTCCTGCCCCAGAGACCCTCCTGCCCCTGAGACCCTCCTGCCCCTGAGACACTCCTGCCCCTGAGACACTCCTGCCCCTGAGACACTCCTGCCCCAGAGACACTCCTGCCCCTGAGACACTCCTGCCCCAGAGACACTCCTGCCCCTACCAGCCAGAGACGTGTAAGAATAAGAAAATAGTTCAGTTCAGTTAGTTTAGTTTAGTTTAGTTCACTTGAGTTTACATGGGAGTTTGCCCAGTCCACATGTGCTTTGTGGATCTGGAGAAGATGGACCGTGTCCCTCGTGGGGCCCTGTGGAGAGTGCTCTGGGAGTACGGGGTCCGGGGCCCTTTGTTAAGGGCTGTTCGGTCCCTGTATGACCGGAGCAGGAGCTGTGTTCACATTGCCGGTAGTAAATCGGACCTGTTCCCGGTGCATGTTGGACTCCAGGGCTGCCCTTTGTCACCGGTTCTGTTCATTATATTTATGGACAGAATTTCTAGGCGCAGTCAGGGGCCGGAGGGGATCCGGTTTGGGAACCACAGGATCTCGTCTCTGCTGTTTGCAGATGATGTTGTCCTGATGGCTTCATCGAACCGGGACCTCCAATGTGCACTGGGGCGGTTTGCAGCCGAGTGTGAAGCGGCTGGGATGAGGATCAGCTCCTCCAGATCCGAGGCCATGGTTCTCGACCGGAAAAAGGTGGCGTCCTCTCTGGGTGGGTGGGGAGTCCCTGCCTCAGGTGGAGGAGTTCCAGTATGTCGGGGTCTTGTTCTCGAGTGAGGGGAGGATGGAGCGTGAGATTGACAGGTGGATCGCTGCAGCGTCGGCAGTGATGCGGTCGCTGTACCGGACCGTTGTGGTGAAGAGGGAGCTGAGCCGAAAGGCAAAGCTCTTGATTTACCGGTCAATCTACGTTCCTCCCCTCACCTATGGTCATGAGCTCTGGGTAATGACCGAAAGGACGAGATCGCCGATACAAGCGGCCGAAATGAGTTTCCTCCGTAGAGTGGCTGGGCGCTCCCTTAGAGATAGGGTGAGGAGCTCAGTCACGCGGGAGGAGCTCGGAGTAGAGCCGCCGCTCCTCCACGTCGAGAGGAGCAGCTGAGGTGGCTCGGGCGTCTGTTTCGGACACCTC
>JAVJIX010000423.1:20000-42500 GCA_036785185.1 Paratrypauchen microcephalus | reverse complement strand
CAAAGGACATACTCTGGACTTAATCATCACAACCCTCACAACCCTCACTGATCTCCATGTGTATGACATCGGCATCTCGGATCACAATGCCATCACTGTGAAAGTACCTTCGTCAGTACCCCTCTCCAAACCGCAACGACAGATAACCTTCAGGAACCTACAGAACATCAACCCTGCTTCCCTTGATCTACACCTTCAACACCTCACTCCTCCTCTGCACTCCTCCATCAGTGACCTGGTGGAATATTACAACCGCAGTCTAACCTCCATCCTGGACTCCCATGCTCCACTGAGAACCCGGTCTGTCTCTTTCAAACAGTCGGCCCCCTGGTACACAGAGGAGCTGAGGCAAATGAAGAGATCTGGGCGAGTGCTGGAGCGTGCTTTCCTGGCCTCGGGTCTGACGGTGCATAAGCTGGCCTACCGGGAACATCAGAAGGTATACTGCAGAGCACTCCATACAGCCAGGTCAAATCACTACAGCAAGCTCATACACAATAGCCCCGGCAACTCTAAGCAACTTTTTTCCACTGTTAGCAATCTTTTACAGCCACAAATCCCCACACACATCGACAACTCAGTTCAACAATGCAATAAATTTCTTGACTCCTTCACATCCAAAATTGACAACATCCGCTCCTCTTTCTCACCCTTAAACCATCCACCTTCCACCGACATAGATTCTACTGCAAATACACACACATTCTCAGAATTCACCCTCACTACGCAGCAGGAGGTCGAGAAAATAATCCAAAAGTCCAAACCCTCCACCTGCTCCCTGGATCCCCTTCCCTCCCCTCTGCTCAAAACCCATAATACATCAATTTCCCCACTTATCACAGAAATCATTAATCTCTCTCTCCAGACTGGTCAGATTCCACCCTCCCTCAAAACTGCTCTCATCAAACCCCTCCTCAAAAAACCCACCCTAGATCCCACAGTTCTATCAAACTACAGACCCATTTCAAACCTGCCATTCATTTCCAAAATCCTGGAAAAAACTGTTTCTGCTCGTCTTCACAACCACCTCAAATCTTTCAGCCTTTACGAAAAATTCCAGTCTGGTTTTCGTCCATCCCATAGTACTGAGACAGCCCTCATGAGAGTCACCAATGACCTCATGATGGCCTCAGACTCCGGTTTCACATCCCTTCTCATCCTTCTCGACCTCTCTGCTGCGTTTGACACAGTCGACCACCACATCCTCCTCCACCGTCTTCAACATTACATCGGTCTCTCTGGCACTGTCCTCCACTGGTTTCACTCCTACCTCACTGAACGCACCGAGTGTGTAGCCCTGGGGGAGCTAAATCACGTTCCCACATTGTTACTTGTGGGGTCCCCCAGGGCTCCGTACTCGGCCCAACCCTGTTCACTATTTACATGCTCCCCCTCAGTTGTGTCATCGGCAAGCATGGGGTTCAATACCACTGCTATGCCGATGACACACAACTGCTACATCCAGGTCACTCCATCCTGCACCCCCTCCGTTTCTGTCACCCGCCTCAGTTCCTGCCTGGAGGAGATAAAGGCATGGATGAGCCAAAACTTCCTGCAGCTGAACAGTCTCAAAACTGAAGCCATTCAGATTGGCACCCCACATCAACTCCGTTCCTCCCCCATCACCTCTGTTTCATTTGCTGGCCACACCATTTCCCTCTCTCCCTCAGTAACCAACCTGGGGGTCAAAATTGATCCTCAGCTCACATTCAATAACCACATAAATCAGATTTCCAAAACCTCCTTTTTTCACCTCCGCAATATTTCCAAATTACGCCCCTCCCTCTCTCTCCCAGCTGCTGAGAAGCTCGTCCATGCCTTTGTCTCCTCCAGGTTGGACTACTGTAATGCACTCCTCATCGGGATCTCTGGCAGGAGCCTTCAAAAGCTCCAATACATCCAAAACAGCGCTGCCAGGGTCCTGATGAGGGTGCGGAAACACGAGCACATCACCCCCATCCTTCACACCCTGCACTGGCTTCCCGTTCACCTCCGTATTGAATACAAGATCCTCCTGCACACCCATCACTGTCTACACGGTGCGGCCCCCACCTACCTCACCGAACTACTCACACCTCAGACCTCTACCAGGACCCGGTCAGGCCAGCAGCACCGTCTGATTCCACCCAGGACACGGCTAAAGATCATGGGTGACAGGGCCTTTCAAGCCGCAGCTCCCCGTCTGTGGAATACCCTTCCCGACCACCTTAGGGCCCCACAGTCGGTGGATGCTTTTAAAAGTACACTAAAAACTCACTTGTTCACAAGAGCCTATGGCTAATTGGCCCATAATATGTTGTGTTTTTATATTGCTATGTTTGTATTTATTCTGTCTGTGTTTTTACCCTGTTTTTAAATGCTCTGTCCGTGTTTTTACCCTGTTTTTAAGTTCTCTGTAGCACTTTGAGATTGTTTTTCAATGTAAAGTGCTTTATAAATAAAATCTATTATTATTATTATTAGTAGTAGTAGTAGCAGTAGTAGTAGTAGTAGCAGTAGTAGTAGCAGTAGTAGTAGTAGTAGCAGTAGTAGTAGTAGTAGTAGTAGTAGCAGTAGTAGTAGTAGTAGTAGTAGTAGTAGTAGTAGTAGTAGTAGCAGTAGTAGTAGTAGTAGTAGTAGTAGTAGTAGTAGTAGTAGTAGTAGTAGTAGCAGTAGTAGTAGTAGTAGTAGTAGTAGCAGTAGTAGTAGTAGTAGTAGTAGTAGTAGTAGTAGTAGTAGTAGTAGTAGCAGTAGTAGTAGTAGCAGTAGTAGCAGTAGTAGTAGTAGTAGTAGTAGTAGTAGTAGTAGTAGTAGCAGTAGTAGTAGTAGTAGCAGTAGTAGTAGTAGTAGTAGTAGTAGTAGTAGTAGTAGTAGTAGCAGTAGTAGTAGTAGTAGTAGTAGTAGTAGTAGCAGTAGTAGTAGTAGTAGTAGTAGTAGCAGTAGTAGTAGTAGTAGCAGTAGTAGTAGTAGTAGTAGTAGTAGTAGTAGTAGTAGTAGTAGTAGTAGTAGCAGTAGTAGTAGTAGCAGTAGTAGCAGTAGTAGTAGTAGTAGTAGTAGTAGTAGCAGTAGTAGTAGTAGTAGCAGTAGTAGTAGCAGTAGTAGTAGTAGTAGTAGTAGTAGTAGTAGTAGTAGTAGTAGTAATAGTAGTTGTAGTAGCAGTAGTAGTAGTAGCAGTAGTAGCAGTAGTAGTAGTAGTAGTAGTAGTAGTAGTAGTAGTAGTAGCAGTAGTAGTAGTAGTAGCAGTAGTAGTAGTAGTAGTAGTAGTAGTAGTAGTAGTAGTAGTAGCAGTAGTAGTAGTAGTAGTAGTAGTAGCAGTAGTAGTAGTAGTAGTAGTAGTAGTAGTAGTAGTACTGTTGCTACAGGTATATGTGATGTTTTCGTCCTGGTGTTTCTTGTCTTGTTTATCACATGTTGTATGTTCACTGTGGGCCTAGGGGGCGCTGTGTGGTTGGCGTGGTCCCTTTGTGTACTCACCATACTGTGGGCCTAGGGGGCGCTGTGTGGTTGGCGTGGTCCCTTTGTGTACTCACCATACTGAGCATGGACTGCAGCTCGATCTCCAGGCTCTGCAGGGTGCGTTTGGTCTCTGTGATCTCAGAGCGAGAAGTTTGGAGAGAAGCCGTCTGAGTGACCACCTCTTTATTCAGCGCCTCGCTCTGTGGGCGGGGCAAAGACAATGACAGCCAATCACATCACAGCGTCTGTTCACTCACATGACATCATCTCAGATGGCCCTCGTACCTTGGCCTGGAACCATCCCTCCAGTTCCCTCTGGTTCTTGGCGGTCACGGCCTCGTAGTGCTCGCGGATATCTGCCATGACTTTGGTGAGATCTTCCTGAGGAGCAGCGTCCACCTCCACATGGACCTGACCACTCATCTGAGACCTGAGGGCCAGAAGCTCCTGGAGAACATGAACCAGGAACCATTAGGTCCAGCAGAGAACATAAGAGACCAGAGGAGGAAAGAGGAGAAGTTCAGTACCTCCTCGTGGTTCTTCTTGAGGAAGATGAGTTCCTCCTTCAGACCTTCGATCTGCATCTCCAGGTCGGAGCGCGCCAGGGTCAGCTCGTCCAGAACCCTCTTGAGCCCGGCGATGTCGGCCTCCACAGACTGACGCATGGACAGCTCGTTCTCATACCTAAGGGAGGGCATCCGGGTTAGACAGCAGCGGGACAGTGCAGTAGTAGTACTGAAGTATTCTTACTTCATCTTGAAGTCATCGGCGGCGAGGCGAGCGTTATCGATGGACAGGTGTACGGCGCCGTTCACGCGGATGGCGTCCTGGATCTGCACACACAGAAGTACTGCAGTACTTATACTTGCATGGAGTACTGTGGTACTACTTGTAATAAAAGTATATGCAGTACCTTGCCGGTGATGTCGCTGATGGTGGCGTAGTGGCCGGTGTAATCTCGTGCAGCGGGTCCCACGCGTTTTTCCACAAACTGGCGGATCTTCAGCTCCAGGTCGGCATTGTTTTTTTCCAGAGCCGCCACTTTGGCGAGGTACGTGGCCAGACGATCGTTCAGGTTCTGCATCGTGAACTTCTCGTTCCCGATGAGACTGCGGACAGAGAACATGTCACCACATCAACCGCACATCACCAACACGTCACCAACACGTCAACCACACGTCACCAACACGTCACCAACACGTCACCAACACGTCACCAACATGTGTGGAAATAAAGTGTGAAAGAACGAGAGAAACCACAGATCCAGAGTCTGATCCAGATCCAGAGTCTGATCCAGATCCAGAGTCTGATCCAGATCCAGAGTCTGATCCAGATCCAGGATGTGAAATTGTCTCTGCTCAGTGAAGTTTGAGTTTGGAGCTGAATCTGGGGTTTTCCCTCTGCACCTGTCCCCTCACCTGTCCCCTCACCTGTCCCCTCACCTGTCCCCTCACCTGTCCCCCTGTCTCTCACCTGTCCCCTTGTCTCTCACCTGTCTCCTTGTCTCTCACCTGTCCCCCTGTCTCTCACCTGTCCCCCTGTCTCTCACCTGTCCCCTCACCTGTCCCCTTGTCTCTCACCTGTCCCCTCACCTGTCCCCTTGTCTCTCACCTGTCCCCTTGTCTCTCAGCTGTCCCCCTGTCTCTCACCTGTCCCCCTGTCTCTTACCTGTCCCCTCACCTGTCCCCTTGTCTCTCACCTGTCCCCCTGTCTCTTACCTGTCCCCTTGTCTCTTACCCGTCCCCTTGTCTCTTACCTGTCCCCCTGTCTCTCACCTGTCCCCTTGTCTCTCACCTGTCCCCTTGTCTCTCACCAGTCCCCTTGTCTCTCACCTGTCCCCTTGTCTCTCACCTGTCCCCTTGTCTCTCACCTGTCCCCTTGGCTCTCACCTGTCCCCTTGTCTCTCACCTGTCCCCTTGTCTCTCACCTGTCCCCCTGTCTCTCACCTGTCCCCTTGTCTCTCACCTGTCCCCTTGGCTCTCACCTGTCCCCTTGTCTCTCACCTGTCCCCTTCTCTCTCACCTGTCCCCTTGGCTCTCACCTGTCCCCTTGTCTCTCACCTGTCCCCCTGTCTCTCACCTGTCCCCTTGTCTCTCACCTGTCCCCTTGGCTCTCACCTGTCCCCTTGTCTCTCACCTGTCCCCTTGTCTCTCACCTGTCCCCCTGTCTCTCACCTGTCCCCTTGTCTCTCACCTGTCCCCTTGTCTCTCACCTGTCCCCTTGGCTCTCACCTGTCCCCCTGTCTCTCACCTGTCCCCTTGTCTCTCACCTGTCCCCTTGTCTCTCACCTGTCCCCTTGTCTCTCACCTGTCCCCTTGTCTCTCACCTGTCCCCCTGTCTCTCACCTGTCTTCTGCGCCTCCTGCGGCGAAGCTGAGAGCCGCGGCGGATGCAGAGCCGCCGCTCACGGAGGAGATTCGGATCCCGGAGCCGCCGGCGCCGCCGTAGACGGATCCGGATCGCATCATCCCGGAGCCGAGTCCCCCGGAGGAGGAGCGCAGGGAGCGCGAGGAGGAGCGGAACGTCAGGGCCATGATCTCTGCAGACTCAGAGGAGGAGAGTGAAGAGCCCACGAGCCGCCGCCTTTTATACACCCGGCCCCGCCCACCGCCAACCCTCAATCATCCTGAGGGGCGGGGCCACGGACAGGTGTGACCGCACGGACCGGTGCCTGTCACTCACCTGTCACTCAGGAATTCACAAAGGTCAACTTTCACCAGAGCTGTCAATCAAGAGACACACCCCCCCCTCTGTAAACACCCCCCCCCCCCCCTCCCCCTCCACGCCATCACGCCACGCCTCAGGTGAGACAGAGGACAGAGGACTGAGGACAGAGGACACAGGACTGAGGACACAGGACACAGGACAGAGGACACAGGACTGAGGACAGAGGACACAGGACAGAGGACAGAGGACAGAGGACACAGGACAGAGGACAGAGGACAGAGGACACAGGACACAGGACAGAGGACAGAGGACAGAGGACACAGGACAGAGGACACAGGACACAGGACAGAGGACAGAGGACAGAGGACAGAGGACAGAGTTCCTCTGCTGTCGTCACTTTTAAACTTTAATGTTTCATGTTTTTCTGATTGTTTATTGTTTATTACTTGTTTTACTTCTGTCCAGCGTCTGAGTGTCTTGAAAAGCGCTTTATAAATAAAATGTATTATTATTATTATTATTACTATTATTATTATTATTATTATTAGTCCTGCTTTATTTATTTATATCAGTTATTTGTCCCTGAAGGGACATTTGTCCTCGTCCTTTATTCACGAGGCGCCCGGGGAGGGAGAACATGCAAACACACCACACCAGCCATCCAACCCGGAACCTTCTGCTGTGACCTGCCGTGCCGCCAACTCCTGGTTTAGTCCTGGACAGGGGCAGGTGCAGATGGACAGGGGCAGATTCTCTGTGGGGCAGGTGCAGGAGGGCAGGGGCAGAGGGGCAGGTGCAGGAGGGAGTGGTTGACTGTCGGAGCCTCAGGGCGTAGGGAAAGTTTGTAAATGTCAGAAAAGAATGAGGCGTGAAAAACAGAGGGATGAAAGAAAGAGTGAGGGGGAGGGCATCAGGATTAACCCTGTCAGGACCAGTGGAACATCTCCGGATCTTGGTCTGAACGAAGAACGAAGTGTTCCTGGCAGCTCTTCGGGCTCTTCGGGCTCTGGCTCCAGGGGAACATTGCGGCTCCTCTCGCTGTTCCTGAAGCTGTGAGCCTCAGTTTGGTCTGAGGTGTTCTTCTGAGGTGTTCTTCTGAGATGTTCTTCTGAGGTGTTCTTCTGAGATGTTCTTCTGAGGTGTTCTTCTGAGATGTTCTTCTGAGGTGTTCTTCTGAGGTGTTCTTCTGAGATGTTCTTCTGAGGTGTTCTTCTGAGGTGTTCTTCTGAGGTGTTCTTCTGAGATGTTCTTCTGAGATGTTCTTCTGAGGTGTTCTTCTGAGATGTTCTTCTGAGATGTTCTTCTGAGATGTTCTTCTGAGGTGTTCTTCTGAGGTGTTCTTCTCAGGTGTTCTTCTGAGATGTTCTTCTGAGATGTTCTTCTGAGATGTTCTTCTGAGATGTTCTTCTGAGGTGTTCTTCTGAGATGTTCTTCTGAGGTGTTCTTCTGAGATGTTCTTCTGAGGTGTTCTTCTGAGGTGTTCTTCTGAGATGTTCTTCTGAGGTGTTCTTCTGAGGTGTTCTTCTCAGGTGTTCTTCTGAGATGTTCTTCTGAGGTGTTCTTCTGAGGTGTTCTTCTGAGGTGTTCTTCTGAGGTGTTCTTCTGAGGTGTTCTTCTGAGGTGTTCTTCTGAAGGTTCCTGTTTGTTCTTCTGAAGGTTCCTGTTTGTTCTTCTGAAGGTTCCTGTTTGTTCTTCTGAAGGTTCCTGTTTGTTCTTCTGAAGGTTCCTGTTTGTTCTTCTGAAGGTTCCTGTTTGTTCTTCTGAAGGTTCCTGTTTGTTCTTCTGAAGGTTCCTGTTTGTTCTTTTGAAGGTTCCTGTTTGTTCTTCTGGGGTTCCTGTTCCTCACGTGGACCTGACTCCAGATTCTCCTGTGAGCGCAGGCCTCAGTGAGCTTCATTTGACTGGAGCTGGACTCTGTGGAGACTCAGAACACAGAGAGAACATGCAAACCCCCACCCACCTGCCCCCTGTAGTCCTTTAGTCCTGGTTTAGTCCTGGTTTAGTCCTGGTTTAGTCCTGGTTTAGTCCTGGTTTAGTCTGGGTTTATTTCTGGTTTAGTCCGGGTTTAGTCCGGGTTTAGTCCTGGTTTAGTCCAGGTTTAGTCTTGGTTTAGTCTTGGTTTAGTCCTGGTTTAGTCCTGGTTTAGTCCTGGTTTAGTCCTGGTTTAGTCCTGGGTTAGTCCGGGTTTAGTCCGGGTTTAGTCCGGGTTTAGTCCTGGTTTAGTCCAGGTTTAGTCTTGGTTTAGTCCTGGTTTAGTCCTGGTTTAGTCCTGGTTTAGTCCTGGTTTAGTCCAGGTTTAGTCCTGGTTTAGTCCGGGTTTAGTCCTGGTTTAGCCCAGATTTAGTTCTGGTTTAGTCCTGGTTTAGCCCAGGTTTAGTTCTGGTTTAGCCCAGGTTTAGTTCTGGTTTAGTCCAGGTTTAGTCCGGGTTTAGTCCAGGTTTAGTCCTGGTTTAGTCCAGGTTTAGTCCGGGGTTAGTCCCGGTTTAGTCCGGGTTTAGTCCTGGTTTAGTCCAGGTTTAGTTCTGGTTTAGTCCGGGTTTAGTCCAGGTTTAATCCTGGTCTAGTCCAGGTTTAGTCCGGGTTTAGTCCTGGATTAGTCCGGGTTTAGTCCGGGTTTAGTCCAGGTTTAGTCCTGGTTTAGTCCAGGTTTAGTCCGGGTTTAGTCCTGGTTTAGTCCTGGTTTAGTCCAGGTTTAGTCCGGGTTTAGTCCCGGTTTAGTCCGGGTTTAGTCCGGGTTTAGTCCGGGTTTAGTTCTGGTTTAGTCCGGGTTTAGTCCTGGTTTAATCCTGGTTTAGTCCAGGTTTAGTTCTGGTCTAGTTCAGGTTTAGTCCGGGTTTAGTCCTGGTTTAGTCCTGGTTTAGTCCAGGTTTAGTCCGGGTTTAGTCCTGGTTTAGTCCGGGTTTAGTCCTGGTTTAGTCCAGGTTTAGTTCTGGTTTGGTCCGGGTTTAGTCCAGGTTTAATCCGGGTTTAGTCCAGGTTTAGTTCTGGTTTAGTCCAGGTTTAGTCCGGGTTTAGTCCTGGTTTAGTCCAGGTTTAGTCCTGGTTCAGTCCTGGTTTAGTCCGGGTTTAGTCCTGGTTTAGTCCAGGTTTAGTCCGGGTTTAGTCCTGGTTTAGTCCTGGTTTAGTCCTGGTTTAGTCCAGGTTTAATCCAGGTTTAGTCCTGGTTTAGTCCACTGTTAGTCCGGGTTTAGTCCCGGTTTAGTCCAGGTTTAGTCCTGGTTTAGTCCTGGTTTAGTTCTGGTTTAGTCCGGGTTTAGTCCTGGTTTAGTCCTGGTTTAGTCCTGGTTTAGTCCAGGTTTAATCCAGGTTTAGTCCGGGTTTAGTCCTGGTTTAGTCCTGGTTTAGTCCTGGTTTAGTCCAGGTTTAATCCAGGTTTAGTCCTGGTTTAGTCCAGGGTTAGTCCGTGTTTAGTCCCGGTTTAGTCCAGGTTTAGTCCTGGTTTAGTCCTGGTTTAGTTCTGGTTTAGTCCGGGTTTAGTCCAGGTTTAATCCTGGTTTAGTCCAGGTTTAGTTCTGGTTTAGTCCGGGTTTAGTCCAGGTTTAATCCTGGTTTAGTCCAGGTTTAGTCCTGGTTTAGTCCGGGTTTAGTCCTGGTTTAGTCTGGGTTTAGTCCAGGTTTAGTCCGGGTTTAGTCCTGGTTTAGTCCGGGTTTAGTCCTGGTTTAGCCCAGGTTTAGTTCTGGTTTAGTCCAGGTTTAGTCCGGGTTTAGTCCTGGTTTAGTCCGGGTTTCGTCCGGGTTTAGTCCGGGTTTAGTCCGGGTTTAGTCCTGGTTTAGTCCAGGTTTAGTCCTGGTTTAGTCCGGGCTTAGTCCTGGTTTAGCCCAGGTTTAGTTCTGGTTTAGTCCAGGTTTAGTCCGGGTTTAGTCCTGGTTTAGTCCGGGTTTAGTCCGGGTTTAGTCCGGGTTTAGTCCTGGTTTAGTCCAGGTTTAGTCCAGGTTTAATCCTGGTTTAGTCCAGGTTTAGTTCTGGTTTAGTCCGGGTTTAGTCCAGGTTTAATCCTGGTTTAGTCCGGGTTTAGTCCTGGTTTAGTCCGGGTTTAGTCCTGGTTTAGTCTGGGTTTAGTCCAGGTTTAGTCCGGGTTTAGTCCTGGTTTAGTCCGGGTTTAGTCCTGGTTTAGTCTAGGTTTAGTCCTGGTTTAGTCCGGGTTTAGTCCTGGTTTAGTCCTGGTTTAGTCCAGGTTTAGTCCTGGTTTAGTCCGGGCTTAGTCCTGGTTTAGCCCAGGTTTAGTTCTGGTTTAGTCCAGGTTTAGTCCGGGTTTAGTCCTGGTTTAGTCCGGGTTTAGTCCGGGTTTAGTCCTGGTTTAGTCCAGGTTTAGTCCAGGTTTAGTCCCGGTTTAGTCGGGGTTTAGTCCTGGTTTAGTTCTGGTTTAGTCCGGGTTTAGTCCAGGTTTAATCCTGGTTTAGTCCGGGTTTAGTCCTGGTTTAGTCCTGGTTTAGTCCGGGTTTAGTCCTGGTTTAGTCCCGGTTTAGTCCGGGTTTAGTCCTGGTTTAGTCCGGGTTTAGTCCAGGTTTAGTCCTGGTTTAGTCCGGGTTTAGTCCTGGTTTAGTCTGGGTTGAGTCCTGGTTTAGTCCGGGTTTAGTCCTGGTTTAGTCCCGGTTTAGTCCGGGTTTAGTCCTGGTTTAGTCCGGGTTTAGTCCAGGTTTAGTCCTGGTTTAGTCCGGGTTTAGTCCTGGTTTAGTCCTGGTTTAGTCCTGGTTTAGTCCGGGTTTAGTCCGGGTTTAGTCCGGGTTTAGTCCTGGTTTAGTCCTGGTTTAGTCCGGGTTTAGTCCTGGTTTAGTCCTGGTTTAGTCCTGGTTTAGTCCGGGTTTAGTCCGGGTTTAGTCCTGGTTTAGTCCTGCTTTAGTCCGGGTTTAGTCCAGGTTTAGTCCGGGTTTAGTCCGGGTTTAGTCCGGGTTTAGTCCAGGTTTAGTCCGGGTTTAGTCCCGGTTTAGTCCGGGTTTAGTTCTGGTTTAGTCCTGGTTTAGTCCAGGTTTAGTCCGGGTTTAGTCCCGGTTTAGTCCGGGTTTAGTCCTGGTTTAGTCCGGGTTTAGTTCTGGTTTAGTCCGGGTTTAGTCCTGGTTTAATCCTGGTTTAGTCCAGGTTTAGTTCTGGTCTAGTTCAGGTTTAGTCCGGGTTTAGTCCTGGTTTAGTCCTGGTTTAGTCCAGGTTTAGTCCGGGTTTAGTCCTGGTTTAGTCCGGGTTTAGTCCTGGTTTAGTCCAGGTTTAGTTCTGGTTTGGTCCGGGTTTAGTCCAGGTTTAATCCGGGTTTAGTCCAGGTTTAGTTCTGGTTTAGTCCAGGTTTAGTCCGGGTTTAGTCCTGGTTTAGTCCAGGTTTAGTCCTGGTTCAGTCCTGGTTTAGTCCGGGTTTAGTCCTGGTTTAGTCCAGGTTTAGTCCAGGTTTAGTCCTGGTTTAGTCCTGGTTTAGTCCTGGTTAAGTCCAGGTTTAATCCAGGTTTAGTCCTGGTTTAGTCCAGGGTTAGTCCGGGTTTAGTCCCGGTTTAGTCCAGGTTTAGTCCTGGTTTAGTCCTGGTTTAGTTCTGGTTTAGTCCGGGTTTAGTCCTGGTTTAGTCCTGGTTTAGTCCTGGTTTAGTCCAGGTTTAATCCAGGTTTAGTCCGGGTTTAGTCCTGGTTTAGTCCTGGTTTAGTCCTGGTTTAGTCCAGGTTTAATCCAGGTTTAGTCCTGGTTTAGTCCAGGGTTAGTCCGTGTTTAGTCCCGGTTTAGTCCAGGTTTAGTCCTGGTTTAGTCCTGGTTTAGTCCTGGTTTAGTTCTGGTTTAGTCCAGGTTTAGTCCAGGTTTAATCCTGGTTTAGTCCAGGTTTAGTTCTGGTTTAGTCCGGGTTTAGTCCAGGTTTAATCCTGGTTTAGTCCGGGTTTAGTCCTGGTTTAGTCCGGGTTTAGTCCTGGTTTAGTCTGGGTTTAGTCCAGGTTTAGTCCGGGTTTAGTCCTGGTTTAGTCCGGGTTTAGTCCTGGTTTAGCCCAGGTTTAGTTCTGGTTTAGTCCAGGTTTAGTCCGGGTTTAGTCCTGGTTTAGTCCGGGTTTAGTCCGGGTCTAGTCCGGGTTTAGTCCTGGTTTAGTCCAGGTTTAGTCCTGGTTTAGTCCGGGCTTAGTCCTGGTTTAGCCCAGGTTTAGTTCTGGTTTAGTCCAGGTTTAGTCCGGGTTTAGTCCTGGTTTAGTCCGGGTTTAGTCCGGGTTTAGTCCGGGTTTAGTCCTGGTTTAGTCCAGGTTTAGTCCTGGTTTAGTCCAGGTTTAGTCCAGGTTTAATCCTGGTTTAGTCCAGGTTTAGTCCGGGGTTAGTCCCGGTTTAGTCCCGGTTTAGTCCTGGTTTAGTCCAGGTTTAGTTCTGGTTTAGTCCGGGTTTAGTCCAGGTTTAATCCTGGTTTAGTCCAGGTTTAGTTCTGGTCTAGTCCGGGTTTAGTCCCGGTTTAGTCCGGGTTTAGTCCAGGTTTAGTCCTGGTTTAGTCCAGGTTTAGTCCTGGTTTAGTCCAGGTTTAGTCCCGGTTTAGTCCGGGTTTAGTCCTGGTTTAGTCCGGGTTTAGTCCTGGTTTAGTCTGGGTTTAGTCCTGGTTTAGTCCGGGTTTAGTCCTGGTTTAGTCCCGGTTTAGTCCGGGTTTAGTCCCGGTTTAGTCCTGGTTTAGTCCTGGTTTAGTCCGGGTTTAGTCCAGGTTTAGTCCTGGTTTAGTCCGGGTTTAGTCCTGGTTTAGTCCTGGTTTAGTCCTGGTTTAGTCCTGGTTTAGTCCTGGTTTAGTCCTGGTTTAGTCCTGGTTTAGTCCTGGTTTAGTCCTGGTTTAGTCCCGGTTTAGTCCGGGTTTAGTCCTGGTTTAGTCCTGGTTTAGTCCTGGTTTAGTCCTGGTTTAGTCCGGGTTTAGTCCGGGTTTAGTCCTGGTTTAGTCCTGGTTTAGTCCGGGTTTAGTCCAGGTTTAGTCCGGGTTTAGTCCTGGTTTAGTCCCGGTTTAGTCCGGGTTTAGTCCTGGTATAGTCCGGGTTTAGTCCAGGTTTAGTTCTGGTTTAGTCCTGGTTTAGTCCAGGTTTAGTCCCGGTTTAGTCCGGGTTTAGTCCTGGTTTAGTCCGGGTTTAGTCCTGGTTTAGTCTGGGTTTAGTCCTGGTTTAGTCCGGGTTTAGTCCTGGTTTAGTCCCGGTTTAGTCCGGGTTTAGTCCTGGTTTAGTCCGGGTTTAGTCTAGGTTTAGTCCTGGTTTAGTCCGGGTTTAGTCCTGGTTTAGTCCCGGTTTAGTCCGGGTTTAGTCCTGGTTTAGTCCGGGTTTAGTCCAGGTTTAGTCCTGGTTTAGTCCGGGTTTAGTCCTGGTTTAGTCCTGGTTTAGTCCTGGTTTAGTCCGGGTTTAGTCCAGGTTTAGTCCGGGTTTAGTCCGGGTTTAGTCCTGGTTTAGTCCTGGTTTAGTCCGGGTTTAGTCCAGGTTTAGTCCGGGTTTAGTCCGGGTTTAGTCCAGGTTTAGTCCTGGTTTAGTCCTGGTTTAGTCCAGGTTTAGTCCGGGTTTAGTCCGGGTTTAGTCCTGGTTTAGTCCGGGTTTAGTCCAGGTTTAGTCCGGGTTTAGTCCGGGTTTAGTCCTGGTTTAGTCCTGGTTTAGTCCGGGTTTAGTCCAGGTTTAGTCCGGGTTTAGTCCGGGTTTAGTCCAGGTTTAGTCCTGGTTTAGTCCGGGTTTAGTCCGGGTTTAGTCCAGGTTTAGTCCGGGTTTAGTCCGGGTTTAGTCCGGGTTTAGTCCTGGTTTAGTCCTGGTTTAGTCCGGGTTTAGTCCGGGTTTAGTCCAGGTTTAGTCCTGGTTTAGTCCTGGTTTAGTCCAGGTTTAGTCCGGGTTTAGTCCGGGTTTAGTCCTGGTTTAGTCCTGGTTTAGTCCGGGTTTAGTCCAGGTTTAGTCCGGGTTTAGTCCGGGTTTAGTCCAGGTTTAGTCCTGGTTTAGTCCGGGTTTAGTCCTGGTTTAGTCCTGGTTTAGTCCTGGTTTAGTCCAGGTTTAGTCCGGGTTTAGTCCTGGTTTAGTCCTGGTTTAGTCCGGGTTTAGTCCAGGTTTAGTCCGGGTTTAGTCCAGGTTTAGTCCTGGTTTAGTCCGGGTTTAGTCCTGGTTTAGTCCTGGTTTAGTCCTGGTTTAGTCCAGGTTTAGTCCGGGTTTAGTCCTGGTTTAGTCCTGGTTTAGTCCGGGTTTAGTCCAGGTTTAGTCCGGGTTTAGTCCTGGTTTAGTCCTGGTTTAGTCCGGGTTTAGTCCAGGTTTAGTCCGGGTTTAGTCCGGGTTTAGTCCGGGTTTAGTCCTGGTTTAGTCCGGGTTCAGGCGTGTCTCTGTGTCACATTCTCGGGGTGCCCTTTGACCCCTGGAGGGGCGGAGTTACGTAACAGCGGCAGAACCGGCTCCGCGACGGCGGCGTGAAGCGAGCCTTGGAAACCAGCAGGTCACTGCAGTTCAACCACAGAAAAGCTCCAGAGTGCAGCTTTAACACTCGAAGGAGCAGAGGAGGAAGTAAAGAGAATGAGGAGGAGGAGCAGAGGATCAATCAATCAATCAAACATTATTTATAAAGCTCTTTACAGTGATTAAGGATTTGAAGATTGACTTTTTATTGATCTCACACAGGAGAAATCGTTTTCTGCATTTGACCTGGGGACCATCCCCAGGAGGAGGTGCAGAGGAGGAGCAGAGGAGGAGGAAAAAGAGCAGAAGAGGAGCAGAGGAGGAGGAGCAGAGGAGGAGGAAGAACAGCAGAGGAGGAACAGAAGAGGAGGAAGAACAGCAGAGGAGGAGCAGAGGAGGAGGAAGAACAGCAGAGGAGGAGCAGAGGAGGAGGTGCAGAGGAGGAGGAAGAACAGCAGAGGAGGAACAGAAGAGGAGGTGCAGAGGAGGAGCAGAGGAGGAGCAGAGGAGGAGGTGCAGAGGAGGTGGTGAGGAGGAGGAGGTGCAGAGGAGTAGCAGAGGAGGAGCAGAGGAGGTGCAGAGGAGGAGTGGAGGAGGAGCAGAGGAGGAACAGGAGAGGAGAAAAGGAGGAGGAGCAGAGGAGGAGGAAAAAGAGCAGAGGAGGAGGTGCAGAGAAGGAGGAAGAGGAGCAGAGGAGGAAGA
The DNA here is from genome assembly GCA_036785185.1 of Paratrypauchen microcephalus. Classification (NCBI taxonomy): domain Eukaryota; kingdom Metazoa; phylum Chordata; class Actinopteri; order Gobiiformes; family Gobiidae; genus Paratrypauchen; species Paratrypauchen microcephalus. The sequence goes on along the minus strand of JAVJIX010000423.1, from coordinate 27,368 downwards.
AAAAGAGCAGAGGATGAGGAAAAAGAGCAGAAGAGGAGCAGAGGAGATGGTGGTGAGGAGGAGGAGCAGAAAAGGAGCAGAGTAGGAGAAAGAGGAGCAGAGGAGGAGGAGGTGCAGAGGAGGAGCAGAGGAGATGGTGGTGAGGAGGAGGAGCAGAAAAGGAGCAGAGTAGGAGAAAGAGGAGCAGGGGAGGAGGAGGTGCAGAGGAGGAGCAGAGCACTGGGGGTTGGTAGTTGAATTCTTTACAGATGAAGTGAAACTGTGAGCTGCTCTCACTGGTCCGACAGAAACTCGCAGTACAAATACTGCAAATACTGCAAATACTGCAAATACTGCAAATACTGCAAATACTCCAGTGACAGTACAGTACACAGATGCAGGTGCAGGTGTAGTAGGTGTAGGCGCAGGTGTAGGTGTATGTGTAGGTGTAGGTGCAGGTGTAGGTGTCGGTGTAGGTGTAGTAGGTGTGGGTGCAGGTGTAGTAGGTGCAGGTGTATGTGTCGGTGCAGGTGTAGTAGGTGCAGGTGTATGTGTCGGTGCAGGTGCAGGTGTAGTAGGTGTAGGCGCAGGCGCAGGTGTAGGTGTATGTGTAGGTGTAGGTGCAGGTGTAGGTGTCGGTGTAGGTGTAGTAGGTGTAGGTGTAGGTGCAGGTGTAGTAGGTGTGGGTGCAGGTGTAGTAGGTGCAGGTGTATGTGTCGGTGTAGGTGCAGGTGTAGTAGGTGCAGGTGTATGTGTCGGTGCAGGTGCAGGTGTAGTAGGTGTAGGCGCAGGTGCAGGTGTAGGTGTAGGCGCAGGTGTAGGTGTATGTGTAGTTGTAGGTGTAGGTGCAGGTGTAGGTGTCGGTGTAGGTGCAGGTGTAGTAGGTGTAGGTGCAGGTGTAGGTGTAGTAGGTGCAGGTGTAGGTGCCGGTGTGGGTGCAGGTGTAGGTGCAGGTGTAGTAGGTGCAGGTGTAGGTGCCGGTGTGGGTGCAGGTGTAGGTGTAGGTGCAGGTGTAGTAGGTGTAGGTGCAGGTGCAGGTGTAGGTGCAGGTGTCGTGTAGGTGTAGGTGTAGTTGTAGGTGCAGGTGTAGGTGCAGGTGTAGGTGCAGGTGTAGGTGTAGGTGTAGTTGTAGGTGTAGGTGCAGGTGCAAGTGTAGGTGTAGTTGTAGGTGTAGTTGTAGGTTCAGGTGTAGGTGTAGACGTAGGTGTAGGTGTAAGTGCAGGGGTAGGTTCAGGTGTAGGTGTAGACGTAGGTGTAGGTGTAAGTGCAGGGGTAGGTGCAGGTGTAGGTGTAAGTGCAGGTGTAGGTGCAGGTGTGGGTGCAGGTGTAGGTGCAGGTGTAGTAGGTGCAGGTGTAGGTGCCGGTGTGGGTGCAGGTGTAGGTGTAGGTGCAGGTGTAGTAGGTGTAGGTGCAGGTGCAGGTGTAGGTGCAGGTGTCGTGTAGTTGTAGGTGTAGGTGTAGGTGCAGGTGCAAGTGTAGGTGTAGTTGTAGGTGTAGTTGTAGGTTCAGGTGTAGGTGTAGACGTAGGTGTAGGTGTAAGTGCAGGGGTAGGTGCAGGTGTAGGTGTAAGTGCAGGTGTAGGTGCAGGTGTAGTAGGTGTAGGTGCAGGTGTAGGTGTAGGTGCAGGTGTAGGTGCAGGTGTCGGTGCAGGTGTAATAGGTGCAGGTGTAGTAGGTGCAGGTGTAGGTGCCGGTGTGGGTGCAGGTGTAGGTGTAAGTGCAGGTGTAGTAGGTGTAGGTGTATGTGTAGTTGTAGGTGTAGTAGGTGCAGGTGTAGGTGCCGGTGTGGGTGCAGGTGTAGGTGCAGGTGTAGTAGGTGTAGGTGCAGGTGTAGGTGCAGGTGTAGGTGCAGGTGTCGTGTAGGTGCAGGTGTAGTAGTAGGTGTAGGTGCAGGTGTAGTAGGTGCAGGTATTGGTGTAGGTGTAGGTGCAGGTGTAGTAGGTGTAGGAGCAGGTGTAGTAGGTGTAGGTGCAGGTGTAGGTGCAGGTGTAGTAGGTACAGGTGCAGGGGTAGTAGGTGTAGGTGCAGGTGTAGGTGTAGCAGGTGTAGGTGTAGTTGTAGGTGCAGGTGTAGTTGTAGGTGCAGGTGTAGGTGCAGGTGCAAGTGTAGGTGTAGTTGTAGGTTCAGGTGTAGGTGTAGACGTAAGTGTAGGTGCAGGTGTAGGTGTAAGTGCAGGTGTAGGTGCAGGTGTAGTAGGTGTAGGTGTAGTAGGTGTAGGTGCAGGTGGAGGTGCAGATGTAGGTGCAAGTGTAGGTGTAGTTGTAGGTGTAGTTGTAGGTTCAGGTGTAGGTGTAGACGTAGGTGTAGGTGTAGTAGGTGCAGGTGTAGGTGCCGGTGTGGGTGCAGGTGTAGGTGTAGGTGCAGGTGTAGTAGGTGCAGGTGTAGTAGGTATAGGTGTAGGTGCAGGTGTAAGTGCAGGTGTAGGTGCAGGTGTACTAGGTGCAGGTGTAGGTGCCGGTGTGGGTGCAGGTGTAGGGGTAGGTGCAGGTGTAGTAGGTGCAGGTGTAGTAGGTGCAGGTGTAGGTGCCGGTGTGGGTGCAGGTGTAGGTGCAGGTGTAGTAGGTGTAGGTGCAGTTGTAGTTGTAGGTTCAGGTGTAGGTGTAGCGGTAGGTGTAGCGGTAGGTGCAGGTGTAGGTGCAGGTGTAGGTGCCAGTGTAGGTGCAGGTGTAGGTGCAGGTGCAAGTGTAGGTGTAGTTGTAGTTGTAGGTTCAGGTGTAGGTGTAGCGGTAGGTGTAGCGGTAGGTGCAGGTGTAGGTGCAGGTGTCGGTGTAGGTGCAGGTGTAGTAGGTGCAGGTGTAGGTGCCCGTGTGGGTGCAAGTGTAGGTGCAGGTGTAGTAGGTGCAGGTGTAGGTGCCGGTGTGGGTGCAGGTGTAGGTGTAGGTGCAGGTGTAGTAGGTGTAGATGCAGGTGTAGGTGCAGGTGTTGTGTAGGTGTAGGTGTACTTGTAGGAGTAGGTATAGGTGTAGGTGCAGGTGTAGGTGCAGGTGTAGGTGCAGGTGCAGGTGTAGGTGTAGTTGTAGGTGTAGGTGTAGGTGCAGGTGTAGGTGCAGGTGCAAGTGTAGTTGTAGGTGTAGTTGTAGATTCAGGTGTAGGTGTAGACGTAGGTGTAGGTGTAAGTGCAGGGGTAGGTGCAGGTGTAGGTGTAAGTGCAGGTGTAGGTGCAGGTGTAGTAGGTGTAGGTGCAGGTGTAGGTGTAGGTGTAGGTGCAGGTGTCGGTGCAGGTGTAGTAGGTGCAGGTGTAGGTGCCGGTGTGGGTGCAGGTGTAGGTGTAAGTGCAGGTGTAGTAGGTGTAGGTGCAGGTGTAGGTGCAGGTGTAGTAGGTGCAGGTGTTGGTGTAGGTGTAGGTGCAGGTGTAGTAGGTGTAGTTGCAGGTGTAGTAGGTGGAGGTGCAGGTGTAGGTGCAGGTGTAGGTGTAGTAGGTACAGGAGCAGGAGTAGTAGGGGTAGGTGGAGTTGTAGGTGTAGCAGGTGTAGGTGTAGTTGTAGGTGCAGGTGTAGTTGTAGGTGCAGGTGTAGGTGCAAGTGTAGGTGTAGGTGTAGTTGTAGGTTCAGGTGTAGGTGTAGACGTAGGTGTAGGTGTAAGTGCAGGTGTAGGTGCAGGTGTAGGTGTAGGTGTAAGTGCAGGTGTAGATGCAGGTGTAGTAGGTGTAGGTGCAGGTGTAGGTGTAGTAGGTGTAGGTGCAGGTGGAGGTGTAGGTGCAGGTGTAGGTGTAGTTGTAGGTGTAGTAGGTGTAGTAGGTGTAGGTGCAGGTGTAGGTGCAGGTGTAGTTGAAGGTGTAGGTGCAGATGTAGGTGTAGGTGCAGGTGCAGGTGTAGGTGCAGGTGTAGGTGTAGTTGAAGGTGTAGGTGCAGGTGTAGGTGTAGGTGCAGGTGTAGGTGCAGGTGTAGTTGAAGGTGTAGGTGCAGATGTAAGTGTAGATGCAGGTGTAGTTGCAGGTGTAGGTGTAGTTGTAGGTGTAGGTGTAATTGTAGGTGTAGGTGCAGGTGTAGTAGGTGCAGGTGTAGGTGCAGGTGTAGGTGCAGGTGTAGTAGGTGCAGGTGTAGGTGCAGGTGCAGGTGTAGGTGTAGGTGCAGGTGTAGGTGTGGGTGCAGGTGTAGTAGGTGCAGGTGTAGGTGCAGGTGTAGGTGCAGGTGTAGTAGGTGTAGGTGCAGGTGTAGGTGCAGGTGTAAGTGTAGGTGCAGGTGTAGTAGGTGCAGGTGTAGTAGGTGCAGGTGTAGGTGCAGGTGTAGGTGCAGGTGTAGGTGCAGGTGTAGTAGGTGCAGGTGTAGGTGCAGGTGTAGTAGGTGCAGGTGTAGGTGCAGGTGTAGGTGCAGGTGCAGGTGTAGGTGTAGGTGCAGGTTCAGGTGTAGGTGTAGGTGCAGGTGTAGTAGGTGCAGGTGTAGGTGCAGGTGCAGGTGTAGGTGCAGGTGCAGGTGTAGGTGCAGGTGTAGGTGCAGGTGCAGGTGTAGGTGTAGGTGTAGGTGCAGGTGCAGGTGTAGGTGCAGGTGTAGGTGCAGGTGCAGGTGTAGGTGCAGGTGTAGGTGCAGGTGTAGGTGCAGGTGCAGGTGTAGGTGCAGGTGCAGGTGTAGGTGCAGGTGCAGGTGTAGGTGTAGGTGCAGGTGTAGGTGCAGGTGTAGGTGCAGGTGCAGGTGTAGGTGTAGGTGCAGGTGTAGGTGCAGGTGCAGGTGTAGGTGCAGGTGCAGGTGTAGGTGCAGGTGTAGGTGCAGGTGCAGGTGTAGGTGTACGTGTCGGTGCAGGTGCAGGTGTAGGTGCAGGTGTAGGTGCAGGTGCAGGTGCAGGTGTAGGTGTAGGTGTAGGTGCAGGTGTAGGTGCAGGTGCAGGTGTAGGTGCAGGTGCAGGTGTAGGTGCAGGTGTAGGTGTAGGTGCAGGTGTAGGTGCAGGTGTAGGTGCAGGTGTAGGTGCAGGTGCAGGTGTAGGTGCAGGTGCAGGTGTAGGTGCAGGTGCAGGTGTAGGTGTACGTGTCGGTGTAGTAAGTGTAGGTGAAGGTGCTGCCCTCACCGTCTGGAACTCTTCACACTCATCAGACCAGGTCTAAACCAGAACTAAACCAGAACTAAACCAGGTCTAAACCAGAACTAAACCAGAACTAAACCAGAACAAAACCAGGACTAAACCAGAACAAAACCAGGACTAAACCAGCACTAAACCAGGACTGAACCAGGACTAAACCAGAACAAAACCAGAACAAAACCAGGACTAAACCAGGTCTAAACCAGGACTAAACCAGCACTAAACCAGGACTGAACCAGAACTAAACCAGGTCTAAACCAGGACTAAACCAGCACTAAACCAGGACTGAACCAGAACTAAACCAGGTCTAAACCAGGACTAAACCAGGTCTAAACCTGGACTAAACCAGCACTAAACCAGGACTGAACCAGAACTAAACCAGGACAAAACCAGAACTAAACCAGGACTAAACCAGGACTAAACCAGGACTAAACCAGAACAAAACCAGGACTAAACCAGGACTAAACCAGGACTAAACCAGCACTAAACCAGGTCTAAACCAGGACTAAACCAGCACTAAACCAGGACTAAACCAGGACTAAACCAGGTCTAAACCAAAGTGAAATGAAAATGAGACATATTTCATATTTCAGTTCATCAGATTTTATTGTTTCTGTGAACGGCTCTGGACGGGTTCAGCTCGGACTGGAACAGGTTTTGGGTCCTGGTTCTGGGGCTGGACTCTTGGCTCTTCTCTGGGTCTGAAGTGGCTCAGTTTGGTCTGGTCCAGTCCAGGTCTAGTCCAGGTCTAGTCCAGGTCTAGTCCAGGTCTAGTCCTCGGTCTCGTTGGCCTCCTCTTCCTCCTCGTCCTCCTCCACGTCTTTGGTCACGATCAGAACCTTCTGAGTCCGAGTGGAATCAGAACTGTAAACCGGACTGAAAGAGAACCACAGTCAGAACCAGGACTAAACCAGGACTAAACCAGGACTAAACCAGGACTAAACCAGGACTAAACCAGGTCTAAACCAGGTCTAAACCAGGACTAAACCAGGACTAAACCAGGACTAAACCAGGACTAAACCAGGACTAAACCAGGTCTAAAACCAGGTCTAAACCAGGACTAAACCAGGACTAAACCAGGACTAAACCAGGACTAAACCAGGTCTAAACCAGGACTAAACCAGGACTAAACCAGGACTAAACCAGGTCTAAACCAGGACTAAACCAGGTCTAAACCAGGTCTAAACCAGGACTAAACCAGGACTAAACCAGGACTAAACCAGGACTAAACCAGGACTAAACCAGGTCTAAACCAGGTCTAAACCAGGTCTAAACCAGGACTAAACCAGGACTAAACCAGGTCTAAACCAGGTCTAAACCAGGTCTAAACCAGGACTAAACCAGGTCTAAACCAGGACTAAACCAGGACTAAACCAGGTCTAAACCAGGACTAAACCAGGACTAAACCAGGACTAAACCAGGACTAAACCAGGTCTAAACCAGGACTAAACCAGGACTAAACCAGGTCTAAACCAGGTCTAAACCAGGACTAAACCAGGACTAAACCAGGACTAAACCAGGACTAAACCAGGTCTAAACCAGGTCTAAACCAGGACTAAACCAGGACTAAACCAGAACAAAACCAGGACTAAACCAGGACTAAACCAGGACTAAACCAGAACAAAACCAGGTCTAAACCAAAGTGAAATGAAAATGAGACATATTTCATATTTCAGTTCATCAGATTTTATTGTTTCTGTGAACGGCTCTGGACGGGTTCAGCTCGGACTGGAACAGGTTTTGGGTCCTGGTTCTGGGGCTGGACTCTTGGCTCTTCTCTGGGGCTGAAGTGGCTCAGTTTGGTCTGGTCCAGGTCTAGTCCAGGTCTAGTCCAGGTCTAGTCCAGGTCTAGTCCAGGTCTAGTCCTCGGTCTCGTTGGCCTCCTCTTCCTCCTCGTCCTCCTCCACGTCTTTGGTCACGATCAGAACCTTCTGAGTCCGAGTGGAATCAGAACTGTAAACCGGACTGAAAGAGAACCACAGTCAGAACCAGGACTAAACCAGGACTAAACCAGGACTAAACCAGGACTAAACCAGGTCTAAACCAGGACTAAACCAGGACTAAACCAGGTCTAAACCAGGTCTAAACCAGGACTAAACCAGGACTAAACCAGGACTAAACCAGGTCTAAACCAGGACTAAACCAGGACTAAACCAGGACTAAACCAGGACTAAACCAGGTCTAAACCAGGACTAAACCAGGACTAAACCAGGTCTAAACCAGGTCTAAACCAGGACTAAACCAGGACTAAACCAGGACTAAACCAGGACTAAACCAGGTCTAAACCAGGTCTAAACCAGGACTAAACCAGGTCTAAACCAGGACTAAACCAGGACTAAACCAGGACTAAACCAGGTCTAAACCAGGACTAAACCAGGAC
>JAVJIX010000423.1:0-15000 GCA_036785185.1 Paratrypauchen microcephalus | reverse complement strand
GTCTTGTGGGGCGGGTCTTAGTCCTGTGGGCGGGTCTTAGTCCTGTGGGCGGGTCTTAGTCCTGTGGGCGGGTCTTAGTCCTGTGGGTGGGTCTTAGTCCTGTGGGTGGGTCTTAGTCCTGTGGGGGTGGGTCTTAGTCCTGTGGGGGTGTTTTTTTTGTCTTGTGGGCGGGTCTTAGTCCTGTGGGGGTGGGTCTTAGTCCTGTGGGGCGGGTCTTAGTCCTGGGGGTGGGTCTTAGTCCTGTGGGGGCGGGTCTTAGTCCTGTGGGGGTGTTTTTTTGTCTTGTGGGCGGGTCTTAGTCCTGTGTGGGTGGGTCTTAGTCTTGTGGGCGGGTCTTAGTCCTGTGGGCGGGTCTTAGTCCTGTGTGGGTGGGTCTTAGTCCTGTGTGGGTGGGTCTTAGTCCTGTGGGTGGGTCTTAGTCCTGTGGGTGGGTCGTAGTCCTGTGTGGGTGGGTCTTAGTCCTGTGGGTGGGTTTTAGTCCTGTGGGAGGGTCTTAGTCCTGTGGGTGGGTCTTAGTCCTGTGGGTGGGTCTTAGTCCTGTGGGCGGGTCTTAGTCCTGTGGGTGGGTCTTAGTCTTGTGGGGGCGGGTCTTAGTCCTGTGGGGCGGGTCTTAGTCCTGTGGGTGGGCCTTAGTCTTGTGGGTGGGTCTTAGTCCTGGTGGGTGGGTCTTAGTCCTGTGGGTGGGTCTTAGTCCTGTGGATGGGTCTTAGTCCTGTGGGTGGGTCTTAGTCCTGTGGGTGGGTCTTAGTCTTGTGGGTGGGTATTAGTCCTGGTGGGCGGGTCTTAGTCCTGTGGGTGGGTCTTAGTCCTGTGGGTGGGTCTTAGTCTGGGTGGGTGGGTCTTAGTCCTGTGGGCGGGTCTTAGTCCTGTGGGTGGGTCTTAGTCCTGTGGGTGGGTCTTAGTCTGGGTGGGTGGGTCTTAGTCCTGTGGGCGGGTCTTAGTCCTGTGGGTGGGTCTTAGTCCTGTGGGGATGGGTATTAGTCCTGTGGGGGGGTCTTAGACCTGTGTGGGTGGGTCTTAGTCTTGTGGGTGGGACTTAGACCTGTGGGCGGGTCTTAGTCCTGTGGGTGGGTCTTAGTCCTGTGGGGGTGGGTCTTAGTCTTGTGGGCGGGTCTTAGTCCTGTGGGTGGGTCTTAGTCCTGTGGGTGGGTCTTAGTCTGGGTGGGTGGGTCTTAGTCCTGTGGGCGGGTCTTAGTCCTGTGGGTGCGTCTTAGTCTTGTGGGCGGGTCTTAGTCCTGGGGGTGGGTCTTAGTCCTGTGGTGGTGGGTCTTAGTCCTGTGGGTGGGTCTTAGTCTTGTGGGTGGGTCTTAGTCTTGTGGGTGGGTCTTAGTCCTGTGGGGGTGGGTCTTAGTCCTGTGGGGGTGGGTCTTAGTCCTGTGGGGGTGGGTCTTAGTCCTGTGGGTGGGTCTTAGACCTGTGTGGGTGGGTCTTAGTCTTGTGGGTGGGTCTTAGTCCTGTGGGTGGGTCTTAGTCCTGTGGGGGTGGGTCTTAGTCCTGTGGGTGGGTCTTAGTCTTGTGGGTGGGTCTTAGTCCTGTGGGGGTGGGTCTTAGTCCTGTGGGCGGGTCTTAGTCCTGTGGGGGTGGGTCTTAGTCCTGTGGGTGGGTCTTAGTCCTGTGGGTGGGTCTTAGTCCTGTGGGGGTGGGTCTTAGTCCTGTGGGCGGGTCTTAGTCCTGTGGGGGTGGGTCTTAGTCCTGTGGGTGGGTCTTAGTCCTGTGGGTGGGTCTTAGTCCTGGGGGCGGGTCTTAGACCTGTGGACTCACTTGGTTCTGAAGTCGTCGGCTGCCAGTTTGGCGTTGTCGAGGGCCAGGTAGAGGGCGCCATTGTCCCGAGTGGCGTCGAGAATCTGAAACACAAAAGTTTTTTAAAAAAACAACTGAGGCCCTATGAAGCCCCCGAGGGCCCCAGCCCCTGTGAGGGCCCCTGAGCTCAGGTGAACACCACGGACACAGATATGGGTGCACCCATGGGTGCGGCCCATCCTCTCCCATGTACACACACACACAGGGCCCCCAGGGCCCGGGGCCCCTCCCTCTGGAGTTTCCTCTTTCACAATAAAACACCCTGAGACACATGCCCCAGATTTTCACAATAAGAGCCCCTCCCCCTCTGAGCTCATTCCAGGTTTCACAGTATCAATACTTCATAGTACTACAGTCACAGTACTTCATAGTACTACAGTCACAGTACTACATAGTACTACAGTCACAGTACTACATAGTACTACAGTCACTACTACTAGTACAGACAGGGCCAAAGATCTGCACCAGAAGACCTGGACTCAGACCTGGACTCAGACCTGGACTCAGACCTGGACTCAGACCAGGACTAAGACCTGGGTTAGACCTAGACTACTACTACTACTACTATGTACTACATAGTACTACAGTCACAGTACTTCATAGAACTACAGTCACAGTCCTGTGAAATGGTGCTGGTCCAGATCCTGGTCCGGACTCAGGAGTCAGGACTCAGGAGTCATGAGTCAGGAGTCAGGAGTCAGGACTCATGAGTCAGGAGTCAGGAGTCAGGACTCATGAGTCAGGAGTCAGGAGTCAGGACTCATGAGTCAGGAGTCAGGAGTCAGGACTCATGAGTCAGGAGTCAGGAGTCAGGACTCATGAGTCAGGAGTCAGGAGTCAGGAGTCAGGAGTCAGGACTCAGGAGTCAGGACTCATGAGTCAGGAGTCAGGAGTCAGGACTCATGAGTCAGGAGTCAGGAGTCAGGACTCATGAGTCAGGAGTCAGGAGTCAGGAGTCAGGAGTCAGGACTCAGGAGTCAGGAGTCAGGAGTCATGAGTCAGGACTCAGGACTCATGAGTCAGGAGTCAGGAGTCAGGACTCATGAGTCAGGAGTCAGGGGTCAGGAGTCAGGAGTCATGAGTCAGGAGTCAGGACTCATGAGTCAGGAGTCAGGAGTCAGGACTCATGAGTCAGGAGTCAGGAGTCAGGACTCATGAGTCAGGAGTCAGGAGTCAGGACTCATGAGTCAGGAGTCAGGAGTCAGGAGTCAGGAGTCAGGACTCATGAGTCAGGAGTCAGGAGTCAGGACTCATGAGTCAGGAGTCAGGAGTCAGGACTCATGAGTCAGGAGTCAGGAGTCAGGAGTCAGGAGTCAGGAGTCAGGAGTCAGGACTCATGAGTCAGGAGTCAGGAGTCAGGACTCATGAGTCAGGAGTCAGGAGTCAGGACTCATGAGTCAGGAGTCAGGAGTCAGGAGTCAGGACTCAGGAGTCAGGAGTCAGGAGTCATGAGTCAGGACTCAGGACTCATGAGTCAGGAGTCAGGACTCATGAGTCAGGAGTCAGGACTCATGAGTCAGGAGTCAGGACTCATGAGTCAGGAGTCAGGAGTCAGGAGTCAGGAGTCAGGACTCATGAGTCAGGGGTCAGGAGTCAGGAGTCATGAGTCAGGAGTCAGGACTCATGAGTCAGGAGTCAGGACTCATGAGTCAGGAGTCAGGAGTCAGGAGTCAGGACTCAGGAGTCAGGAGTCAGGAGTCAGGAGTCATGAGTCAGGAGTCATGAGTCAGGACTCATGAGTCAGGAGTCAGGAGTCAGGAGTCATGAGTCAGGAGTCAGGAGTCAGGAGTCAGGACTCATGAGTCAGGAGTCAGGAGTCAGGAGTCAGGAGTCAGGACTCATGAGTCAGGAGTCAGGAGTCAGGAGTCAGGACTCATGAGTCAGGAGTCAGGAGTCAGGGCTCATGAGTCAGGAGTCATGAGTCATGAGTCATGAGTCATGAGTCAGGAGTCATGAGTCATGAGTCATGAGTCATGAGTCAGGAGTCAGGAGTCAGGAGTCAGGAGTCATGAGTCAGGACTCATGAGTCAGGAGTCAGGAGTCAGGAGTCATGAGTCAGGAGTCAGGAGTCAGGAGTCAGGACTCATGAGTCAGGAGTCAGGAGTCATGAGTCAGGAGTCAGGACTCATGAGTCAGGAGTCAGGAGTCAGGAGTCAGGACTCATGAGTCAGGAGTCAGGAGTCAGGACTCAGGACTCAGGACTCAGGAGTCATGTCAGGACTCAGGACTCAGGACTCAGGAGTCAGGAGTCATGAGTCAGGAGTCATGTCAGGAGTCAGGACTCAGGACTCAGGAGTCAGGACTCAGGAGTCATGAGTCAGGAGTCAGGAGTCAGGAGTCAGGAGTTAGGACTCAGGAGTCAGGACTCAGGACTCAGGAGTCAGGACTCAGGAGTCAGGTGTTAGGACTCAGGAGTCAGGAGTCAGGACTCAGGACTCAGGACTCAGGAGTTAGGACTCAGGAGTCAGGACTCAGGAGTCAGGACTCAGGAGTCAGGTGTTAGGACTCAGGACTCAGGACTCAGGAGTCAGGAGTCAGGAGTTAGGACTCAGGAGTCAGGACTCAGGACTCAGGAGTCAGGAGTTAGGACTCAAGAGTCAGGACTCAGGAGTCAGGTGTTAGGACTCAGGAGTCAGGAGTCAGGAGTCAGGACTCAGGACTCAGGACTCAGGAGTCAGGAGTCATGAGTCATGAGTCAGGAGTCATGTCAGGAGTCAGGACTCAGGACTCAGGACTCAGGAGTCAGTACTCAGGACTCAGGACTCAGGAGTCAGGAGTCAGGACTCAGGACTCAGGACTCAGGAGTCAGGACTCAGGACTCAGGAGTCAGGACTCAGGACTCAGGACTCAGGAGTCAGGACTCAGGACTCAGGACTCAGGACTCAGGAGTCAGGACTCAGGGGTCAGGACTCAGGAGTCAGGTGTTAGGACTCAGGAGTCAGGAGTCAGGACTCAGGAGTCAGGAGTCAGGAGTCAGGAGTCAGGTGTTAGGACTCAGGAGTCAGGAGTCAGGACTCAGGAGTCAGGACTCAAGAGTCAGGACTCAGGAGTCAGGTGTTAGGACTCAGGAGTCAGGAGTCAGGAGTCAGGACTCAGGACTCAGGACTCAGGAGTTAGGACTCAGGAGTCAGGACTCAGGAGTCAGGTGTTAGGACTCAGGAGTCAGGAGTCAGGAGTCAGGAGTCAGGACTCAGGAGTCAGGAGTCAGGAGTCAGGAGTCATGAGTCAGGAGTCATGTCAGGAGTCAGGACTCAGGACTCAGGACTCAGGAGTCAGTACTCAGGACTCAGGACTCAGGAGTCAGGAGTCAGGACTCAGGACTCAGGACTCAGGACTCAGGACTCAGGACTCAGGAGTCAGGACTCAGGACTCAGGACTCAGGACTCAGGAGTCAGGACTCAGGGGTCAGGACTCAGGAGTCAGGAGTCAGGACTCAGGACTCAGGAGTCAGGACTCAGGAGTCATGAGTCAGGACTCAGGAGTCAGGAGTCAGGAGTCAGGAGTTAGGACTCAGGAGTCAGGACTCAGGACTCAGGACTCAGGACTCAGGAGTCAGGAGTCAGGAGTCAGGTGTTAGGACTCAGGAGTCAGGAGTCAGGCGTCAGGTGTTAGGACTCAGGAGTCAGGAGTCAGGTGTTAGGACTCAGGACTCAGGAGTCAGGAGTCAGGAGTTAGGACTCAGGAGTCAGGACTCAGGAGTCAGGACTCAAGAGTCAGGACTCAGGAGTCAGGAGTCAGGAGTCAGGAGTCAGGACTCAGGAGTCAGGAGTCAGGAGTCAGGAGTCAGGACTCAGGACTCAGGACTCAGGAGTTAGGACTCAGGAGTCAGGACTCAGGAGTCAGGTGTTAGGACTCAGGACTCAGGAGTCAGGAGTCAGGACTCAGGACTCAGGACTCAGGAGTTAGGACTCAGGAGTCAGGACTCAGGAGTCAGGACTCAGGAGTCAGGTGTTAGGACTCAGGACTCAGGACTCAGGAGTCAGGAGTCAGGAGTTAGGACTCAGGAGTCAGGACTCAGGACTCAGGAGTCAGGAGTTAGGACTCAAGAGTCAGGACTCAGGAGTCAGGTGTTAGGACTCAGGAGTCAGGAGTCAGGAGTCAGGACTCAGGACTCAGGACTCAGGAGTCAGGAGTCATGAGTCATGAGTCAGGAGTCATGTCAGGAGTCAGGACTCAGGACTCAGGACTCAGGAGTCAGTACTCAGGACTCAGGACTCAGGAGTCAGGAGTCAGGACTCAGGACTCAGGACTCAGGAGTCAGGACTCAGGACTCAGGAGTCAGGACTCAGGACTCAGGACTCAGGAGTCAGGACTCAGGACTCAGGACTCAGGACTCAGGAGTCAGGACTCAGGGGTCAGGACTCAGGAGTCAGGTGTTAGGACTCAGGAGTCAGGAGTCAGGACTCAGGAGTCAGGAGTCAGGAGTCAGGAGTCAGGTGTTAGGACTCAGGAGTCAGGAGTCAGGACTCAGGAGTCAGGACTCAAGAGTCAGGACTCAGGAGTCAGGTGTTAGGACTCAGGAGTCAGGAGTCAGGAGTCAGGACTCAGGACTCAGGACTCAGGAGTTAGGACTCAGGAGTCAGGACTCAGGAGTCAGGTGTTAGGACTCAGGAGTCAGGAGTCAGGAGTCAGGACTCAGGAGTCAGGAGTCAGGAGTCAGGAGTCATGAGTCAGGAGTCATGTCAGGAGTCAGGACTCAGGACTCAGGACTCAGGAGTCAGTACTCAGGACTCAGGACTCAGGAGTCAGGAGTCAGGACTCAGGACTCAGGACTCAGGAGTCAGGACTCAGGACTCAGGAGTCAGGACTCAGGACTCAGGACTCAGGAGTCAGGACTCAGGACTCAGGACTCAGGACTCAGGAGTCAGGACTCAGGGGTCAGGACTCAGGAGTCAGGAGTCAGGACTCAGGACTCAGGACTCAGGAGTCAGGACTCAGGACTCAGGACTCAGGAGTCAGGAGTCAGGAGTTAGGACTCAAGAGTCAGGACTCAGGAGTCAGGTGTTAGGACTCAGGAGTCAGGAGTCAGGACTCAGGAGTCAGGACTCAGGAGTCAGGACTCAGGAGTCAGGATTCAGGAGTCAGGACTCAGGATTCAGGACTCAGGACTCAGGAGTCAGGACTCAGGACTCAGGACTCAGGAGTCAGGAGTCATGAGTCATGAGTCAGGAGTCATGTCAGGAGTCATGTCAGGAGTCAGGACTCAGGACTCAGGAGTCAGGACTCAGGAGTCAGGACTCAGGACTCAGGAGTCAGGAGTCAGGACTCAGGGGTCAGGACTCAGGACTCAGGACTCAGGAGTCAGGAGTCAGGACTCAGGAGTCAGGAGTCAGGACTCAGGACTCAGGACTCAGGACTCAGGACTCAGGAGTCAGGACTCAGGAGTCAGGACTCAGGACTCAGGAGTCAGGACTCAGGAGTCAGGAGTCAGGAGTCAGGACTCAGGACTCAGGACTCAGGACAGGAGTCAGGACTCAGGACTCAGGAGTCAGGAGTCATGAGTCAGGAGTCAGGACTCAGGAGTCAGGACTCAGGAGTCAGGAGTCATGAGTCATGAGTCAGGAGTCATGTCAGGAGTCAGGACTCATGACTCAGGACTCAGGACTCAGGACTCAGGAGTCAGGAGTCAGGACTCAGGAGTCAGGACTCAGGGGTCAGGACTCAGGAGTCAGGACTCAGGACTCAGGAGTCAGGACTCAGGACTCAGGACTCAGGACTCAGGGGTCAGGACTCAGGAGTCAGGAGTCAGGACTCAGGACTCAGGAGTCAGGAGTTAGGACTCAGGAGTCAGGACTCAGGAGTCAGGACTCAGGACTCAGGAGTCAGGAGTCAGGACTCAGGACTCAGGACTCAGGGCTCAGGACTCAGGAGTCAGGACTCAGGACTCAGGACTCAGGAGTCAGGAGTCAGGACTCAGGACTCAGGAGTCAGGAGTCAGGAGTCAGGAGTCAGGAGTCAGGACTCAGGACTCAGGAGTCAGGACTCAGGACTCAGGAGTCAGGAGTCAGGACTCAGGACTCAGGAGTCAGGAGTCATGAGTCAGGAGTCAGGACTCAGGAGTCAGGACTCAGGAGTCAGGAGTAATGAGTCATGAGTCAGGAGTCATGTCAGGAGTCAGGACTCAGGACTCAGGACTCAGGACTCAGGAGTCAGGAGTCAGGACTCAGGAGTCAGGACTCAGGGGTCAGGACTCAGGAGTCAGGACTCAGGAGTCAGGACTCAGGAGTCAGGAGTCAGGACTCAGGACTCAGGACTCAGGGGTCAGGACTCAGGAGTCAGGAGTCAGGACTCAGGACTCAGGAGTTAGGACTCAGGAGTCAGGAGTCAGGATTCAGGAGTCAGGACTCAGGACTCAGGACTCAGGACTCAGGAGTCAGTACTCAGGACTCAGGACTCAGGAGTCAGGAGTCAGGACTCAGGACTCAGGACTCAGGAGTCAGGAGTCAGGAGTCAGGAGTCAGGACTCAGGACTCAGGAGTCAGGACTCAGGACTCAGGAGTCAGGACTCAGGACTCAGGACTCAGGACTCAGGAGTCAGGAGTCATGTCAGGAGTCATCAGGACTCAGGACTCAGGACTCAGGACTCAGGACTCAGGAGTCAGGAGTCATGAGTCAGGAGTCATGTCAGGAGTCAGGACTCAGGACTCAGGACTCAGGAGTCAGGACTCAGGACTCAGGACTCAGGAGTCAGGACTCAGGACTCAGGAGTCAGGAGTCAGGACTCAGGACTCAGGACACAGGAGTCAGGACTCAGGACTCAGGACTCAGGACTCAGGAGTCAGGACTCAGGACTCAGGACTCAGGAGTCAGGACTCAGGAGTCAGGACTCAGGACTCAGGACTCAGGAGTCAGGAGTCAGGAGTCAGGACTCAGGACTCAGGAGTCAGGAGTCAGGAGTCATGAGTCATGAGTCATGAGTCAGGAGTCATGTCAGGAGTCAGGACTCAGGACTCAGGACTCAGGAGTCAGGACTCAGGACTCAGGACTCAGGAGTCAGGACTCAGGACTCAGGAGTCAGGACTCAGGAGTCAGGACTCAGGACTCAGGACTCAGGAGTCAGGACTCAGGAGTCAGGACTCAGGACTCAGGACTCAGGAGTCAGGAGTCAGGACTCAGGACTCAGGAGTCAGGAGTCATGAGTCATGAGTCAGGAGTCATGTCAGGAGTCAGGAGTCAGGACTTAGGACTCAGGACTCAGGAGTCAGGACTCAGGAGTCAGGAGTCATGAGTCATGAGTCATGAGTCATGAGTCAGGAGTCATGTCAGGAGTCAGGACTCAGGACTCAGGAGTCAGGAGTCAGGACTCAGGACTCAGGACTCAGGAGTCAGGAGTCAGGACTCAGGACTCAGGACTCAGGACTCAGGACTCAGGAGTCATGAGTCATGAGTCAGGAGTCATGTCAGGAGTCAGGACTCAGGACTCAGGACTCAGGACTCAGGAGTCAGGACTCAGGAGTCAGGAATCAGGACTCAGGACTCAGGAGTCAGGACTCAGGGGTCAGGACTCAGGAGTCAGGAGTCAGAACTTAGGACTCAGGACTCAGGACTCAGGAGTCAGGAGTCCGGACTCA
Organism: Paratrypauchen microcephalus; assembly: GCA_036785185.1. Lineage (NCBI taxonomy): Eukaryota > Metazoa > Chordata > Actinopteri > Gobiiformes > Gobiidae > Paratrypauchen > Paratrypauchen microcephalus. The sequence continues at coordinate 5,629 of JAVJIX010000423.1, read as the reverse complement.
GGAGTCAGGAGTCAGGACTCAGGACTCAGGACTCAGGACTCAGGAGTCAGGACTCAGGAGTCAGGACTCAGGACTCAGGAGTCAGGACTCAGGACTCAGGAGTCAGGAGTCAGGAGTCAGGAGTCCGGACTCAGGACTCAGGAGTCAGGACTCAGGAGTCAGGATTCAGGACTCAGGAGTCAGGACTCAGGAGTCAGGACTCAGGACTCAGAAGTCAGGACTCAGGACTCAGGACTCAGAAGTCAGGACTCAGGAGTCAGGACTCAGGACTCAGGAGTCATGAGTCAGGAGTCATGAGTCAGGAGTCATGAGTCAGGAGTCATGAGTCATGAGTCAGGAGTCATGAGTCATGAGTCAGGAGTCATGAGTCAGGAGTCATGAGTCATGAGTCAGGACTCAGGAGTCAGGACTCAGGACTCAGGAGTCATGAGTCAGGAGTCCGGACTCAGGAGTCAGGAGTCAGGAGTCAGGACTCAGGAGTCAGGACTCAGGACTCAGGAGTCAGGACTCAGGAGTCAGGAGTCAGGACTCAGGAGTCAGGAGTCAGGACTCAGGAGTCAGGACTCAGGAGTCAGGAGTCATGTCAGGAGTCAGGACTCAGGAGTCGGGACTCAGGAGTCAGGACTCAGGAGTCAGGACTCAGGACTCAAGACTCAGGACTCAAGACTCAGGAGTCAGGACTCAGGAGTCAGGACTCAGGAGTCAGGAGTTAGGACTCAGGAGTCAGGACTCAGGAGTCAGGACTCAGGAGTCAGGACTCAGGACTCAGGACTCAGGAGTCAGGACTCAGGAGTCAGGAGTCAGGACTCAGGACTCAGGAGTCAGGACTCAGGGGTCAGGACTCAGGAGTCAGGAGTCCGGACTCAGGAGTCAGGAGTCAGGACTCAGGACTCAGGACTCAGGACTCAGGAGTCAGGACTCAGGAGTCAGGACTCAGGACTCAGGAGTCAGGACTCAGGACTCAGGAGTCAGGAGTCAGGAGTCAGGAGTCCGGACTCAGGACTCAGGAGTCAGGACTCAGGAGTCAGGATTCAGGACTCAGGAGTCAGGACTCAGGAGTCAGGACTCAGGACTCAGAAGTCAGGACTCAGGACTCAGGACTCAGAAGTCAGGACTCAGGAGTCAGGACTCAGGACTCAGGAGTCATGAGTCAGGAGTCATGAGTCAGGAGTCATGAGTCAGGAGTCATGAGTCATGAGTCAGGAGTCATGAGTCAGGAGTCATGAGTCATGAGTCAGGACTCAGGAGTCAGGACTCAGGACTCAGGAGTCATGAGTCAGGAGTCCGGACTCAGGAGTCAGGAGTCAGGAGTCAGGACTCAGGAGTCAGGACTCAGGACTCAGGAGTCAGGACTCAGGAGTCAGGAGTCAGGACTCAGGAGTCAGGAGTCAGGACTCAGGAGTCAGGACTCAGGAGTCAGGAGTCATGTCAGGAGTCAGGACTCAGGAGTCGGGACTCAGGAGTCAGGACTCAGGAGTCAGGACTCAGGACTCAAGACTCAGGACTCAAGACTCAGGAGTCAGGACTCAGGAGTCAGGACTCAGGAGTCAGGAGTTAGGACTCAGGAGTCAGGACTCAGGAGTCAGGACTCAGGAGTCAGGAGTCAGGACTCAGGACTCAGGAGTCAGGAGTCCGGACTCAGGAGTCAGGAGTCAGGAGTCAGGAGTCATGAGTCAGGACTCAGGAGTCAGGAGTCATGAGTCTGGAGTCAGGACTCAGGACTCAGGACTCAGGACTCAGGAGTCAGGAGTCCGGACTCAGGAGTCAGGAGTCAGGAGTCATGAGTCTGGAGTCAGGAGTCAGGAGTCAGGACTCAGGAGTCAGGACTCAGGACTCAGGAGTCAGGAGTCTGGACTCAGGAGTCAGGAGTCAGGAGTCAGGAGTCCGGACTCAGGAGTCAGGACTCAGGAGTCATGAGTCAGGACTCAGGAGTCAGGAGTCATGAGTCTGGAGTCAGGACTCAGGACTCAGGACTCAGGAGTCAGGAGTCCGGACTCAGGAGTCAGGAGTCAGGAGTCATGAGTCTGGAGTCAGGACTCAGGAGTCAGGACTCAGGAGTCATGAGTCATGAGTTAGGAGTCAGGAGTCATGTCAGGAGTCAGGACTCAGGAGTCAGGACTCAGGAGTGAGGACTCAGGACTCAAGACTCAGGACTCAAGACTCAGGACTCAAGACTCAAGAGTCAGGAGTCAGGACTCAGGAGTCAGGAGTCAGGAGTCAGGACTCAAGACTCAGGAGTCAGGACTCAGGAGTCAGGACTCAGGAGTCAGGAGTCAGGAGTCAGGACTCAGGACTCAGGACTCAGGAGTCAGGACTCAGGAGTCAGGAGTTAGGAGTCAGGACTCAGGAGTCAGGACTCAGGAGTCAGGACTCAGGAGTCAGGAGTCAGGAGTCAGGACTCAGGACTCAGGAGTCAGGAGTCAGGACTCAGGTGTCAGGAGTCAGGACTCAGGAGTCAGGACTCAGGAGTCATGAGTCAGGACTCAGGAGTCAGGAGTCAGGACTCAGGAGTCAGGAGTCAGGACTCAGGAGTCAGGACTCAGGAGTCAGGAGTCAGGAGTCAGGACTCAGGACTCAGGAGTCTGGAGTCAGGAGTCAGGACTCAGGACTCAGGAGTCAGGAGTCAGGAGTCAGGAGTTAGGAGTCAGGACTCAGGAGTCAGGACTCAGGAGTCAGGAGTTAGGAGTCAGGACTCAGGAGTCAGGACTCAGGAGTCAGGACTCAGGACTCAGGACTCAGGAGTCAGGAGTCAGGAGTCAGGACTCAGGACTCAGGAGTCAGGAGTCAGGACTCAGGTGTCAGGAGTCAGGACTCAGGAGTCAGGACTCAGGACTCAGGACTCAGGACTCAGGAGTCAGGACTCAGGAGTCAGGAGTCAGGACTCAGGAGTCATGAGTCAGGACTCAGGAGTCAGGAGTCAGGACTCAGGAGTCAGGAGTCAGGACTCAGGAGTCAGGACTCAGGAGTCAGGACTCAGGAGTCAGGAGTCAGGACTCAGGAGTCATGAGTCAGGACTCAGGAGTCAGGAGTCAGGACTCAGGAGTCATGAGTCAGGACTCAGGAGTCATGAGTCAGGACTCAGGAGTCAGGAGTCAGGACTCAGGAGTCATGAGTCAGGACTCAGGAGTCAGGAGTCAGGACTCAGGAGTCAGGACTCAGGACTCAGGACTCAGGAGTCAGGAGTCAGGAGTCAGGAGTCAGGAGTCAGGACTCAGGACTCAGGAGTCAGGACTCAGGACTCAGGACTCAGGACTCAGGAGTCAGGACTCAGGACTCAGGACTCAGGACTCAGGAGTCAGGAGTTAGGAGTCAGGACTCAGGACTCAGGAGTCAGGAGTCAGGACTCAGGTGTCAGGAGTCAGGACTCAGGAGTCAGGACTCAGGAGTCATGAGTCAGGACTCAGGAGTCAGGAGTCAGGACTCAGGAGTCAGGACTCAGGACTCAGGACTCAGGACTCAGGAGTCAGGACTCAGGAGTCAGGAGTCAGGACTCAGGAGTCATGAGTCAGGACTCAGGAGTCAGGAGTCAGGACTCAGGAGTCAGGAGTCAGGACTCAGGAGTCAGGACTCAGGAGTCAGGACTCAGGAGTCAGGAGTCAGGACTCAGGAGTCAGGAGTCAGGACTCAGGAGTCAGGAGTCAGGACTCAGGAGTCATGAGTCAGGACTCAGGAGTCAGGAGTCAGGACTCAGGAGTCATGAGTCAGGACTCAGGAGTCATGAGTCAGGACTCAGGAGTCAGGAGTCAGGACTCAGGAGTCATGAGTCAGGACTCAGGAGTCAGGAGTCAGGACTCAGGAGTCAGGACTCAGGACTCAGGAGTCAGGAGTCAGGAGTCAGGACTCAGGACTCAGGAGTCAGGACTCAGGACTCAGGACTCAGGAGTCAGGAGTTAGGAGTCAGGACTCAGGAGTCAGGACTCAGGACTCAGGACTCAGGAGTCAGGACTCAGGACTCAGGAGTCAGGAGTTAGGAGTCAGGACTCAGGAGTCAGGACTCAGGACTCAGGAGTCAGGAGTCAGGACTCAGGACTCAGGAGTCAGGAGTTAGGAGTCAGGACTCAGGAGTCAGGACTCAGGACTCAGGACTCAGGTGTCAGGAGTCAGGACTCAGGAGTCAGGACTCAGGAGTCATGAGTCAGGACTCAGGAGTCAGGAGTCAGGACTCAGGAGTCAGGAGTCAGGAGTCAGGACTCAGGACTCAGGAGTCAGGAGTTAGGAGTCAGGACTCAGGAGTCAGGACTCAGGACTCAGGACTCAGGAGTCAGGAGTCAGGACTCAGGACTCAGGAGTCAGGAGTCAGGACTCAGGAGTCAGGAGTCAGGACTCAGGAGTCAGGACTCAGGAGTCAGGACTCAGGACTCAGGAGTCATGAGTCATGAGTCAGGAGTCATGTCAGGAGTTAGGAGTCAGGACTCAGGAGTCAGGACTCAGGACTCAGGACTCAGGAGTCAGGAGTCAGGACTCAGGACTCAGGAGTCAGGAGTCAGGACTCAGGAGTCAGGAGTCAGGACTCAGGAGTCAGGACTCAGGAGTCAGGACTCAGGACTCAGGAGTCATGAGTCATGAGTCAGGAGTCATGTCAGGAGTCAGGAGTCAGGACTCAGGACTCAGGAGTCAGGACTCAGGAGTCAGGAGTCAGGACTCAGGACTCAGGAGTCAGGACTCAGGAGCTGATCTCTGGAGGATCTGACACAGGAAGAACATTCAAACTCCCTGGGACCCTCCAGCTGTGAGGAGACTGGACCACTCACTGGGGTTTTCCTCAAAGAGTTTGTGTTTATATCGCAAGTAGTAGTACTAGTAGTAGTAGCAGTAGGAGTAGTAGTATTCATAGTATTTGCAGTAGTAGCAGTAGTAGTAGTAGTAGTATTCATACTATTTGCAGTAGTAGTAGTAGTAGTCGTGGTCACAGTAGTATTCGTAGTATTCGTAGTATTTGCAGTAGTAGTAGTTGTTGTGGTCGCAGTAGTATTCGTAGTATTCGTAGTAGTAGTTGTTGTTGTGGTCGCAGTAGTATTGGTAGTATTGGTAGTATTCGTAGTACTTGCAGTACCTGGTCCTGCAGTTCACTGATGACTCCTCTGAACTTCTCGTGGTCGTGTCCTTCAGGTTTGGTTTTATTTTCCAGAAACATCCGGATCTTCAGCTCCAGGTCTGCGTTGGCCTTCTCCAGAGAGCGGACCTAAGTACACGAAGTACAAAAAGTACACAAAGTACAATAAGTACCCATGAAATACTACTACTACTGCAAACACAAATACTGCAAATACTGACACTTCAGACAGGGCCAAAGATCTGCACCAGAAGACCAGGACTCAGACCTGGACTCAGACCTGGACTCAGACCAGGACTCAGACCTGGACTAAGACCTGGACTCAGACCAGGACTCAGACCAGGACTAAGACCTGGACTCAGACCTGGACTCAGACCTGGACTCAGACCTGGACTCAGACCTGGACTCAGACCAGGACTCAGACCTGGACTCAGACCTGGACTCAGACCTGGACTCAGACCTGGACTCAGACCAGGACTCAGACCTGGACTCAGACCTGGACTAAGACCTGGACTCAGACCTGGACTCAGACCAGGACTAAGACCTAGACTCAGACCTGGACTCAAACCTGGACTC
>JAVJIX010000442.1:0-156096 GCA_036785185.1 Paratrypauchen microcephalus | reverse complement strand
GATATAAGGAGAACTACATACGGAGTTCCACAAGGCTCCTATATTGGGACCTAAATTGTTCATAATGTATATAAATGATGTCTGTGAAATATTTAAAAAAATTGAAGTGTATATTGTTTGCAGATGATACCAGTCTTTACTGTTCTGGGGAGATTTAGATCAGCCCCTGCACACAGTAGAGAATGAGCTCAAAATATTAAAGAAGTGGTTTGATATCAATAAGCACTATCACTCAATTTAAATAAAACAAATTATATAATCTTTGAAATAGAAAAATTAATACACAAATTAAAATCCGAATCAATCATACAGAAATAGAAAGAGTATATGAAAATAAATTTCTGGGTATTATTATTGATAGTAAATTAAGTTGGAAACCACATATAAAATAATATAAGGACTAAATTAGCTTAAACTATTGCCATAATGTGTAAAATAAAAACCTTTTTAAACCAGAATTCACTTTATGTATTGTATTGTTCTCTTGTTCTTCCATATCTCAGTTATTGTATGAAGACATGGGGGAATAATTATAAGTCAAACGTTAACCCTATATTTTTACTTCAAAAGAAAGCAATAAGAATTGTCAATCATGCTGAATATTATGCACCAACTAACCCTCTCTTCATTAAACTAAATATATTAAAATTAAATGCCCTGATCAATCTAAATACTGCTGTTGTGATGTATAAGGCACACAACCACATGCTCCCACAGTATCCAGGAGATGTTCAAGCCTAGAGAGAGTCCATATAATCTCAGAAAAGCAGCCATTTTCCAAAAGGCTAAGGCAAGAACAACCAAAAAAAAGCTTCTGTATCTCAATTACAGGAGTAAATTTATGGAATAGCCTGACTGAGGAACTAAAAGAGTGCACCTCAGTCAAAAGATTTAAAAAGGTGTATAAATCTTATATAATAGAACAATATAAATCAATATTATAAAGGTGTATTATGTTTATTAAAAATTGAACAACAATTGGATTATGAAAATTGATTATGATTGTAGTGGAATATATATTTTCTAACTCCCTTGCTTGATTTTTTTTCCCTTCAATTATTGTTGCTGTTGCTATTGTTATTATTACTGTTATTATTATTATTGTTGCTGTTATTGTTGTTATTATTATTGTTATCATTATTATTATTGTTGCTAATTTTATTATTATTATTACCACCATTAATAATATAATTATTATTACTGATCATTGCTATTGGTATTGATATTATCATTATTATTATTATCGTTATTTTTTTGACAACCTAAATTCTGTTCACAGGAACATAGACAAATTGGATTACAGATGGAGGTCCCTGTGCTGATGGTAATAAATGAATGACTAAACGAGAAAAGTAATACTAAACATATGACTATGTTTGTTTCACAATTATCACCAGATCAGGGCAGATGGAGGTTTTGGTGTGGGGAGATGTTCCTCTTCTCGCAGCAGACCTTGTCTCTTTTAATGCACAGCTGAAGACACAAGGCAAAGGGTGGTCCTGTTGTCCGGGGGCAGCCCCTCTCTGACAGCAGGTTCACAAAAACACCTTGCCACTTTTAATGCATCACATACACTAACAACACAACTTCACATTAAGTTTTAATACCATCAGCACCAACACTTCCAATAAACATAATTTGCATGCAGATATAATAAGTAACACTTTAAGAAATTACATAAATAGTGATAACCAGAGGTAAAACATACGAGCAAAATTATGCCGATGATGATGATACTAATAAGATATCAATAAAATAAGATTTTATTTTTTTTTCTTTCTTATTTTTTTTCCTGTCTTATTGTAATTGCTTTACACTGTACAAGTATTCAAGTATTGGCAGCCAACCACTGTCACCGGTTAACAGTAAAAACACAAAAATAAGGATCACTACTAACTTTGGGAGAAAGGGTGGGATTTAATAAGTTTTATTTCTACCCACTCCTTTTCGGGCATGTACATATATGCAAAAAAATATGTATTTGTGTCTTTATATTCTTTCTTTTTTCTGTTCTTTTTTGCTGTTTTTTTAAATTGTATGACACTGTACATTTTCTGTGCACTACAAGTATCATATGCTCGAAATAAATTACTACTACTACTACTACTACTACAATACACAAAGCAGAGCCTGCCTTTGTCTCTCACAGACAGCCACATCTCTACATTAATGACCCATTACATTCCTTCTTGAGGGGGAGACCATGGATTATCATGACAGAAAAGGGTGCTAACAACTCCCCCGTTGGATATACTTTAGCCCTTTTGAATACAAAAGTACATGTACTTTTGAGTGCATTCCAAATGTGCCCATTAATTCTGTGTCCAAGTTGGAGAAACTTTCACCTAACTGATAACTGAGGTTTGTCCAAATTTTATTTATTTATTAATACCATCACTTTTTTTTTATTATTATTATTTGTTTGTTTATTTCATTCATAAAGTATAAAAAGACATCAACATTTGTGATAACAATACAAAATATTGAATGAAAGGGAGCAGAAAGAAGAGTTATCTTATGTTATCTGCCCCCTCTTCCCTTTTCCAAACACCAACACCGATAGTGACTGCAAAACCCTTCCTCATTACATTCCATTTCAATCACAATTATTAATCAATTGTAAACATAAAGCTTCATTTTCAAGTGTAACAATTTAGTTTTCTTTTTCATACATGCACATTACATTGGATTTTATGTATTTTTTAAATGCCATTATTGTACTTGATTCTTTGATTTCTTTGTCAAGATTATTCCATAAATTAACTCCTTTCACAGCGACGCTTCGCTCCATAACCTTGGTTCTGAATTTAGGTTTTTTAAACATGTAGGTTCCCTTTAAATTGTATTGGCTTGTTCTCATCTCAAACAGTCTTTGAATATTTACAGGTAACACTCTGCACTTTGCTTTATACATGACTTTGAGGATACTTAATTCAACAATATCACACATTTTCAACACTTTAAGTTTAACAAATAATGGGTTGGATGGCTCTCTATAATGACTTTTGGTGATAATTCTCAAAGCCTTTTTCTGTAAAATAAATAATGGCTGTAGGTAAGTTTTACATGTCGCCCCCAAATTTCCACACAGTACATCAGATATGGTGCAATTATGGAGTTATACAAGATTAATAATGCTGCACTGTTTAGTGAGAACTTTACTTTATGCATCACCACAATTGCTTTAGCTATTTTGCTTTTAGTGTAATTTATATGAGATCTCCAGTTTAGTCCTTCATCAATCATGACTCCTAAAAATTTTGTTTCACTTACTCTCTTAATCTGTATCCCATCTATTTCTAATGATATGTCATCTTTTTTATTTTTATCATTAAATAAAATGAAATTAGTTTTTTTAAGTTTTAATACCATCAGCACCAATACTTCCAATAAACATAATTTTCATGCAGATATAATAAGTAACACTTTAAGAAATTACATAAATAGTGATAACCAGAGACAAATCATAAGAGCAAAATGATGCTGATGATGATGATACTAATAAGATATCAATAAGAAAAGATTTTTTTTTTTTCTTTCTTATTTTTTTTCCTGTCTTATTGTAATTGCTTTACACTGTACAAGTATTCAAGTATTGGCAGCCAACCACTGTCACTGGTTAACTGTAAAAACACAAAAATAAGGATCACTACTAACTTTGGGAGAAGGGGTGGGATTTAATAAGTTTTATTTCTACCCACTCCTTTTCGGGCATGTACATATATGCAAAAAATATGTATTTGTGTCTATATATTCTTTCTTTTTTTCTGTTCTTTTTTGTTGTTTATTTAAATTGTATGACACTGTACATTTTCTGTGCACTACAAGTATCATATGCTCGAAATAAATTACTACTACTACTACTACTACTACTACTACAATACGCAAAGCAGAGCCTGCCTTTGTCTCTCACAGACAGCCACATCTCTACATTAATGACCCATTACATTCCTTCTTGAGGCGGAGACCATGGATTATCATGACAGAAAAGGGTGCTAACAACTCCCCCGTTGGATATACTTTAGCCCTTTTGAATACAAAAGTACACGTACTTTTGAGTGCATTCCAAATGTGCCCATTAATTCTGTGTCCAAGTTGGAGAAACTTTCACCTAACTGATAACTGAGGTTTGTCCAAATTTTATTTATTTATTAATCACATCACTTTTTTTATTATTATTATTTGTTTGTTTATTTCATTCATAAAGTATAAAAAGACATCAACATTTGTGATAACAATACAAAATATTGAATGAAAGGGAGCAGAAAGAAGAGTTATCTTATGTTATCTGCCCCTCTTCCCTTTTCCAAACACCAACACCAATAGTGACTGCAAAACCCTTTCAATTTTTTTGCCTGTTTCAGTAGATCATTTTTATCATTTACTTAACATGCTGTAGATTTTATGCAAATAAAAATGTTGAGATGTGAAGTGAATTTCTTAAATGTCAAGTGTCCAACCTGACCCACAATCATTTATTGACTTTAAACTCACTGTCTCATATCATTGTATTGTTTACTTTGTTCTGTTCATGTATGTGAAATTATCTTTACTGTCTAAAATTGTCATCTATTCAAAGATAATAAAGTTACACTTAACCTCATATTTATGTGAGTACCTTTCAAAGTTAACATACAATACCAAAATAATATTGTATTTATTAAATTTAAAACTGTAATTACTTACATTTACCAGACTTCAAATCATGCAGACCTCAAAATAAGAGATAAGCCCACAAAATGTGAGAAGTTGTTCTATGCTAGATGCTACTGAAGAAACGTAAAATATATATATAATAAATTGAGGTGATTAAATTATGAGACATTTAATTTAAATCATTGTTTATTAAAAGTACAGAAACAAAAAAACTGGGGGTGGTGGATTTGTGTATCTACTTCTGTGCTGAGTTCATATGCAGCTCGATTCCATTTTTTCACAGGTCTAAAACTACGTACATGAGAAAAGAAAATGTAGAAGAATTTATATGATTTGCCGTGGCAATCAGCAGAACGGGTGCGCTGTTAATGGGGCTAGAAATGACGTATGTAATCAGCGAAATAAATAATAATAAATAAAATTAAATAAATTTTAAAAAACACAAAAAGTAAACTATTAATGGCACACAACAGCACAAACAAAACAGAAAATCTATGTAACAGTCTGCATTGCACACCAGGGCACCCACAAGAGGAGAGGAGAGGAGAGGGGAGGGGATGGGATGGAGGGAGCTGCAGCTGATTGGCTGATTGGCAGCCAATCAGCTGCACTGGTGATAATACAATACAAGGCTATAAATAAAGACAGAACAGTCTCTGCCCCTTTGGAAGTCTACTATGGTCTCTGCTGTAGTGCTTTCTCCTCTGCGACTTGAGTGAATCTTTTTTGGACGATTCAAGAAGCTTTCACAACTCTATCTTGGATTTTACATTTGCATCTTGTGTGACGATCGTATCTTGGACCTAGAAAAGAAGAATCTTCAACACATCTAAAGGTAGGAAAAGTTTATTTTCTCTCTGCAACACGACTAAAGTAGACAGACTGATAAATATTATGATTGTTCATAATGTTCATAATGTTCAGAGGCTCGAATGAAGGAGCTAAAACATACTCTTTTCTTCATCATCAAGTCTAGGGGCAGAGCGGGGGGTTAGGGGAGCTCACATTAACATTCAAAAACCCCAGAAAGTGAAAATTTAATGCCATGGGACCTTTAACAACTGCTTTAAAACAGCTGTACACAAGCTTTAAAACGTATCTGCTTACTACATTATTACTACATTACCATATTACAATTTAAATGGTTCATTTTAACTTTCTTCAGATGCCTCGAAGAAAGTCATTCCGCCGCTCGCAGGCAGCTCGGCGAAGAATGGCAGAACGGAATCAGCCGCCTGCTGTTTTTGAGTCTGACAAGAAGGTAAGTCCTTTTAACTCTAACAATATTACTAATAATCATTTTCTAGGGTTTGGCACTGGCTACCGCTTCCCAGTGCGTAACTGGCCAAAGTCTCTGGTCACTGGAAAGAGCCACAAGCTGGTGATCCCTCCGGAGGACCCTGACAAGAAGGTAAGTCCTTTTAACTGTAAATGCAGTTAACAAAATCTTAACTTCATCTTAACTTTCTTAAATCTTAATTTTTTTCAGTTTGTTCTGGTTGTTGGGGCCTCTCATTTGCGACACTTCATCGATGGCTTTGCTCAGATACCACAGGGGAAGATCACCTTTGGTTTCAGCTCCACCCCGGGAGCTGCAGCCGCGGAGCTTGAGAGGGAGATCAGGCACATACAGGTGGATCATTCTCCCTCTCTTGTTCTGCTCACCGCTCCCTCCAACAACCTGACGGCCAGCAGGACTATCGATGAGGCTGCAGCCGACTTCGGTCGGTACCTGGCCACCGCTTGTAGCCGCTGGCCAAAGGTACCATATTTCCAAAATTGTTTACTCCACACACAATCTTTTAAAAAAGTACTGTGTTGACAAGAGGGTGTTGGGGTAAATACTATTGAGCCAATTAAGTTGTGTAGATTAACAATTCTTAGACTAGTAATGAATTAAGATAAGGTGTACACGTTCTCCCGTTTCTTCTCATTAGATAGCCTACTAATTTAGAACTGGTTTAATCAAGCTGTAATTCTAGCTTTAAACCTTGTTAGATCCTACTATAGTGCTGGTTTAGACTGGTCAAGTCCTTGCTTGAAACAGATTTAATTGCTTTCTACTCTCTCATTTTAACAAAATATTGAAACTAAAATATTGTTTTTAGGTCTGTGTCCTGGATTTTCCACCTCGCCTAAATGTTGAGGTGGATTTGCAAAATCATCTGCGCCAGGAATACCATCGTGTGGCGGCACGCATGAGTACGTGTGTCTCTGTGTCTTTATGAAATCTCTCTCGTGTGTATGTGTATAACGTATGTATAACATTCTTTTTTTTTTTTTTTCTTTTACTGAAGGTATCAAGTACTACTCTATTGTGGATTACTTTCCGATGAACCGCCTAAACCTGTGGTGTAGGGATGGAGTAAGTAATGTTCTGAAATGCAAGTATCTAATATGCAGTGGAAATGATCATTTTTTTTCTTTTGTCTCATTTGCAGGTCCATCTCAGTGATACTGATGGTGGCATGGACATGCTTGGCCAGTTGCTTTGGACTGTCTCACACCTACAGTTGGAGATGGACACCCCCAGACCATCCCCACAAGCTCCAGTGCCCTCCCCACCAACCAGGCAGGTCAAACCAATGCTGGTTGTGACAGGCCCTGCCCCTAGGCCACAGCCACCACCTCCTGAAGCCAATCAGATGGTGGTGGTCACACGGAAAAAGAAGGTGAGGCTAGTGTCTTGTCATAACCTCATGAATGTACCTCATGAATTGTTTTTAAGATTGTTTTATTACTGCCCTTGCAGAAGAACCGACGTGAAAGCCCTGTGCACTCCCCAGGGGATTCTAAGAGACTGGTTCACCAAGAGCAGGTTTGTTTTGAGTGTGTGGCATTTTGGCAGCACTTCCTAGAGTCTTATGATGTATTTAGATCAAACCTAATTTTAACAGGTGGAGTCAGTCTTTTCGATCCCGCTTTCACCGGTGTATTTCAGCACTGCCATTTTGAAAGAGATGGACAAGTTCATTGCATCTGACCTTGATGCTGAGTGCACTGCCTGCTTTCCTGTTGAAAAGAAGGTAAGGTTCTTGAGTAGACAAGTTTAACGTTAAATAAAGTAAAATGTTTTTTGATCTGTATTTTATACTCAGTAATTGTTATTAAGACTGTTGTCATTAACATTTTATTACTGCTCTTACTTAAGGACCAGCCTGGAAGTTCTGCGCACTCCCCAGGGCTTCCCAAGAGGCGACTGGTTCAGCAGGAGAAGGTTTGTTTTGAGTGTCTGGCATTTTAAAAACACTACCTAATCTCATAATTTTGATACATTTTATAAACAGGGGGTCCTCGGGTTACAACGGTCTCGGGCTATGACGTTTCGTGGTTACGAAGGCGCCCCCATTAAAAAAAATATATATATATTACGCATCATTCCGTCTTACATGGTTTAGCATGGTAAGTGACGTAAACAACCGTGAATGGTGCGCAGCGCACGGCGGAAGAATACGCTTTGTTGTGGTTGTAGGGTGAAGAACACGGCCTTGTGTGCGTGCCCAATGTGGGCGGAAGCACCTGATGTAGGCACTGATCTGCTCCTATGAAAGCGACAGTGATAACCAAGCAGCGTAGTGGTCTAATTATTGAGATGGGAAGGTTATTGGTGCTTTGGTTGGAAGATCAAAGTCAAAATCCAGCTTATGACGAAATTCGGGTTACTTAAGAACGGATCAACGTCGTAACCCGAGGACCCCCTGTATAGAAATTTTGATATATGGGAAATACTGTTTTATGTAATTACAGATATATTATTTTTTTCAGGCAACTCATGTCATATGTTCTGAAGCAGCTGCCTCCAAGAGAAGCCCGCCCAAGCAGCAGGTATGTAAAATTCTGAAAAAAGAAATGAAACAATTTCTGAATATTATTTAATCTTTAAGTGGAATGTAACAAGACGAGAACTGTAAATAAATACATTTATAGATGCAGGCCGTTAAAGGGATATGCCACCCCCAGGTCAAATTTGGGCATCTCCCCACAGTCCAGAGACTAAAATAAGTGGTGGAAAGCGTTTTCCTGCTCACTCAGCCATTGTCCGAGTCTGTCGCCACTGACCGCCGCGGTATCTGGTGCTCCTCCGCCTTAGACTGGAGTCTAACGTCGCCAGAGAAAGATTTCAGCCAAAAGGAATTAATTTGCTCGATGCGTTTCCCAATTACTTTCTGTGTAGTGCGCATTCATATCGAGTGCAAATAAATGTGCAAATCAACACGGAGAGCTTGCCTTGGTCATTTTGGGTGGGAACTATTTTCCAGTGCGAAAGAATACAGCCGAATCACGCAGCACGCTGCCAGGGGAATCCCAGTTACGCACCGGGAAGGGAGTTCCCCTGTTGCACAACATGGTGCGTGATTCGGCTGTATTCTTCCGCACTGGAAAATAGTTCCCACCCAAAATGACCAAGGCAAGCTCTCCGTGTTGATTTGCACATTTATTTGCACTCGATATGAATGCGCACTACACAGAAAGTAATTGGGAAACGCATCGAGCAAATTAATTCCTTTTGGCCGAAATCTTTCTCTGGCGACGTTAGACTCCAGTCTAAGGCGGAGGAGCTGCAGATACCGCGGCGGTCAGTGGCGACAGACTCGGACAATGGCTGGGTGAGCAGGAAAACGCTTTCCACCACTTATTTTAGTCTCTGGACTGTGGGGAGATTCCCAAATTTGACCTGGGGGTGGCATATCCCTTTAAGGTTAAGACTGTGAAGCCTGCATCAGCTTCAGCTGATGCAGGCACGGCGCACGGCGCTGTGAAGCCTGGCCAGTGATGGTGCCTGGCCAGATATGTGCCTTTTATGTAATACTGCACATGCAGTTGTTAAACAAATAATAATATTTAATAAGAATTTGCTGTGTGGTCATAATTTTAATTCCTAGACATGGACAGCAGATGTGATACACTTTTGTCAACTTTGTTTCCTCACAAACTATTATGATACATAATAATAAGTAATAAATAAATAAAGAAACAGATAGAAAACATGAAAACCTTTTGACTGTATTATCAAAGAGCCTCAGACCAAAATTATATGAATGACAACATGAATTTTCTTGTTTTTGTTCTTCAGAAGGAGGTTGAAGTGGTGGTAACTCCTGAAACGTCACCTACCAGTGCTGCAGACATGTTGCGTGAGGATCAGGTTGGTATTGTTAAACGTCCCATGGCATGAAATTTTCACTTTCTGAGGTTTTTGAATGTTAATGTGAGCTCCCCTACCCTGTTTAGCTGATTTTGGAGAAGGATTCATTTCCAGCAGTGTTTCCCAACCAGAGGTACAAGTACCCCAAGGGGTATGCGAGCACACTGCAGGGGGTACTCGGCAGTGTCGCTGCCAGGTGCAGGGGGAGATTTTTTTTTAATTTTTTTATTCTTATTTGAGTAAATTTGAGTTAATGTCTGAGAATTAAATTTTCAGATTAAGGAGATGAAATAAAATGATTTTCATTTAATAATCCGTTGTTTCACGTTCTACTTTTCGAGAATTGTCAACATGTATGAGTGAGGGGGTACTCGAGGTATGACAAAAAGGCACAGGGGGTACACAAGACAAAAAAGGTTGGGAAACACTGATATACAGTATTGGGGAACCACTAAGGCGCCATATAAAAGCATCAAGAAGTACCATGTCATGGGATCTTTAAAGAAAAAGTAACATTTTTTACAATTTGAGCCTTATTTCGGTTGGCTGATGTTTTAGATTTGCAGTTAGTCTAGCGCGACTTCTAGCCATAGCTCGGGGCATATAATATATTCCCCGAGCATGTATATGCCCCGTGCGGTCTCCAAATAACACAAACTTTAGCACTTTTCAAATCATAGAAGCCCGATGTCTTAGTCTACGATTTCGTTTGAGTCAAAAGTGGCCTGTAATCCGAGATTTAGCCATAGTTTACAGCTTTGCGTTTCATGTTTGGGTCCCGGGAGCTGAGAGCACAGTCCGCACATGCGCACTGGCGTCCTCATCTACTCGAAACTATGGCTAAATCTCGGATTACAGGCCACTTTTGAAAATCGTAGAGTAAGACAACAAGCTTCTATGATTTGTGCTAAAGTGCTAAAGCTTGTGTTATTTGGAGACCGCAAACATGTTCCCCGAGAACTCACATTATGGAGATCGCAAATCTAAAACATCTCCGGAAGTGCTCCATATGACACCAAAGTGATATATAAGTGAAATAAGGCTCAGATTGTAAAAAACGTTACTTTTCTTTAAGTTTGAAATGTAGTATTACCACAGTAAACATTTTTTTCACGCATTTGACAAATTTACTGATGTAGGTTGAGCCAGGAGTTGTGGGGGTGACACCTGGAGCGTCACGAAGAACCTGGTTGGTATTTACAATGATTAGGTGCAGCTATGTATTAAACATGTATGAAAGATAATTAGTGACAATAGTTTCACAGCAAATTATTTGACATGGAAAAAATAAGTTATATTCAATTTATCATATTTACCCATCACCACAGGTTCTCATCAATAGTAATTTTAGATATAAGATATTCAGTGCATTTTTTTTTTCCATAGACTGAGAAGAGTCATCACATTCCATCCAAGATGACCAAGAAGACGAAGAGGACCAAGAACAGCGGTCCATGCATCTGCTGCTCTCCGGGTGAAGAAAAGCCCATTTTTGATGTTTCTTTCAGTGCTGACTTGACTGAGATGAAAGCTGATCTCAGATCAGAAGCAGATCTCCAGTCTGGTAAGTCTGTGCCTCAGAACATCAGTGGATCATTTCACCAGGGGAATGATCGCTTTGAGCATCCTGGTTTTCAGTGCGCACCAATAGCATTAGTGAGTCTTGCAAAGCATGTAGCATGTCCTGTGTCTTCATGGCAGAAGCAGGACCTGGATGGAGTTCTTGTTTTGGGTGATGCATTGTATGTATACTGCAGAGAGAACAATAAGATTACCCCGGGGTCTTATATGATGCTTGTCTCAAATCTGCCACAGAAATGGGACATTGAAGGTCAGACATTTCACTTTCAGTACGGTGACTGTGTTTCTGGTGTTGTTGGTCTAGATAGTGGGGAGCTCATTGATCAAGAGGTTCTTGTTAGTTTGGGAAATGGTTTAGAGAGAATGTTGTCACAGTATGACACTTGTCTATTCACTTTATGCAAGACCACGTGTGCCATCATTCATGATAATGGTTTGTATGCTGTTGTTGATTCTCATTCTCGTAACAAAACTGGCATTGTAGATGCAGATGGCAGTAGTGTTGTGTGTTATTTCAGATCTGTTTCTGAATTGCATTCTCACTTTTGTCATTTGGCTCATGTATTTGACAGTAAAGATAATTCATTTGAAATCAGTGGGGTTGTTGTCACTAAGGCAGATACAAATGTGATCATTAGAAAGCGGGCAAGGTCAACAGATGCCAGTGAACCTAGGGTTAAAGCAGGATCTCCAAAGAGTAAATGCATCCGCAGATCCAAAAAAGACAGAACTGATAAATCCAACAGTGAGGAGGTCATTGAAGGTGTTCAGTTTATTGGCCATGAACAAACTCCATTGCATTTCAATCCTATTGAGAAGGACATTTGCCAGGCTCTGTCCAAAAAAATTAATGTGGCTTTAGAACAGTTAAATACCTCCCACTTGACAACAAACAGCTTTTTAGGTCTCCCATGCAAAAATGAATCCATTGTTGCTGATGGCAATTGTTATTTTCGGGCAATTTCACTTGCAGTGACTGGAACACAAAAGAATCATCGTAAAATTCGGCTTTCAGTAGTAAAAGAACTTGTACAGAACGCTGTCAAGTACCAGAGTCTCTTGCGTACTGGGTTTGTCTCTGTTGCTGAGTATATTGAAAAAACCAGAATGAAATATGTCAATAGCTGGGCTACGGAGCTTGAAATTCAGGTAACAGCTGACTATTTGGGGTTAAATATATTTACATTTTTAAATGGAAATTGGCTCCAGTACAAGTGTAATGGCAAATTGTTGTCAAGCCAAGGTATATACTTGGAAAACCGCAATAACAATCATTATGAAGTCGTTAAGTGTGTTAAAGATTCAGAGGGGAAAAGTTGTTGCGGCCTTTGTCAAACTGATATTAATCAAATTGGATACAGTTTTAGATTTCGGGAAACCTCTCTAGTACATACTGAACATGATAAACTGTTAAAACACAGAGAGAAACGCAGAGAAAATTACAGAAAATGGTATGCACAGAAAGCTGTGTATAGACAGTATGTAAGATCTATAAAAAGAAACAAGTATTGGCAACAACTGAATTTTAGAAACAAGTTAAAAAACAGAAGTAAAGAAATGTATAAAGCAAACAAACTGCACAGAGACAAACTCAAGGCCATGAGCATTCTAAAATATAGTACCGATAAGTCCCACCAAGAAAGCGTTAAAGCTTACAGTAAAGAAAAATATATTACTGATAAGTCGCACCAAGCAAGCGTTAAAGCTTACAGTAAAGAAAAATATATTACTGATAAGTCGCACCAAGCAAGCGTTAAAGCTTACAGTAAAGAAAAATATATTACTGATAAGTCGCACCAAGCAAGCGTTAAAAATTACAGTAAAGAAAAATATATTACTGATAAGTCGCACCAAGCAAGCCTTAAAGCTTACAGTAAAGAAAAATATACTACTGATAAGTCGCACCAAGCAAGCGTTAAAGCATACAGTAAAGAAAAATATAGTACAGATAAGTCCCACCAAGCAAGCGTTAAAGCTTCCAGTAAACAAAAATATAACACTGATAAATTGCATAGAGATAAAGTAAAAGCCCTAAGCAAGGAAAAGTACCGGAAAAGTCATTCACATCGGGAGAGATTAAAAGCTGCAAGTAAAGAAAAATACGAAGACCCGGTATACAGAAAGGAAAAAATCATAAGTAGTAAAACACGATATCATAATAGCGAAAACAAAAAGCGTATTCAAGAAACAATAAAAATGACCAAGAAACTCCACAAACTCAAATTAAAGGACTTAGAATATGTCATGGAGAGTTTCTTGACTAAAGTTGAGAAGGGCCCAGAATTCATCTGTTCTGTGTGCCATAGAATGTTTTTTGAAAATTCGGTTATACATTGTAACATGGATAACTATACAAAGAAAGAAAAATCATTAATTGCAGCTAATAAGTGTATAAAGGACACATATTTACATAAATGTAGCAGTCACTGTGTGAGCCCATGCCCGATAAAAACAACTGCCAAAGGTAAACTCTGGATCTGTTATACCTGTCACCGAAAGATAAAAAGAGGTGACACTCCAGCTGAAAGTGCAGTTAATAACTTAGAACTTGACCCCATTCCAGAAGAACTGTCATGCTTAAACAGTGTAGAAGAACTTCTGGTATCCCCCAATGTTGCAATGATGAAGATAGTAGCTTTACCCAAAGGAGGGCAGAGAGCTTGTCATGGGCCAATAGTCTGCTGCCCTTCAAACCTAACTCAGACTGTAAAAATTTTGCCGCGCTCTGACTTGGGTGGTGTATTGTTACCAGTAAAGCTAAAACGTAAACTGACATATAAAGGCCATTATGAATTTCAGTTTGTTGATACAATTCGTATAAAACATGCCATTAAGTGTTTAAAAAGGATAAATAAGTTTTTTAAGGACATACAATTTGATGAAACATGGGTAAATGAATTTTCAAAAGAAGAGATGGATGAAGTCTTTCAAGATGACATGAACGAATTTTGTGAAGAAGTAGACCCATTCCTTGATGAGAAAATGCCGACTTCAGAGCAAGAAAAGGAAAAAACTGGAGACGAAGCTCTTAATGATGAACTTTTGCATGACCAACAGCGATACTGTGTATTTCAGGACACTTGTTCTTTGCCCCTGGATTTAGGTCAAGAAATATTGGATCAGTACTTGGATGGTATTTTAAATCTGGCTCCAACAGAGGGTAACAATCCGGTGAAATTACTTTCAGATTGTGAGAATGAAGCCAAGTGCTTTCCATGTCTCTTTCCCCGTGGTCAGTTTACATTTCATGATAAGAGACCTGTACGGATAACTTTAATGCGTTATTTAAATAACAGAATAATGCATGCCGATGGACGATTTTCAAGGAGTTTACTGTATCTCTTTTATGCATACTACATATCCGTTCTTCAGCAAGTAGTTTCAAGCGTATCCATTGCACTTCGAAAAGGTGATACAGTTAAATTTTCTCAGGGCAATGAATCAAATATCAAAGAAACTTTGAGAACGATGCTGGACCATGATAGTGGATACCGTTTTCTTAAACCTATAAGAGGAAGTCCAGCCTACTGGCAATCGGCGTCTAGTGATTTGGTAGCGATGGTGCGCCAGTTAGGGGTCCCAACCTGGTTCTGTTCATTTTCCAGTGCGGATATGCGCTGGAAAAATTTACTTAACACTATCCTGAGACATGAAGGTCGATTACAAACAGTAGAAGACCTAGAGTGGTCCGAGCGCTGTGAACTCTTAAGGCGTAACCCGGTAATCGCGGCCAGGATGTTTGACTATCGCTGGCATATATTTCTTAAAGAAGTACTAATGTCTCCTTTGCATCCCATTGGTGAAATTATTGATTATTTCTATCGGGTTGAGTTCCAGCAGAGAGGTTCTCCTCATGTACACTGTTTGTTTTGGGTAAAAAATGCACCCAAACTTCATGAAAACACTGATGAAGAGGTGATTGAGTTTATCGATAAATACGTCACATGTGAGCTGCCAGCCAAGGACGATCCTTTGTATGAAGTAGTCACGTCTGTGCAGCAACATTCTAAGCGACACTCAAAAACTTGTAAAAAAAATAAAACAGAATGCCGCTTTAATTTCCCGCGTCCTATATCTTCCCGCACTTTCTTAAAAAAATCTGAGCCAAAACCCAAATGCCCAAAATGTCACCCTGCCAAAACTGACATTAGTACAGGTGATAATCAAGTGGAGTGTATCTGCCATACAACAATGCCTGCAGCACAAGGTGTGGAGATGGTGTCCAATGTGAAAAAAATCAGCTTGATGGATAACTGTCCTTATGACTGTCCTGATGCTGTATTTGAATCCCTTGGGTTTAATCAGGAAGTATACGAAAAAGCATATAATTGTTTGGGAGGTCGTCCACATATCGTTTTAAAGAGAAATATTTCTGAGATTTGGAATAATCAATATAGTCGTTTTATCCTTAAAACGTGGAATGCTAATTTTGACATTCAGTATGTTGTGGATCCATACGCTTGTATTGTTTATATAATCTCATATATTTCCAAATCTGAAAGAGAAATGGGATTATTGTTAAGTATGGCCCAAAAGGAAGCCCGCAAAGGAAATTTAGATGCCAAAGCTGCCCTGAAAAAAATTGGTTCTGTTTTCCTTCATAACAGAGAGGTGTCTGCACAGGAAGCAGTTTATTTACTTACTAATATGCACTTAAAAGAATGTTCCAGAAAAGTTGTGTTTATACCCACAGGAGAGAACATAGTTAGAATGAGCAGGCCCTTAAATACCATTGATGAAACAGATCGAGAAGGCGATATCTGGATGTTAAACATTATTGATAGATATAAGAACCGTCCCAACAATAGTGTGTTCAATGACATGTGTATGGCAACATTTGCATCTGAATATCGTGTACTAACAAAAGGTGAAAAATCTAAAAACTCAATCCCACTACAATTTGATCATGGATTTATTGTAAAAAGGTCACGAACTCAAGCAGCAGTCATTCGTTATGCGCGTTTTTCAAAAACAAAAAACCCAGAACAGTATTACAGAAGTATGATTGAATTGTTTGTGCCCTATCGTCACCATTTAAAGCCGGAAAGCTTTGCGTCGTTCTTGCAGTTTTATAAAAATGGTAATGTTCAGTTTTCCAATGGTTCAATGCGTAGCGTATGTTCTGTTGTAAAATCAAACAGGCGCAAATTTGAAACAGTTAAAGAAGATTTAGAGAAGCTCCAGAAAGAAGTTGACCTTAATCCAGACGTGGAAAATGCGTGGTCACGTTTATGCCCAGAACAAGAGTCTGAAAGAATGGACTGCATAAATGAAATGGAACATCAACGACTTGGAAATCTTGAAGAAGAACCACTTGCCATTCCTGATTTAGCTGTATGTCAGGAAGAAATATTCCATTTAGAAAAGCGTAGTAATATATTGAGTAGACAAGAGGGTTTGGATTTAGTTCGTACATTAAATCAAGAACAGTTGGCCATCTTTTATAAAATCCGTGCTTGGTGTTTGGATAAAGTAGCTGGTAATAATCCTGATCCATTGCATGTATTTATTACTGGTGGGGCGGGGACGGGGAAAAGTCACCTGATAAAAGCCATACAGTATGAGGCAATGAGGTTATTGGCCCCTCTGTGCCGAAATCCTGATAGCATTAGTGTGCTGTTAACTGCACCAACTGGGATGGCAGCTTATAATTTAAACGCAGCTACTATCCACACAACATTTCATATTGGAACTTTTTTGAGTTTGCCCTACTCCCCTTTAGGTGAAGAAAAGTTAAATTCTCTGCGTGTAAAGTATTGTGATTTACAAATTTTGATTATTGATGAAATATCTATGGTTGATCACAATTTGCTCACATATATTCATGGTAGATTAAGACAAATCAAGCAAACATGTGACTTTTCTCCATTTGGCAATGTAGCCATCATTGCTGTAGGAGACTTTTATCAATTGGCACCCGTTAAAGGGAAACCCCTATACAAAGACATTGAAGGCGTGAACTTCTGGACGAGTTTATTTTCATGTGTTGAATTAAGAACAATTGTCCGCCAAAAAGATGAAATATTTGCCAGTTTGTTAAACCGATTGAGAACTCGTTCTAGAACTACACCCATGTTAAGCAATGACATTACAATTTTAAGACGCTGTGAAACTGGCGAGGAACCTGACACACTACACATTTTCCCAAGAAATCAACAAGTGGATGACTACAATGCCAAAAAACTTATCCGCACTTGCCCAGATTATGTTGAAATACATGCACAGGACTTTGGACTCAATAAGAAGACTGGGAAATTAGAGGCAAGGATAGTCCCCCATAGTGATGCGCCTTACACGTGCCTGTCAGAACAGTTGTTATTGGGTAATGGTGCGCGTGTTATGTTATGTAAAAATATTGATGTAAATGATGGCCTAGTTAATGGTTTATGCGGTACAGTAAAAGATATAGTGTGGTCTAATGAAAGGTTTCCGGTTGCCGTTTATGTTTTATTTGATGATGTCAATGTTGGTGTTCAAAAAAGAAAGCGGTATATACCCCCAACGCCAAATCTAATTGGATGCACACGCATTGAACCAGAGGAAGAACGAGCAAATAAAAAAGGTGGCATTCGTCGTCAGTTTCCTCTCAGACTTGCTTGGGCCTGTACTGTTCACAAGGTTCAAGGCATTTCTGTTGATAGTGCGGTCGTGTCCCTCGACAAAATTTTTGCGGCCGGTCAGGCTTATGTCGCGTTGAGCAGAGTTAGAACATTATCCGGGCTCATAATCCAAAAGTTTGATCAAAAATCCATTTATTGCAATGATCATGTTAAATTTGCACTCCATTATATGCCATCCTTCATGACAGATTACATATCTAGGCCCATCACTAGTGTACAAGACTTTACATTATTTTTGATGAATGTGCATGGATTACACAGACATGTGTCAGATTTGGCATTCGCTACACAGCCTTGGCAGCCTAACTGCATCGCTGTAACAGAGACGTGGCTAAGGGGTGACTCTTGTTTAGACACTGTTCAGATAGATGGATTTCAGTTTCATAGTCGTCCCCGTAGTGATAGTTATAAATGTAGTACTGACCCAGCACTTGTGGATTTATGTACGCAACAACACGGCGGAGTTGGTGTGTACTGTGACGTAAATGTAGCTTATGAAGTCACAGTACCTAATGTTGATCTAGAATGTGTAGCATACAACTGTTTGGCTTACAATATTTTAGTTGTTGTAATTTATCGTCCCCCATCTTATCCCATGTCATTGTTCATCAAAAATATGAAAAAGTTATTTAATTGGATACATTTTAAAAGTGAAACAATTGTTATTGTGGGAGATTTTAATGACAATATACTGAAAGCCTCAAAATGGTCTAAATTTATGCTTGATCAAGGGTATAGTCAGCATGTTGAATGTCCTACAACAGAGAGAGGAACATTAATTGACCATGTATTTGTTAAAACGACAACCTTTGAGGTTCACTCTGTGGTGGTGCCAACATATTTCTCTGATCATGAAGGGATTGCATGTTTTTTTAAGTATTTGAATAGTTAAATAATGTATCGCTGTTGGTCATTTATTTATTATAATATGTATTTATTCATTTTACTATGAATTTATTTATTATACTATGTATTTATTATACTATGAATTTATTTATTATACTATGTATTTATATTTTTTCTGTGTATCTAATCATGTAATAATCAATAATATAATCCAAAAATATATATAATAATCATGTGATTATGCTAATGCGATTGAAGCTTTGGACTTTTCTTTACTTAAATATTGGTTCTGTGTTTGAGCTTTTGATTTAATTTGGTCCAAGTCTGATGCTACCGGCTAACCGGCTGGTTAGCTCAACTGGTAAGTCATGGACTTTCCCCCTGGGGGTTGTGGGTTCAAATCCCCCCCGGGCAATGAGCTAACCCGTGTGGGTCCTTGGGCAAGACCCTTCACGGTACTGCCCCCCGGGCGCCGAAAAAGATGGCTGCTCACTGCTCCTGAAAAGGATGGGTCAAATGCAGAAGTCAAATTTCTCCCGTGTCATTGTGTGTGAGACCAATAAAGGCTTAAGCCTAAAGCCTAAACTTAATCTTAATCTTAATCTTAATGCTAGTTTTGTTCTGCATCAGTCCTTGTGTGATCCTGCTTTAGTCCTAGTGTGGTCATGGTTTAGTTCTGTTTTAGTCCTGGTGTCGTGCTGGTCTAGTCCTGCTTTAGACCTGGTTTAGTCCTGCTTTAGACCCGGTGTGGTCGTGGTTTAGTTCTGTTTTAGACCTGGTATGCCGGATGAGTATGGTCCTTAGTGATGCTGTGTGCCTTACGCAGACCCCTGTTGTGGTAAATGTCCTGGATGGAGGGGAGACTGCTGCAATGATGACCTCTGCCGCTCGCAGCACCCTCTGTAGTGCTTTGCGGCTCTGAGCAGTGCAGTTCCCAGACCACACAGTGATGCAGCCCGTCAGCAGGCTCTCGATGGTGCACCTGTAGAAGTTTGTGAGGATGTTGGTGTTCATACCAAACTTCCTCAACTTCCTCAGGAAGTACAGTCTTTGTCAGGCTTTCTTAACCACAGTGTCTGTATGTAGTGTCCAGGACAGATCCTCAGTGATGTGTACCCCAAGGAAGGCTTTAGTCCTGATGTGGTTTGACTTGGTCCTGATTTACTCCTAGAGTGGGGCTGGTTTAGGCCTGCTTGTAGACCTGGTGTGGTTTGGTCCAGCTTTAGTCCTGATGTGGTTTGACTTGGTTCTGATTTAGTCCTAGAGTGGGGCTGGTTTAGGCCTGCTTGTAGACCTGGCGTGGTTTGGTCCGGCTTTAGTCCTGATGTGGTTTGACTTGGTCCTGATTTAGTCCTAGAGTGGGGCTGGTTTAGACCTGCTTGTAGACTTGGCATGGTTTGGTCCAGCTTTAGTCCTGATGTGGTTTGACTTGGTTCTGATTTAGTCCTCCAAGTAGGTTTTTGAGTTCCTGACTAGGGGGGAATACCCAGAAGGTTATACCAAGTCTCAGAAGTTGAGCTCAAGGAGGCATTCTCAGAAGTTTACAGTAAAGGGTAAGTACGCAAAGGTGTGTTCAAATATATCCATGTCTGGGAAAATGATGTTGTTTATCACTTTGTGATTGTTCACTGCAGATGGACAGCTCTTCTACGGAGATACTAGAAGAGCAATCCAAACAAGGGATGAAACCAGATCACTGTTCATTGAATTCCATTCATCACCAATTGAAGGACATGCAGCATATGCTCCAGATTTTACTGGGTTGGCATCTCAGTGGATATTGACAGATGGGTATGTGTTGGATGTGATTTATTTCTGTGTTATGTTATGGACTCATTTTGTTCAGCCAATTAGATTAGGACATTATTAATTTGTTTATCATGACAATTTTCTTAAAGGTCTCGGAGTGTGAGAGATGCCAGAGAACTGGAAGGTCTTTGGCTGTTGCACAGCCATTGCCAAGCATAAAGGTAAATGTATAGATGTAGTGTAATTGTAGTGTAAGCAAAAAAAAAAGTTGAGATTCCCTTGTTTACAAGATGTGTTTTTTGCATTGGTGCTTAAAAAGCATCTTCACTAAACTCCATTCACATAATGTTTAATGACATTTGGCCTATTTACTTACTTGGCCTACCCCAGTTTATGGGCACGATGGGGGTTTGCCTTGTCCAGGCTGTATTAACTGAGTTCTGACCTGTTCAAGTACTCATCAAGTAATATGATAAAGACTTTACCAAAAGAAGTTATCAGTTTAAGTGATTTAACATTAATGTTGTGTTTTCAGTTAAAATGTGGGTTGCAAACGATCACACAGTGCTGTGATAGCTGGATGTTTGTTCAACAGAAGATTTCAGCCTCTTAGAAAAGTAATGTATTTGTTTTGTTATTATCTACTCATATTATGTAACACAAGTAACCTGAATTAACAATACTTTGGTATGACTCTCATTATTCAGATGAAATTCCCAGCAGAAGAAATGTGGATTTGTCCAGTAAATGTAGGTGCTCACTGGATTTTAGTGGTAAGTGCGTTTCTTATATTTTCTTCAGACCTATTTCTAGCATGTATAATATTTGGGGATTTCTGCTGACCTCATGCAACAGAGGTCAAATTTTATTGAGGGTTTTCCTACATAAATATGTCAATGTGATGAGATAACATGGTAAACATTTATAGATTGTCAACATGTCATGATCCACTGGGTAATGAAAAGAAGTATGCGCACAAGACCGTACGAAATTGAAGGTAACGTTTGTGAAAAATTTGAAATCCTTGGTCTTTTGTATGTGATAATAGTCTCAATTCTTTTCAATTTCATGCACACTTCAAATGCGGCCTGAAAACCGCCCATGCACCGCGCGGCGGCAGAGAGATGTTCGTAAGCACGGAGCAAAAATTACCGTCCAGAGAACGAAGAAAACATGTGAGTACACACTTTTAACTTTTGGAAATCATCACTAACACAACTGTAAACAAAAAATATGTCTGTAAACCACAAAACTATCAAATAAATTTGTTTTAAACTACGTGAATCTCTGACCTTTGAGCTAAAAAGTTTTGCTAATAATCTACAGCTTACGTGATGAAAAGTCTGCTCAAACCTTCATATTTCGACAGATTTACATCAAACACTAATAATGTTTTTCCTGTCCAGGGAAAAGAAGACCACGGAAGGATTAATGAAGCTTCAGGGAGGACGTATTCATGTAAACACGTAAATACTTGGCCAGCGCAGCTCTAAGGTAAGATAAAAACACACATAATTTCATATATTAAACTTAAAAGACACAATTTGCCTATATCAAAGTTTATATTTACTTGTAAATCATGTAATATAAGCCTCCATCATATTATGTATTTAATTCTGGGAATACATTATCTGTTTTTTACAATCTGCATGTTTGTAAAGTGAAGAATAAATAACACGTGGATGGACATTAGGCTTAATGAACAGGTGCAGACACTGGTGTAAATACTAGACAGTGTGTCTGTTATGCCCATCACATCTAATATAACAATGAGAAAACTTTGAAATGTTTTATATGAATTTTCTTTTCTCATCTGCAGCCTCCTGTATGAGGACACAACAAAATCCTGGGACCACAGAACTGCTGGCTGATGAGATGCTCATGATTCATGAAATGGGTCAAATGCAGATGATAAAGTAAATGTAACACTGCGCTGGAGCTCTGCTGACCCAGACTCCTGCCCCTGATCAGGTATGTTACATGTTGCTTTATTACTCCAGTTATAATAAGGACTGCAAATGAATTGTGCTCATATTGAAATCATTATTTAAATTATGAAAATACACCTTTCTCAAACGTGTGGGATTCCTCTATTAATTTATCTGTTTGATTTATATAAACGGCCTTTGGATCTTAATGTACATGTACTTTGTGAACCTCATTTTCCTGTAATAGTTTTGTAGTTTTCTTAATATGTGTGTCATTACATGTTTTCACTCTGCAGGACAGGACTTTGAACCAATCAGACGTAAGGCCCATTCTGCTCCTCCTCCTTCAGAAGACGAGGGATTCATCACACTGAGTGGTCCAAGTACATTGGGTCATGTCTCCACTCTCCATGCTGATTGTAGAAGCCTGTGGGGTCTCCACTGACTGTAGAAGACCTGTGGGGTCTCCACTGACTGTACAAAACCTGTGGGGTCTCCACTGACTGTACAAGACCTGTGGGGTCTCCACTGACTGTACAAGACCTGTGGGTTCTCAGGTTGCATCAGGCCTCCCTCCTGCTCATGCTGTCTGCTGCTGTCCCTAATGTGTCCTAATTGTGATGTTTACGTTTAACTTCTAATTTTGTGCAGAAGTAAAATAGTAAAATGGTTGTTTTTCACCTTTCCCATGATAAGTGTGTCCTTATATGACCTTAACAAGTGTGTGAGACAAAACTGAAAACATATCATTTGCTCATAAGTTTATCTGAATGTTTTTCTGTCTATACAAACATTTTGAATCATGGTGAAATGTGCCACTTATTTCAGTCTCTTTTGATAGTAAATAATTACATGTACTATGAGAATGTACTCTTGTACTGCAGTTAAGCAGTGGTATTCCACTATACTTTGCAAAGATAATTTGTTCATTTTGAATTGTCACCTGCTTCAGCAAAAAGGGAACATAATTAGAGAGTTCACTGACAGCTGTTTTTACTCACCTATAATTATACTGAATGTGTGTAATGGTTTAATGTTTGACTCTTCACATTATGATATATAAGTATTTCCACAAGTTCCTTTGATTGTTTAATAAACCATTGTTTCTCAAAGGAGAGATGTCTTTATAAACTGACTTAAATGAATTCCCTGTATAAATGCTTTAGACGTGGTGTGGTTTGGACCGGCTTTTGTCCTGATGTGGTCCTGGTTTGGTCCTGGTTTTGTCCTGGCGTGGTTTGGTCCGGCTTTAGTTCTGGTTGTTCTTGTGTTGGGGTATGGATGTGTATTTTTGGGACAGCACCATGCCAACAGGATCAGACGTGGGGTGCGGAAATGATTTACTTTTTCCATCAAGAGTCAATTTTTCCATCATGAACTGACAGAGTATGTGCAAATTATGATTATGACACAAAAACTTGCATTATTATAATGCGTAACAAATGTAGGCTAGTCTTTTCATTCATCAAAAGTCTTGGGGTACATGACTATGAAAAGTTTGGGACCCATTTCTCCAAGAGCAGTATTTTAAAGGTATCCTTTAGTTATACACTGGCTGAATGTGTGTCATTTTGGCTGAAAACATTTTCAACAAATGCACTGATCCCTAACACAAAAGATGTTTGGTGAAATTTGATTCAAAACACCCAATGATATTACAGTAAAAAACTTTATAAATATTTTGCATTATAATAACTATAGGTTCTTGTCATTTTGCAGGGTTGTCACAAAATGGTCACAATTGACAAGATGAAAACTTAAAGGTGCACTGTGCAAGTGTTCTGGTGCTTGTTTCTATGGATCTACTATCATTGCTCTGACTGGAGAGTTCCATAGTATGACAATAAACAGCTCGAACTTACATTTATTAAATCACAGTTGGTTTGAATGCATAAAAATACCTCTGTGTGTTTGTGTGTGAGCTGGATGCATGTGTGAGTTTGTGTGTTATCTGCATGCATGTGTGTGTTGAATGCCTGGGGGTGGGGTGGGTAAGGGTTGTTTGTTTCACCTTTAAATTTCAATAATTTTAAGAGGAAGGTCACACATAAGCCTTTCCTGCACTGTTCTGTTATTTTCTTTTTCTTTGGTGTGTATTTTTGTTCTTTTAAATGCTGGGTGCAAACATTAATAAATAAATTGAATAAATAAAAATATGAGGACAGAAAATCGCACCTTCAACACCAGATCACATGTTCTACCCAACATGGTTGCCTAGCAACAGCGTAATATATATTTTTTATTCCTATTCCCATGATGCATCTATGTTCCAAATTTGGTGTGGCTATACCAAAGATTTTGTCAGGTGTCCTATTGGCAGGGAGAGATGTTTGGCCTGTTGCCCTGGCAACCCAATGAGGCATGGCATGTGGGCACCATTGACTTTTTTCATTGACAACATGCCACGAATATGTGTACCAAATCTTGTATGTGTACGACAAAGTTAAATTTTGCAGTTCTATGCAATTACCCTAGGGGGCGCTATTGTGACCATTTTATATTTTCTTGCATCAATCTGTTCTAGGCCAGGGTGTCAACCAACGATTAAAGTTTGAGTGAAATCAGCCAAAGTATCCGTGAATTATCACTTGTCGAAGTTTGACAGGAAATGACGCCTTTCCCACCAGGTCACATGGTCTACCCAATATGGCTGGTTGGTTGCCTAGCAATGATGTAATATACTTTTTTATTCCTATTCCCATGATGCATCTATGTACAGAATTTGGTGTGGCTATACCAAACTTTGTCAAGCATCCTATTGGCGGGGACAGACGTCTGGCCTGTTACCATGGCAACACGATGTGAGATGGCATGGGGGTTTCCAGACCGTGTCACGAATGAGTGGTCAAAATTTGGTGTGACTACGGCAAAGTAAAATGTTTCTTTACCATGCAATTACCCTAGGGGGCGCTATTACGGTCATTTCAGATTTTTTTTATGTCAATCTGTTCAGGGCCAGGGTGAACACCAACAATTAAAGTTTGAGTGAAATCGGCCAAAGTATTAGCACATTATCACTCGTCCAAGTTTGACAGGAAGTAGCGCCGTCACCACCAGGTCACATGGTCTATCCAATATGGCTGGTTGGTTGCCTAGCAATGGTGTAATATACTTTTTTGTTTCTGTTCTCATGATGCATCTATGTACCAAATTAGGTGTGGCTACATCAAAGTTTTTGCCGGGCAAACTAATGGCGGGGACAGATATTTGGCCTGTTACCATGGCAACATGACGCGAGATGGCGTGGGGGTGTCACTGTATTTTTAGATCGAGACCATGTCACGAATGTGTGGTCCAAATTTGGTGTGTCTACGGCAAAGTAAATTTTTTCTGTTCCATGCAATCTCCCTAGGGGGCGCTATTATGGCCATTTTAGATTTTCTTGTATCAATCTATGTAGGCCGGGGTGTCCACCAAGGATTAAAGTTTGAGTGAAATCGGCTAAAGTATGTGCGAATTATCATTCGTCGAAGTTTGACAGGAAATGGCGCCTTCGCCACCAGGTCACATGGTCTATTCAATATGGCTGGTTTGTTGCCTAGCAACGACGTAATATACTTTTTTGTTCCTCTTCCCATGACGCATCTGTGTACCAAATTTGGTTTGACTATGACAAAGATTTTGTAGAGGATCCTAATGGCGAGGACAGATGTTTGGCCTGTTGCCATGGCAACACGATGGGAGATGGCGCAGGGGCGTTATTGAGTTTTTTGATCGAGACCCTATCACAAATGTGTGTACCAAATTTGGTATGTCTACGACAAAGTAAAATTTTTCTGTTCCCTGCAATCTCCCTAGGGGGCGCGATAGTGGCCATTTTAGATTTTCTCATATCAATCTGTTTAGGGCCGGGGTGTCCACCAACGATTGAAGTTTGAGTGAAATCGGCCAAAGTATGTGCGAATTATCACTCGTCGAATTTGATGGCGAGCCACAAAAACGAACCTGAAATTTGTGGCGTTGTCACGGAAACACCGTTCACTCTTTTAGAACGCTTTTAACAACTTTTAATGTCCCACTTGTCTAGATGATACAGCACGATTCTGGTGAGTCTGGGTCAAAAACCCTAGGAGGAGTTTGTTAAAATACGAGGACAGGAAAATGCGCCCTCGGTGCCAGGTCACGTGCTCGGTCCAAAATGGCGGACTTCCTGTTGGTCGCTTAGCAACCGCATAATATACTTTTTTGTTCCTTATCCCATGATGCATCTGTGTACCAAATTTGGTATGGCTACGACAAAGTTTATGCCGGGCGTCCCATTGGCGAGGACAGATGTTTGGCCTGTTGCCATGGCAACACGATGGGACATGGCGTGTTGACGTCATTAAGTTTTTTGATCGAGACCCCGTCACGAATATGTGTACCAAATTTGGTATGTCTACGACAAAGTAAAATTTTGCGCTTCCATGCAATCTCCCTAGGTGGCGCTATAGCACCTATTTCAGATTTTCTTATATCAATCTGTTCAGGGCCGGGGTGTCAACGAACGATTAAAGTTTGAGTGATATCGGCCAAAGTATGCGCGAATTATCGCTCGTTGAAATTTGATGGCGAGCCGCAAAAACGAACCCTAAATTTGTGGCGTTGTCACGGAAACACCGTTCACTCTTTTAGAACGCTTTTAACAACTTTTAATGTCCCACTTGTCTAGATGATACAGCACGATTCTGGTGAGTCTGGGTCAAAAACCCTAGGAGGAGTTCGTTAAAATACGAAGACAGGAAAATGCACCCTCGGTGCCGGGTCGCGTGCTCGGCCCAATATAGCTGACTTCCTGTTGGTCGCCTAGCAACGCCATAATATATTTTTTGGTTCGTAACGACATGACCTATCCACCACCCGAATTTCGTTTATCTACGACAAAGTTCATTTATCGGGTATAGCCATAGGCGCAATGTATTTTGATTTTTGAGGTGGCGCTGTGGAGCCATTTTTAAAGATTTTTTAATACAGATTATTTGTAAATTCCTTTTTTGGCGTTCTTGAATTTTGCGCAAAATTTCGTGAGTTTTCGTCAGTGGGAAGTACCCGAAACCTGAAAAAGTGGTCGGGAAAATAATAATAATAATAATAATAATAATAATAAGAAAAACCAGAACAGTAACAATATAGTGCCACGAATGGTGGCACAAAATATATCAATGGAAAGGGCGCACGTCCAGTAACGCACCCGTGGGGTCCATTGACACCTACCAGCGCGTTTCACACGTTCCACGCTGGTTCTGCAGTGCTTCGCACCGCAGAACGGTTACAAAAGGCCCTATGCGCTCTTCAGCGCTCGGGCCTAATAAGAAAAACCAGAACAGTAACAATATAGTGCCACGAATGGTAACACAAAATACATCAATGGAAAGGGCGCACGTCCAGTAACCCACCCGTGGGGTCCATTGACACCTACCAGCGCGTTTCACACGTTCCACGCTGGTTCTGCAGTGCTTCGCACCGCAGAACGGTTACAAAAGGCCCTATGCGCTCTTCAGCGCTCGGGCCTAATAAGAAAAACCAGAACAGTAACAATATAGTGCCACGAATGGTAACACAAAATATATCAATGGAAAGGGCGCACGTCCAGTAACCCACCTGTGGGGTCCATTGACACCTACCAGCGCGTTTCACACGTTCCACGCTGGTTCTGCAGTGCTTCGCACCGCAGAACAGTTACAAAAGGCCCTATGCGCTCTTCAGCGCTCGGGCCTAATAATAATAGAGAAACAGAGCAACTTCAATAGGGACCTTCGTCCCCCTTCGGGCTCGGTCCCTAATAATAATAATAATAATAATAGAGAAACAGAGCGAGAACAATAGGGACCTTCGTCCCCCTTCGGGCTCGGTCCCTAATAATAATACGGAAACGAAGCAACAACAATAGGGACCTTCGTCCCCCTTCGGGCTCGGTCCCTAATTATCATGCTGTAATAATCAGCAATAGATAACACAGCATTATGTTTTAGTCCTGTTAAAGGCAAATTAACGTTTTTTTACAATCTGAGATTTTACAATCTATAGAGCCAAGTTGAAGCGAAGTACTCCTCATGAAGTTAAAGGAAAAGTAACGTTATTTTACAATCTGAGCCTTCTTTCGGCAATAAAACAAGTAGTTTTACTCACCCATAGCATTTTTCTGTCAATTGGAGCAGTATCGCAGAACTTATGTTGAGCCGTTCTGTTCTAGTAATGATCCCGTATCCGTTAACATGGTGCTGTATCATATGCTCGGGGCATTACTTTGCGGTGTCCAAATAACACAAACTTTAGCACTTTTCAAATCATAGAAGCCCGATGTCTTACTGTAAGATTTCGTTTGAAGCAAAAGTGGCCTGTAATCCGAGATTTAGCCATAGTTTCGAGTAGATGAGGACGCCAGTGCGCATGCGCGGACTGCTCCCGGGACCCAAACATGAAACGCAAAGCTGAAAACTATGGATAAATCTCGGATTACAGGCCACTTTTGCTTCAAACGAAATCTTACATTAAGACATCGGGCTTCTATGATTTGAAAAGTGCTAAAGTTTGTGTTATTTGGAGACCACAAAGTAATGCCCCGAAAACAAATGCTAACGGATATGCTACAACATAACTTTCTTCAAACAGCTCCAAATGACATGAACGTGATATGGGTGAGTCAAACGACTTGTTTTATTACCGAAAGAAGGCTCAGATTGTAAAATAACGTTACTTTTCCTTTAACTTCATGAGGAGTACTTGGCTTCAACTTGGCTCTATAAATTAAAAAAAAAAATCTTTGATCTTTCTCTAGGCTTCTGGATTACGAGCAGCTCTAACCTCAGCCTATGCTCCACCCATAAAGTACATTTTGGATTTGTATATCAAAGTATTGATTATTATTCTTTGCTTAATGTTGCACAATGACACCAAACTTATTCTGATTCTAAGCATCCTTTTACCCAAATACCCATATTTTAGCATGTTCTTATGCTCTGCAACTTCCAGCTCGGCAAGTGTGTCTGTGTACAAAATCCTCTCCAGAAATACCTGAAATACAACTGTCCATATTTTTTTTAGAGTGAAACAACACAAACTGTTTTAAACAATTTAAAACAATAAAAACTGATCAATTCAATATCAACTGTACATGTGGGTGTATTTGAATCCCCATGCAAGTGTTGTGAGCCAACCTGAGCTGCGAAGAGGTTTTTTGTCTGTTTTCCTCTTAATAACTGTAGTTGACAAGTCCCCTTCAGTGCTCTGTAAAATAATAATAAAAAAAAACATTAATATACAGCTTATTTGTAAAATAAATAATTCTAGGATGCATGTGAATGCCTGGGTGACCTGGGAGGCGTTTCCTTTAGAGCTCTTGCCCTCCTTCATATTTTCCCAGAGCTCGATCTTCTGTCTCCTCTTCTCCTCCTCCTGCTACTCACACAACAACACTCTGTTAGTGAAGCAACACATCTAAACAACTCTAAATATTCAGAACTTAGAGGCACAATAGGGGCTAATGCATTATGGGGCATCTTATGGCTTGGTCAGTTAAATGGTTTAAATGGGCCTGTAGGAGCCTTTCGTACATTCTGTGTTCTGGAATATTCTGTTTATAACAGCACTTCCTGTCCCGCCTTCAGGTTCAGGAAATGCATTGTGATTGGTCCACTTTGATCTTTGTTCCTTGTTCTTTTATCTTTGATCTCACCTACTATAAAATACAGACGTAGGGACCACACGGGCTCAGAGAGGACACAGACACCGAAGAAGGCACACCAGAAGACACACCACACCAAGACACACACACACACACAAGAAGAAAGGGACCACGCTACGTAGGTAGTGTGGATAGAAGCCGTGGTCTGGTGGCCAGGAGGTTACCTCGAGCCAAGAGTTGGCGGGATATAAGGACGCCTCGGGCCACAGAAGCTACAGTCTTTTGACCGTCACGTAAACGTCATGTAAACGTCACGTAACAACGTGGGACGTCACGTAACAAGGAGGTCACGTGAAACGTCACGTAGGGAAGTCAAGAATGACGTTAAGTAGCGCATGAGGACGTCAGGAGGTCATCATGTAACGTCGCGTAATTGTCACGTAAGAGTGTAACATCGGACGTCTCCCGGGTGACAGACGGGATACGCACCGCTACAAGGCACATACGGACAGCAAGGAAGGACGTCGAATAGCATCGTCAACACAACATAGGGTGAGTCCTGTCGGGAGCCACGGAGTACAAGGAAGCCCGGTCTCCCAGTGACAGGCAGGAGCTCACCGATATACGACACGCAAAGACGCCAAGAAGGACATCACAACACATACAGAGCCTAACACAACACGCATAGGAAAACCACAAGCCTCAGAAATTAATCTTTCCATTTCCCTCTTTATTCACCTTATTTGTATCCACTCTGTATAACCTTCACTTTAGTAAAGATAGAAAAGACAAACCTTTTGATTCAAGACTCTTTATTTACATTACGTGACGCGTCGGAAAGAAACTTCAACAAACATCGAGGCCGAGGCTAGTGAGACGGTTCGCCGCACTCACAGGGCCAATTTTATGCTGTTTTCTGACCTGTTAAAATGTTTTTTTCCTCATCAAAAACATATCTGGGTTTGTGTTTTGTTTCAAGTTATTTTCTCAAACTAAAAACACTGTTCCACCCTGTGATGTCATGTGGTATTACAGGAAGAGCTCACTGTGTTTTTAAACTTCATACACCTTCACTCAAATCACTTGGACAATTTCAG
The DNA here is from genome assembly GCA_036785185.1 of Paratrypauchen microcephalus. Lineage (NCBI taxonomy): Eukaryota > Metazoa > Chordata > Actinopteri > Gobiiformes > Gobiidae > Paratrypauchen > Paratrypauchen microcephalus. The sequence goes on along the minus strand of JAVJIX010000442.1, from coordinate 124,870 downwards.
CCCTGATATTGCAAATTTATACTGAAAAAAAGTTAGAAGGTAGCTGTCAATTTGAAAGCTAACACTACATCACAAGGTGGAACAGAGCATTTTGAGTACTGGAGATGTAGACTAATAAGACTAATAATGCAGGATTACTCAAGCGTATGTGACTGAAACAAAAAACAGCTCTCAGGTATGTTTTTGATTTAAGTATTAGTTTAGTCAAGTTTGTCAGAGAAAGGACAAAAATAATTTTGTTTAATTGTTTAATTACGAACTTGCCCCACACTTAAAAACTCTACACAATTAGTCAAGTTTTGTTGTTTGTTTATATGTGAAGAATCCCTCAGTCGTCCAGGTAGAATCCATGATGAAAGGAGAAATTCAATTTGTCAACTGGACAAAGTTTTATTTGGTCAAAAACGTTTTGCAACTCATCCGAGTTGCTTCGTCAGTGTTGGTTAGCGTGCTGATGGACACTGCTTATATCTAGCTGCAGGGAGGAGCTAACTACACTGAAATTATTCTGAATCTTTGTTTTGAGTGGAGCGTCATCTGCTGTACATCTCCACCTAGAAGCCACAGGCCATTCATTTGAGGACAGTGAGGTTCAGATCTTAGCCAGGGAAAATAACTGGTTTGAGAGGGGATTAAAGAGGCTATTTTTGTCAAAAAAGAGAATCCTTTAACTCTATCACTGCCGGTGACGTCTATTGACGTCCCCTCGAATCCAAACGTTGACTTCCGTGACGTCTACAGACGTCAATTGCTTTTTTCAGCAGGGATCGCTAGAATACGACCTGGAGCAACTTTGAAGGTGTAATTCACACCTCCCAACCTGTAGATAGCGATCTTATCTGCTGATCAGAGACGCGGAAGAGTGTAGTTTGTGTACTGTGTATTGGCGAGAGGAGCAAGATGGCGAGGTGAGGGAACCCGGAAAAGCAGATGACTGTTGATCAGCGCCTACAGAGCGCTCTGATCGCTCTTGGAATCTAGGATCCCGGATCAGAGGATCACAGAGACACACCAGATCAACCAGCGAGGTTGGGGCCAAGATCTGCTCTGCCCGAGACAGGGGACGTGTCGTGCGTGCGCGGAGCAGGGACTCTGATCAGAACTATGACAGCGCCAAAGAAGTAGTTTACTGACTTGGAGCACTAGATCCTGGTCTCCAAAGAGGCATGAGATGAGAAGAAATAAGTTTACATGATGCTGCTGTGTGGTAATTGTAATGAATGAAGTTATATGTGTGTACATACGTGCGTGCGTGCGTGCGTGTGTGTATAGCTGTGTGTGTGTGTAAAGGTTTATGCATGGGCTTGTGTGTATGTACATATATATGTGTGTGTGTGTGTGTGTGTGTATTAGTTTTTATTATGGGTCTGTACTCTGGGCCTCAGACAAAGCCTCAACAAAGTTCTATTTTATATGAAAAAATATTATTATATCCTGTAAACATCTCTTGGAACTATTAATTTGAAAGAATTTTCAATTCACAGAGCCTTATATTCTTATATTTTTAAATAAAAAATGTACTTTGTCATCAAAAATCTCTTTCTCTGTTATTTTAGATGTTTGAGGTGTCACTAAATCAATAAGTATTGATGTCAAAGTCACTGATCTGCTCAAAATCCTTCTTTGCACAAAACGCTCGTTTTCTCCATTTTGTGGTCAAAAAACAGTGTTTTTGCTGAAACTTCCCTATGTTCTGCTATCAGTTATTTGAGAACCGAAAAGGTTAGAAAGATAATTTTTTCCCAGGTGAAAGAAGAGAGTCTACGCTTTATTTTGATGTGCGCCATGTTTATATAGTCAAAGAACTCAGTATTCTGTGAGTCTTGTAAAATCAGTGAAAATCCACTGAAACCTCCGGCAGTCTGGGGGATAGAATTCTGAAAACAGGCCGGCAGTGAATGAGTTAAACAGGAATGGGGGAGTCAGACATAATTTGTCTCCCATATATAATTCCATTCTCAAACCTAAATCAAAACAAACAAAGGAAACAATAGGGCAGCCAGGTCAGGTCCAGAGGTGTGAAAACAGCCATTAGGGTTTGAATGGGTATGCTAAACTAGACGCCAGACAGAAACTGGAAATGCAAAAGACAGAAATTCAAAACAAAGAGGCGGGATAGTTTCAGAATAATTTCAGTGTAGTTAGCTCCTCCCTGCAGCTAGATATAAGCTGTGTCCATCAGCACTCTAACCAGAACTGACGTAGCAACTCGGATGAGCTGCGAAACGTTTTCGATCAAATAAACTTTGTCCAATTGACAAACTGAATTTCTCCTTTTATGTTTGTTTATAGCCTTTCATTCACATTGATACATTAATATTAACCTGTTTCTGCTTCTCTTTGAAGATGGCTGCTTTGGCATCAAGCTCTTCCTGCATCCTCATCCGAGCTGCCTCCATGGCCTCCTGACGTTTGGCTATTAGTTCTGCATCTAAAGGAACAAATTAAACAGTAAATGTCAATCAAATAAAAACAATTAAAAGCAACAGTGGGTATTGAGATTACATACCATGAGGTGTAGGTGGGGCAGAGCTGCGGGTTCTTCCTTCTGATTGGCTCTTTTTGACAATGTACTGAATGAGCAGGTAGAACAGTGCTGTCGCGGCCAGTAGGTACCATCCATACTGGGACAATACTTGTTGTACTGCAAAGGAAAAACTATTGTAGATTAAAAAAGTAATCTGAAACTCTCCTCTGCATCCATATCTCCAGTATTCCCTAGTCTAGCAGGTCTAAACTCTGAATTCCCATTGGTGGTTTTCAGATTCTAGAATGTGATGACATCATTCTCCCAGATTCTCTCTAAGAGGCAGTTTTTCCTATTGATTACATTGTATTCTCATGGGAAATATCCAAAAGGTTTGCCTGGGATCCAGAACACACAGTTCAAGACTTTATGAAGAGATATCTGGATTTACCACAGAATCACAAGGTAGGTTAAATACACAAATGTTTATGATGAGTAACTCTAAACATTATGGGCCTATAAAATGTTGTGATGTCATCCAAACCCAAGCAATTAGCTTTACCTGATTGTAAAGCTTCTACTCACATGCTCAAACCATTTATCTTTTCCAAACTACCTCTTCCCACTGGAATTCTAATCTGATCCTCGTGTCAAGAAGATCCCCCAATGTCTCTAAACCATACAACATGGCTTCTCTCACAATGCTACCATTTTAGTACAGAATTTGTCTTGTACACTTTTCCTTTTCATTAATTTTGCTCCCCACCCACCTGTCCCATTTTGCATGTCCTGAAACCTCTAACCACATCACTCATTTGTGTTCTTTACAGTGGACATTGAGTTAACCAGTCTGGCAAAAATAAATAATACATAAAAATAACAATTAAAAAAAAAAAACTAAAATAACTAAATAAATGAATACAAAATAAATAATACATACAAAATACTAAAATAAATAAATACATAAATAAGAAATTAAAAGGGAGACTAAAAACTATTTGACGTGACTGTAGAAGCTTGTCAGAGATGTTGGTCATCAAAAGAAAAGAAAAACGTTTTTGTGAGGTTGTTAACTTCACATGGATTTAACACCAAAATGTCCCTGACGTCCATTACGCAGGACACGTTACGAATATTATTATTATGAATACAAATAAAATTAACAAAATGTAAATGGTTAGGTGTTCATTTACCTCCAAATAGAAAATTAAAATAATAATAATTCAGATACACCTTTTTTCTTCAGGTCCCAGGAGGATATACAAAACTGTTAAATCCAATCTCTATGGCTTATCACGACCGTATACGTTATTAGTAGTCATCACAAAGACGTTGATGTATGATGACGACCAACTTCAGGAAGTGATTTTAGCAGAACCCTGGAGTAGTTGCAGAACTTGACAGATAATCCTTTAGCAATTCAGGTGACAATCAGTTCATGCCAGCACCACGCAGGAGTTAAATTACAATGTAAAATCAGATTCTTGGATATTTATTTACATAAGCATGCTAACGTGCTAAGGCTATCCCCCTGCTGACGTGTCGGATGGCGTTACCCAGGTCGGTGACTGCGCCCAGATCCTGATTCCGGAGCGCCCGCTGGTCCTGCTCCACCGGGGGTAGCTCGGAGTTGTCTCCCATATCCGCGATGAGGGCCCCGTCCGCGGTTCGGTCTACTGGTCAGGTGCTCCTCATCCACCGGTCACCTACTGTGGACCGGAATTTCTGTTTGTTATGACAGATGACGTGGACGAGCTCCGGTGAGAGATCGTGTGCGCCATCGTGCGTTTTGGAGTGCGTCCCAGTGCCAAAATGCTGCCATTCAATACATTCTGAAAACCCTGGGAATTGTTTTAAATTTCACAAGTAAACCATGGTATAATTTTATATAGCATCAACTCACAGTCACAATAAACCCAAAGTTTTAGGCATAAACGGAAGAGCTTCTGTCATAACACTATTGTGGCTGGAGTAGGGCAAAGTAGCACCAACACTAAACGCCAAGTGTTGGTGCCAGTTGGCTGCTCACTCCTGAACCCCAATTATATTTGATATCTTAAGTTGATACTTAGGCCTGTATTTGTTGACATCTTGTGCAAGTTTTGGAGTGCACATTTTGCTGTTAGCCTATACATTTGTGTTCAATGAGAAAAGGCAAATATGAGAACAAATGCTCACCCAAATGCATTTCTTGTGCTTTATTATCAGTTTAACAATTGACAACTAAAAAAAAATCATGATCTAGTTATCCAAATCTTATGTATTTGACCAAACAGCAAACTTAAAAAATACAGGCCACAGCATTTCAATATAATCAAAACCAAAAGTATACTCACACAGCAGGAACAGTTAGTAAAAAATTTAATCAATTTGTTTTTACAAAATAAGTCATGATAAACATAAAAACAAAAGGCAAACGGAAAGTCCTCTATGAGCCATTCATGTGAGACTCCTGCTCCATATCTTCCTCCATGTCCTGGTTCATGTCCTCTTGACCTGTGGACTGAGGCTCTTCATCCTCCTCTTCTTCCTCTATTTCTTCACCTCCTGCACACAACAGCAAGACATGCATTGAGTCTGCATTGGGGGTACATGAGGTGAGTGGCATGAGAATTACATAAAATGGTGAACTGAAGCAGTATTATGATTTATCTCATCACCGTTTTTATGATTAATTTCAATTAATTTTGCAGAGTATATCTGCAAAGTTAACCTCTTTTGTCCAAGAACAATTGTAAATACAAGAAAAAAGAGATCAAGAGCATTTTAAAAGACGGGGTATTATGCAAAATTTATTTTTTCACTTTCTACCATGTTATACAATTTTCTCTAATCAAAAACTTGCATGTTTTAGATGTCATCTATGCATGTTTGAATAATTAAGCATCGTCTCCCAAGCCCCATTCTGTGCAATGCTCAGCCCACAAGCCTACGTCACCTACGTCACAGTTCTCCATAAATACAAAAAGTATGACAGTAGTTGTAGCAGTAGTTTTATTAGCGGGTCGGGAGATGATGGCATTCTGAAGAAGAAGTGACTTGGCGCAGAGAGCAAATATAGCATATTCAAAACAAAATGGTAACATGCATGTATGCACAATCTTGTGGCAATGCAACTCTTGCAAGTATTTTATGGAAAGGATAGAGAATGAGGACAGAATGGATACAATACTAGAGAATAGGGCTGGGTTCAAAAGATCGATCCATGATACGATATTGATTCACTATCAAAAAATACGATATCGATTAAAAAATTTGCAGATGGATCTTTTCCAAATGGTTATAGGCACTATTTTCTCGACCGCGGAAGGAGAGCTATAAAAGGCGGGTGCCGGTGAACGAAACTGAAACGCGCCTTGCGAGATGGCTGGAGTTGCACAGCTAAAATCACCTCCTGGTTTGAAGGCTGATGTGTGGCATTACTTTGCATTCAAACATTACGAGGACAGGGAGGAACTCGACAAGGCAAAAGTAGTGTGCAAACTGTGCCAAACCAGAGGTAAAATATAGTGGGAATACCACAAATCTCCGCAACCACTTATCCAGGCACCACGCAGACACCGTTTCAGCTAAACCTGCAGCGAACCAAACTGCACTGGAGAAGGCATTTGGTGTTAAATTTCCTTCTAATTCTCAGCGTGCTTTGAGCATAACCGAGGGTGTTGGCATATTAGTAAAGACATTAGCCCATACAGTGTGGTAGAAAATGCTGGATCCAGACTACTCGTAAAGAGACTGGAACCACGCTATGTCCTGCCCACTCGCAAACATTTGAGCGAAACTGTTATCCCAAAGATGTATACGGAAACTAAAGAAAAACTCGTACATTCCCTGAAGTCTGCCGAGAGATTGGCACTGACATGTGATTGTTGGACATCAAGAAATACTGTGTCATATCTGACCATCACGTCTCATCACATTGACGATAAATGGAGGCTAGTGTCTAACATGCTTCAGACCAGAGCTGTTGAAATGAGCCACACCGCAAGCAATCTTGCTGATCTGCTCACCGAAGCCATAAAAGAGTGGGAAATATCCGACAAAGACCCCGCAATTGTTACAGATAATGCCGCGAACATTGTGGGAGCTGTGCGATTAACGGGGCATTTTCATATGGGGTATATGCTCAAAGGAGCTGCCTCTCTCCACAGCATGTAGACCAGCTCCTTTTCCTACAGAAAAATTACACAATTCCTGAAGACTAGCAATCCCAGTCAAGCTACTGTTTTTATGTTCTTTGTGGACATTGTTAGTTAGTTCTGGTCATTGTTGTTTTAACCATGCCATGGATATGTTGTTCCAAAAGAGGGCCATGAACAGTAATGGTCAATTTCTTATGATTGCTGTGCTTGCTCAGGTACTTTTTTCTTTGTAGTCAGAAACCCTGCCATGGGCATGTTATTCAAGCAAAATCTGGCTGACTTATGGTTAGGATTAATAATTATAATAAAACTGGGAATTTAGTTTTTCAAAATAAATCCTTTACATTCTTGACTCGTCTCTCTGTGTATATTCCTCTTACACATACACAGATAAATGCACAAACACATATGGGGCTGTTCCTGTCAATGGTGACAGTTTTTACTTTAAAGAGACAATTCAGCAATATGCAAGTAGATAGATATCGAATTGGATCGGATCGTGGATCAAATCGTATCGTGGCCTTGTGAATGGAAATTGAATCGATCCAGGAAAATCAGGATTGATACCCAGCCCTACTAGAGAAAAGGCCTAGCAAATGAGTACAAGGCTAGAAAGAAGGTTGCAAATCTGACCAAAGCAAAACATTTCAAAGAGGTGGACAGCAGGTACTTACCTTGTCTAAACTCTCGTCCAGGGATCTGTCCAGCCTGAAGCATGCCCTTTAACCGTTCCACTTCAGCTAATGATGAGGCATTCGCTATGGCTTTCTGAAATGAAAAGTGCATTATATTATAAAAATAAGTAAATAAATAAATAACAAATTGGCTTTTGGTATGGATTCAAAGTTGTTGGCTCCAAACCTTGATGGCCTCTACATCTGCTGGTGAAGGTCCGGTTCGTTTTTTGTCCTGCTGTGCCCCAACACCTGGAGTAAACCTGCCCAACAAATTCAAGTGAAATTATTGTACAAATTACATTAAGTTCTGGTCAATGCAACTGTTCTTAATGAGTTCAATTCTATACACACGTCCTGGAGACTCACGTTTTGGTCCTCTTTCCAATGTCTTTAGCCAACTGAGCCCCTCGTTTGCCCTTGAACATTTTCTCAGCCTCCTGTCGCTCCTGGGAAGACATGAGGGTTGGAAAAAAGGATGAATGCATGGCTATGACAGCTACTAAATAATTAAATGCGCAAATGATAATCCGTTTTTTGCTGCTTTTTAGGGTTCATAGCAAATCAATTACCTTGTCTGTGCTGTGATGCATCATCTTCACACCATCTTTAACTCGCTACATCTTACCTGGCAGTTCCAACCTCTAGATTTTTTTTCTATAACAATTCCTCCTCTATGCTTGTCCATATCTCAGTCAAACTTTAAAACAAAAGGCTCTGTACTAGATGACAGTCCAAAAACTTTTTTTGTTTTCTCCCCCCCAGTATTGATGCATTTTTTTTTAATGAGGATTTGATACTAGTTTTAGTATCTGGGAATTTATATATATATATATTTTTTAAAACACATAGCATTTTGTCTTTCATCTTTCTTTAAGTACACTCCATCAGGATATCCTCGAACAAATTAATTTTATCTTCAAATCTCATTTTGACACACCTCTTGGTAATGTAACAAACTAATCAATTAATCAAAAGAATAACTGCTAGATTAATCAGTTAGCTAAATAATAATTGCAGCACAACTGTTCTACCCTTTTTCTACACCCAAGTACTTTTCTACTTGTGCAATACTATACCACAATTTGTAACAGAAATAATTTAAAACTAAGGCATTGACACAATTTTGAGCTAATTATTATAAACAAACATCAAAATATTACTGTACAGTAAGGCACAGACTACTAGCACTAGCAACATGCATGAGAGAGCACCAGGAATTACCTTAAGCTTGACCTTCTGGAAATCCAGTACTCGGATCTGTGGCAGCTTGTTGATGACATAAAGCCTGTAATGCTTCTTGTTAGTCACTGGGTTCCTCAACAGGCTGTGAGAAGATATAATATTGATTTAAGGCCATGAACATTTATGTAGTAGGTTTATACATTCAGATTTAAGGGTACCTGAGGAGAGAGAGCGTTTTTATTGTGGCCAGTGGATCCAGGTCACCCTGAAGCAAAACCAAAAAAAACATTTTCAGTTGAGACTAGGCAAAAAAGGGATATTCTGAACAAAACTGGACAAACTAAATGGCTGCTTTTTTCAAGGTCCAGAAGTAGGTAAAAGATGCTTTGGATCACAAAACATCAAAGCCACACAATATAACATTATGTGCCTGCACATATTACACTTGCTATATTTTAGTACAAACAGTAAAAGTGTTGCATACTCCATACACTGAGCACCTCAAGGTGCACAGACTGGTGGACGTCAGGGCGAATAGGATTTTTATATATTTTATATATATTTTTATAGCAGATGTTTGTAATTTGGAGCTTGACTGAAACCAAAAAAGACCTTTCAGAGGGCTAGACTCACCAGTTCCTGGATGCTGTTATTAGTCAGCACCAGCTCCCGCAGAGCGGGCAGGGGCTGCTCCAGATTCTCACCTAAACGACTGAACACAACAGCATGGAATTAGACAAAACCCAAGACTTTTTTTTCATAACCTTTTAGATCATCATCAGTAAGTTTAAGGGTGTTTTCACACTGGCACTAGTCTGAGAGCAAGGCACTTGGGCCAGTGCCAATATAATGGCCACTTTGTTTTAATAAGGAGTGCAGTTAAAAAAAAAAAAGTAATTAACAGTGCAGAAATATACATAAAATACATGCAAGTCTAAGAGAAGTTATTTAAGTTTCTCATGGCTCTTGGATGCAAAACTAGGAGGAAAATGTAAATAAACAAAACAAAATCCCATGCATATTTGTTAACTGTATTTGTTAAACAGTATTAAACCTAAACGAGGACATACAGAACCTTCCTTTAAAATGCTATGATAAGATTTGCATGTGTGATGGGGTCGGGAGGACTCACCAGATGCGGTTGTTATTCAGTAGCAGGGACTTGAGGCGCCTGAGCAAAGGAAAGCCATCCAACTTTCTGATCTCATTATCGGAGAAGTCGATGGTGTCAAACTGGTCCAGAGTGGCCCCCAGGTTCTCCAGTACTGGGATCTTATAACCTGTACACAGAGCACATTATGGAGGATTATAGCGGTTTTGAAGCAAGCCATGCATTTAAAAAAAAAAAAAAACTGATAACATCCTCTCCTAAATATAATTCTCATAGCACATCAAGGCAGCATCACCACATCTTACTACTAACGGAGGCTGCTGATTGACAACTACTCCGTTCCTAGTCCTTTGTAGCAAACTTTGGGTTTTGTTACAGTTTTTAATTCATTTGCCATGTTTGCTGTTGTACCCTATACTCGAGACTGGGTAAAAAGAAATCATAGGAAGAACAGAAGAGTTCGAGGGGAATGCTCCAACCATGAGGCTTCTTTGTAACCCACAGTGTTTGGGTGAAATTCAACTCCCTATAATCCATGCCTTTGGTTCCATGTTCAGAATGTTTATGTCACAGTGTTGTCCACGGATAAACACGTTTTAGTAAATTATACTCAATGACCAATGAGCAAAGCTCTAGGTTAGAATCACAATACACAACCATGCCCCGGCATTAGCCTGCGTGCTAACCGCACTAGCAGCTGTCCTTTGGCCGTACCTCGGAGGTCCAGCTCCCGGTCCCGGACAGGGTTGGTGAACTGGGCCGCCTGCTCGATCAGCTCCGCAGTCAGCTTCACCATGATGAGTGCACCCCGCGATCAGCCCGCGGTCCTGCTTCAAACACGAAACAATGCGCCACAGATCAGCGGACGGTTTAACGCTTCACTCACGTTTCACACGGAAGTCCGCCTGCTTCGCCTAGACCAGGAGGCGTGTGAATGAGAGGCTAATGTGCGTGAGCGCCCCCAGCCGGTGTGGCCGTCTCAGGCATGTGACCTGATGGGCAAGGTCTGGCATGCGCCATAAGATAAGATAAGATAAGATAAGATAAGATAAGATAAGACTTTATTGATCTCACACAGGAGAAATTTACTTGTCACAGTAGCTCCAGGTAGGGACAGTTTGAACAAGAAGACAAGTGCATGCAGGCAAAAAAAAGGCATAAAGATAGGTGATAATAATAATTAAAAAAAATAAGTAATAAATCAAATAATAATAATAGTAGTGATAATAATAAAAAAACAGTGACCGGGAGAGTATTGAAAAAAATTGGAAAAACTATATTGCACGATAGGAGTATTGAAAAAAAACAACAACAATATTGCACATTGGGAAAACGATATTGCACGGTAGGACTATACAGTAGAATTATACAGTCTGATGGCGGTGGGGATGAAGGATCTGCGGTAGCGCTCCTTCTTGCACTGGGGGTGCCTCAGTCGGCTGCTGAAGGAGCTGCTCAGCTCCTCCACAGTCCGGTGCAGAGGGTGAGAGGTGTCGTCCATGATGGACGTGAATTTGGCCAGTACCCTCCTCTCAGCCACCACCTCTACAGAGTCCAGAGGACAGCCCAGGACAGAGCTGGCCCTCTTGACCAGCTTGTTGAGTCCTTTTCTGTCCCGTTCTGTGCTGCTCGGGGCCCAGCAGACGACAGCGTAGAGGAGAGCAGAGGCCACCACAGAGTCATAAAAAGTCTTGAGCAGAGGCCTGCTCACTCCAAAGGAACTCAGTCTCCTCAGGAGGTGGAGGCGACTTTGGCCCTTCTTGTACAGGGCGTTGGTGTTGTGGGACCAGTCCAGTTTATTGTTGAGGTGAACACCCAGGTACTTGAAACTGTCCACAGTCTCTATGTCCTGCCCCTGGATGTTCACCGGTGAGTGAGGTAGTGGTCTCCTCCTGAAGTCGATCACCAGCTCCTTTGTTTTACTGGTGTTGAGGCTCAGGTGGTTGCGCCCACACCAGTCCACAAAGTCACTGATGACCGAGCGGTACTCCAGCTCGTTCCCCTCTGACACACAGCCCACAATGGCCGAGTCGTCAGAGAACTTCTGGAGATGGCAGCTGTCCATGTTATATGTGAAGTCCGAGGTGTATATGGTGAAGAGGAAGGGTGAGAGGACAGTTCCCTGGGGAGCCCCAGTGCTGCAGACTACCACCTCTGACTCACAGCCGCGCAGCCGCACGTACTGTGGACGGTCAGTGAGGTAGTCGATGGTCCAGGCAGCGAGATGTCCATCCACTCCCGCGTCCTCCAGCTTCCCCGCAGCAGCGCCGGCCTGATGGTGTTGAAGGCGCTGGAGAAGTCAAAGAACATGACTCTCACAGCACTCCCGGCGGTCTCTAGGTGGGTGAGCGCCCGCTGCAGCAAGTAGATGACGGCGTCCTCTACTCCTACGTTTGGCTTGTAGGCAAACTGCAGCGGGTCCAGGGTGGGGCTCACCACAGAGCGGAGGTGGCTGAGGATCACCCTCTCCATGGTCTTCATGAGGTGGGAGGTCAAGGCGACTGGTCTGTAGTGGGCCGGTTCCCTGGCGTTTGTTGTTTTGGGAACCGGGACCACACAGGAGGTCTTCCACAGGACGGGGACCTTCTCCAGGCTGAGGCTCAGGTTGAACATGTAGCAGAGAACCTCACAGAGCTGGTCTGCACAGGTTCTCAGCAGCCTGGGGCAGATACCATCAGGACCTGTGGACTTCCTCTGGTTGAGCCGCCTAAGTTCCCTCCTCACCTCGTCTGGTGTGATGGAGAGAGGGGAGTGAAGGGGGGACTGGGGTGGACTGGAGGGGGTGGTGGAGGGGGGGGGTGGAGGGGGGCAGATGCTGGGTTGGGTCCGTGTGAAGGGGGAGGGGGATGTGGCTACTGGCCCAGGGAGGTGTGAAGAGGAGGAGGGGGGAGTCGGCAGAGGGGCAGAGGGGGTGGGGGGCGAGTCAAACCTGTTGAAGTAACGGTTTAATTCGTCCGCCCAGCGCTGATCGCCATCAGCTGTCCCTCTGCCACTCTGTCCGAAACCAGACATGTTCCTCAGTCCTCTCCACACGCCCCGTGCGTTGTTTTGGGCCAGCTGCTCTTCCATCTTCCTTCCATAGTCCTTTTTGGCCCGTCGTATCCTCCATTGAAGCTCCCTCTGGACCCTTTTTTGCTCCTCTCTGTCCCCTGAGTTGAAAGCCCTCTTCTTCTGGTTCAGGAGGGCTTTAAGCTCAGGGGTGACCCAGGGGTGGTTGTTGGAGAAACACCGTACCCTCCTGGTTGGTACAGTGTTCTCCACGCAGAAGTTAATGTAGTCTGTAATGCAATGGGTCAGGCCGTTGATGTCATCTCCGTAAGAGCCGCTGAACATGTCCCAGTCAGTGTTCTGGAAACAGTCCCTCAGACTCTCACAGGCCTCCTGAGTCCAAAGCTTCACAGACCGCTTCTGCGCAGGTTGTCTTCGCACCCTGGGTGTGTATTGCGGGAGCAGGTAGACCAGACAGTGGTCTGAGCGTCCGAGCGGGTGGAGGGGGGCGGAGGTGTAAGCGTCCTTGACATTTGCGTAAAAAAGGTCCAGAGTCTTATTGTCTCTCGTGGGGCCATAGTGCTCCACCGTAGTGCTCCACCGTAGTGCTCCGCCGTAGTGCACTGCCATAGTGCACTGCCATAGTGCATTACCATAGTACTCTGCCAGCTAAGTTGTTGAGGCTAGTCCTGGATCTATTTCAACAGGCTGGTGCATCAGCAGTGCACGCTAGCTACAGAATAATCAGGGCAATGGTCGATAATTCCAGTTTTAAAGAAACATTTTAACACTCAGAAATCAATATAAAGCACAGACAGGTTATTTGCAAATTTAGACCCATAGTACTAGTCCATTAAAAAAATGTGAATATCATGAAACAGTTAAGTAATTTTTATAACTTTCAGAAAGTCAAATCTGCATATTATATATACAACAGTATACTGTTATTGCACATTATTACTACTGGAATTTTTACTACTGTTGTTTACTCCTGTTATTGCACTAGAATTACTACTGTTGCACATATATTTTATCTTAACTTCAATGCACATTCTATTGCACATTACCATTTCACTGCTGTATCTTCCATTGCACATTTCTGATGCACACTGCACACTTTGGAAATCTGTATATAGGTATTTATTTATTATGTTGCACTGCTTTAAGATTTTATATCTTAGATTTTAGTTTAACTTTAGATCTCTGTCTTAGATAGTTTTTGTTGTGTTTTGTCTTCATATTGTATCTTGTACACTGTCTTTTTGCACTACCTGGTCAGAGAGAAACGAAATTTCGATTCACTGTATGTTGAACACATATGGCAGAATTGACAATAAAGCTGACTTTGATTTTGATCTTTGATCTACTGTATATAGATTCACTACACATAGAGTGAAGCTTTCAAGGTTTTATTATTATTTTTTTGATGGATGTATATTATAAATATAGTTCAATATTGGAAAGCCATCAGCTAATTAACCCAAAACAAAGGTTTCCTGAGCCTTTGTTCAGGAAACCTTATTGATCTCCACTGTGAGATCAATAAAGTCACTTCTAAATGGTCTCTCAGTCTGGGTCAGGGGGCTAAGCAAACATGGGGAAGGCTGCTGACTGGACAGATGTCCAGAAGACAGTCACCGACACCCTCCACAAGGAGGGTCATTGGTCATTGTTAAAGAAGCTGGTTGGAGTGCTGTCTCCAAGCGTATTCAGAGAAACTTGAGTGGAAGAAAAAAGTGTGGTAGGAAAGTGTGGCACCTCAGCACCATGTTGCACAGACAAAGCCTGTATGGGACATGAGACAAGGTCAAGGGAGTCTTACCTGGACTGTGGAGAAAAAGAACTGGACTGTTGCTCAGTGGGCTCAGTTGTCCTCTTTTCTGATTAAAGTAAATTTTGCATATGTTTTGGAAATCAAGATCCCAGTCCGTAGGAAAATTGGAGAAGCACAGAATCTACGTAGCTTGAAGTTCAGTGTGAAGTTTCCACAGTCAGTGATGAGCTGGGCTGCCATGTCACCTGCCGGTGTTGGTCCACTTTGTTTTCTGAAGTCCATGGTGACCTGTCCTCAAGATGTCACATAAAATAAAAATTTGGGAGCTTCAAAGAACTGCATTGGTGATCTGTTTTTCTTTTGCAAAGTTTTTGTCTTTGGACCGAGCATGCAATGGCAACATTTATTGGATGTGCATGTTTCTATCGACGAGCACTGCAGATATCCACCAGGACATTTTAGAGCACTTCACACTTCCTTCTGCTGACAAGTTTTATGGAGATGCTAATTTCATTTTCCAGCATGACTTGGCATCTGCCCACATGGCCATAGTTACCAAAAGATGGCTCACAGACCGTGTTGTTACTGTCCTTGATTGGCCTGCGAACTCGCCTGACCTGAACTCCACAGAGAATCTTTGGGTATTGTCAAGAGGACGATAAGGGACACCAGATCCAGCAATAATGATGATCTGAAGGCCACTATCAAAGCAACCTGAGCTTCTATTACACCTGAGCAGCTCCACAGAGTGATCGTCTCCATGCCACATCATGTACTTTTAAAAATGTACTTTTAAGAAGCCTGACTATATTGTTTAAAATATGATCTATAAAATAATGATCTTATATGTAATATTCTCATTTTCTGAGACACAGAATTTGGGGTTTTTGTTATCTGTCATCAAAATAATCATAATCATTAAAATTTCAAGAAATAAAGGCATGAACGCTTCACTCTATAATACATGGTTTTGACTTTCAGAAAATAATGACAAAAATTATTATTACTTTTTCATGATATTCACATTTTTTTAGATGGACTAGTATAATCTGATGACTGTACTTTAGGTAAAGATTTGGGGATTCCAACACCTGATTGGCTATGTTATTGCACTGTGCTACAATAGGGCATTTATATCTATCTCATATAATTACAGATTATTATGATTATTATAATTATGCTTACATTATAACATAGACTTATACATTTACATGCATGCTGCCAGTCACAAGAAGACCATTCCGACTGTTGATAGTTTGAAGTTGATATGGTGTAATGATGTATGTAGGTCCAAATATCTTTTTTGTATCTGGGAGCACTCCTGTTTAACAAACAGCAGCACCCTGCTCCAGCCCTTTCCTATCGCACTTATCAGCAGCACTGTCTGAGCCAAAACACCAGCAAACAAACACTATCACACTATCTAAAAATACACTCTTGAAAACCTGTAGTCTATCAGTAATTTACAAATATGAAATCTTACACTAAAATTAGCTGTTTATCTGCATCTGCTCTTTCGGATGCATGACAGAGAATCCACAATTCCACATTCACCTATCAGTAGACAAAGATCTGAGTGTCAATATATAGCTTTGTATTACAGTTCTGGGGAGGCATGTTACATTCATGTTTCAGAATTTGATTTGATTTCAGATGTCTAAACTTATAAATGTTGGATCGTATCATTATTTGGATTGGCTCCACAAACTTAACTTGCCATATTAATGATATGACCAAAGTCTAGTCAAGTTGAATAATGGCATCACTTTCTGAAGCAATGTTTGTTTATTTATGTTGACAGACAAGATGTTGAACTTTGTGCCATTTGTGTATCATGTGGATAGGCCCAGTAACTACAGAGATAAACCATAAACCACAACACATTTTCTCATAGAATATATCCTCCAGCTCAATTTTAAACTGTGGACATTCTAGTTGTAATGTCAAATAAAAGCAGCAGAGTTATAGGGGCCCAGGACTGACCCCTGAGGAACTGGCAAAGGCTATTTTTTCAGTTACACTACCCATAAAAAAAAATAAAAATAAAAATAAGGATCCTAGTTCATATTTAGACCACAGAGTCGTGCACAGAAGCCCTCATGTCCTGGGGTTGTTCACAGGGCTAGGGTGGGTGTCGTCTAAATACTTTTCCTATGTGTGTGCACTCTTGACTTGGTTTGGTGTTTGTTCTGCTCTCTGACTTTTCTGTTCAGTGTCCCCAGGTGGTGATAGGAGTGTTAGCCCAGGGAGGAGGACCCATGAAGCAGGCTCAGTGACAGTTATGTTTGGGTATTAATAATGTGTAATGACTTATCTTTTTCATTCCATGATGGAATTCCCTTACTCCAAACAAGTACATAGTAACCAGTCACAATTTACATCTCTAAATCACATCAGGCCAAAAACACCAAAGACAAATTTTGATTCTGAAATGTATTTTTATGTGCAGTCAAATACGATACTTCCTGCTGGTGATCAAAGCTTATCAGACCTATCAGCCGGATATAATTTCTTATTTCTGATATAAACTTATCTCTAATTTAATTATTGCATAAATCCAAGTTGAAAATGTGTCTGATGACTATGTTTATAAAAATAGTTAGTGGATGTGCATGTGCATGTGTGCCAGTGGCCTTGTGTGTGCTCATATCTGGACTCTGGCTCCAGACTCTTTGCGCTCTCGTGTTTAGTCTGTCACTCTCGTCCTTGGACCAGTGTAAGTTCTGAATGGAGGTTCTCCGGTCCCTCCTCTGGGACCGGAGACTTTGATATCACTTTGATACTATCTTTTCTATCATGATAAAACAATGTCAAAATTTGACGTCCTACCTTATGCTGACAGCTTCACTTAAAAATACATACGTGTGCACATACAAAACTCCAGCAAATGCTGCTTCCAAGAGTGGAGCAGGTTTAATCAGGATAAAAATGAGTACCTGTTAATCATTTTATTTTGAATTTTAGTTTTAGCCAAATATTTTTTTTTTTTAGACAACAAAAATGTCATGTTAATTTAGTTGATTAAATACATAATATTTTGTTAGAAAATACCTGCCTGTCAAAAGCTTGATCCCGTCAGATCTCAGAAGCTAAGCAAGGCAGGGCCTGGTTAGTACTTGGATGGGAGACCGCTGGGAATTCCAGGTGCCACAGTGGGGCGCCAGTTGCAAAAAACTGTCGCTGTGTCCTTAGGCAAGACACTTCACCCACATTGCCTAGTATGAAAGTGGAGTGTGCGTGAGTGTTGGAGGTGGTCGGAAGGGCCGATGGCGCAGATTGGCAGCCTCGCTTCCGTCAGTCTGCCCCAGGGCAGCTGTGGCTACAGAAGGTAGCTTACCACCACCAAGTGTGGAGTGAATGAATGGTGAACTATGGAGCGCTTTGGGATGACAAGGCATGTCATGAAAGGCACTATATAAATGCAATGAAAAAAAATAAATAAATAAATAAATGTTAGAAAATACTGTGATAAACTGCTTTGCATTGATTCATGGGACATGTAGAGACATGGTCCATGGACGCTGATTTTTGTATATAGGGGGCTGGGACTTTGGGAGTGAAAAAAGTTCATATTCTTTAATGAAAATATGAGTACTTTAATAGTTTTAGTCAACAAAAATGCAACTTTATGATATGATGACTCAACATGACATGAATATGAATAACGAAATTATGAAATGACATAAGACATCAAGAGACAGGGGCCAAGATTTTCAGACATAAACATGAAATTAAATATAACAAATATTTTATTTTTCATAAGGATATAACAATATGGTCTAAAGTTAAAACAAGTCTTAATGTCGAACTCAAGATAACAGGAACCAAAGCCCAGATCAGGCTTGTGAAGTGTCCAGCTTCACAAATGACCAGCTGTTCGCATCCATCCTGTGAATATGTTTGATTTTTGCACAGATCACTCTCATGTCCTTCTATTTCATTTGGTTCTCTTGAGAATAAACATTTGTAGCCCATTATCAGAAGTTATTATAACTTTGTGAGGATGATTTCACATGTCATCACCAGTCACAGTGACATGCTCAGATAAGAGTCTGCAGTGTGGCGCTCACATTCATAAACATATGCGCATAATGCCCACTGTATAAAGGCTGTGGTTCCTCCCTATGAGCACACTCGGACACACCATGGCACACCAGCATCTGTGCCTGATCCTAGGTGCAGCCATAGCCCTGCTGTTTGCGGGTATGGGCCTGTGATTTGCAGTTTTACATGTGTTTAAACTGCTCTCAACATTATCTCATGTCATGTGTTAATATATGACTTTTTCTTTCACAGAGGTAAAACATCCGGTTTATTCTTATGCCCAGCTGCCGGGGAATATACAAGGTGAGTACTTTGGATATGACATTGATAGAAGTTGAAACTGACATCTGCTAATAATTGTGTAATAATAGTTGTATTTATTGCTTTAGTATTGCTATAATATTTCATTCATCCATTTTATAAATTCGAATCTTTCTTTTTTTCCTTTGTTTTTGCTTGATTAGGTCTTCTTAAATTGTACCTTTTTAATAGATTAAACAAATCTTTGAGCATTTCTTTAATACATGTTATATAAACTATAGTATGTTGACTCACAAGACTTTTAAAACTGCATTTTAAACCAATGACTGGTCGCATTTACATATCCAGTAAAAATCTGATAACAAGAATGATCAGATAACCCATATTCATTTTTCTTGTTAAAACCTGCAAAGGTCTTACATGCTACATCTGAATCATTTTATATGACATTTCAGTATAGATTAAATATCTGATATCTGGTGTGCGGTGGTATGACATGAAATGACATTACATTTTGCCCTGATTTAACCTGTCTCCATGCTGCCCTCTAGGGGTGAGCACAGTCCGCAGTTGTCAGGTGTGCAGCACATGGGGGAACTACCACTTCAAGACGTTTGATGGAGACCTGTACCAGCTGAAGTCGGACTGTAACTACGAGCTGGTCTGCTCCTGCTCCAGCCCGTACCAGGACTTCAGCGTGCAGGTGCGCAGGGGGCAGGGCGAGGGGGGGCGGCCCATCATCACCAGGGCATTCCTCAGCCTGGACGGCGTGTCTGTGGAGATCACAATAGATGAAGTGCTCGTCAATGGGAATCCGTGAGTTGCATTTCAATTCAACATTTACGAAATTGTCAGTACACGCAGTCATGTAATATCTAGTGTGGTTTAAAATGTCTCTTCATCTATTTAATTTTGACATTTGATATTTGATAATACTTATTTGTTTGACTTGTGATTTTAATGTCTTTCTTATTCTGTAAAGCACTTCGAATTTCTTTGTGTACGAATTGTTCTATACAAATAAACTTGCCTTGCCTTGCCTAATTACACTTTTAATAGTCTTAAAGGTCCAAATCATATGCAAAATTGATCCATTAGCTGCTATTCTATCAAAAACATACCTGGAGTTATGGTACAAGGAGAAATTCAATTTGTCAACTGGACAAAGTTTATTTGGTCGAAAACGTTTCGCAGCTCATCCGAGTTGCTTCGTCAGTTCTGGTTAGAGTGCTGATGGACACTGCTTATATCTAGCTGCAGGGAGAAGCTAAATACACTGAAATTATTCTGAAACTATCCCACCTCTTTGTTTTCAGCTTTCTGTCTTTTTTTTTAAACTATTTTAGTTTCTCTCTGGCGTCTAGTTTAGCATACCCATTCAAACACTAATGGGGTTTTTCACACCTCTGGACCTGACCTGGCTGCCCTATTGTTTCCTTTGTTTGTTTTGATTTAGGTTTGAGAATGAAATTATAGATGGGGGATAAATTGTGTCTGACCCCCCCATTCCTGTTCAAAGAAGGATTCTCTTCACATACCTGGAGTTATGTTTTGTTTCATTCAGACAAGTTTGAGTAATCCTTTTATATCAGTCTGCCTATAGTTCCAAAGCTCAAAATGTTCTGCTCTACCTTCTGATGTCATGAAGTGGTAGTTTTCAAGTTAACTGCTACGTTTTACCTTTTGTTCAGTAGTGATTGGGAATGACGGTTGTATGAATGAAACAAACACAACTCCAGATATATTTTTGATGAGGAAACATTATGACATAGAAAATAACGTAAAATGGGCCCTTTAATAAAGCAGTCAAATAGTTGATTAAAAATGAATGAGTACTTACTGAATATACCTAACTCCAAACCCCTTCTTTAAGTAGTTACTATGTCTGAATCATTCTCAATAAAGTATGTGTTCATTATAAATTGTTCTTGCTTTATTGAGACTAATTAAGGTGTAGTTATTACAAAATGGTTCATATTTTCTTCTTCTAATGGTTTCGCAGTATGGCATACCTTTCTTGTTTTGATCAAATTACATGTGTTTATTGCATTAGAAAACATGCATTTTTAGTTGACAAAATGTTGCACCAATTTAAAGTAATAGTAAAAAAGAAATAGTAAGGTTTTTTTTTTTTTTTTAGAATAACAATAAAGGACCCTTCTTTTTTTGGACCTTTTTATGGTATGAGACCCTTGGAAAGGAACAAATGAATTCAGCTGTTTCATTTGGTCATTGTGGTTGGATGTTTTGTGATGGATAATTTTAGTCCCCAGTAATAATTTTTATACTCAGTTTTTGTTTTCCTAAATATTTTGTTAATTGCGTTATTTACAATTGAACATTTTTCTGTATACGGAATACTGGTGGAGCAAAGGAATCAAGTTTTAAAGTTGAATGAAGTAAAAGAAAAACTGTACTTGTGTGCAGAGCTGTGTTACCTCTGAGCCATGCCGGAGTGCAAGTGGAGCGGAGTCATGCCTACATCAAAGTCAGGGCCAAGCTGGGACTGCTCGCCCTGTGGAGCCCAGACTCTTTCCTTGTAAGAAAATAATTGTATCAGTAATTGTATTTTTATGAATGCATTTGTGAAAATGGTTTGTTTTGCAATGTATTTTAAGATCAATATTCAGTTCACTGGACACAGTTTAGATGGTTGAGACAAGTCTACAGTATAAAAGCAATGCTAAAATGATGTATTTCAGGACATGTTTGTAATTAGCACGTTTTATTGAGTCTCCTGGATTGAGATGGGATATGTTATATATATATTTATCCTACAGGTGGAGGTGGATAACAAATACCAGAACCAGACATGTGGACTTTGCGGAGACTTCAATGGTGTTCCACTCAATGAGTTCTACAGCCATGGTCAGTGCATGTGCATTAAAGATGCACAATGTAACTTATGTGGTGGAGGTCTACCACCTGCTTGTTTCAGATGTTCCACAGTATGGGCATACACTGATATACTATATCTTGTATTTAGTCAATGACATTAATCAAAAATACCTTAAAAACATGCATTCTTACTGTGAGTTAGCTTGCTTCTCCACATATCTGACCTGTAACTAGCTGTCTCTATGGGTATAGATATGTTTATTGTTTAAAAAAAAAAAGTACAGTTGCATTTAATGTTATACTGTGGAATATTTCTGGCAAAGCCATAACACCTTCATGAAGGCAAGCAGGTGTCAGACCCTCCACCATAAAAGTTGCTCCTTTAAGCATCACATTGATAGGAAATAAATAATCTTAACAATAATTGTTTGTTACTCTGGGCAGTTTATTTCTATTTATAATAACTAAGTAACTAATAATTTGAACAGGAGCCAAAATGCCCCTGAGGGACTTTGCAAGTCTATGGAGAAAGGATGGACCCACAGAAAGCTGCCCTGAGAGTGACCCAGAGCCCACTCCTCCCAGCTGTGATCACATGGTCAGTCTGTCCTCTGTCCCTTCTCTCTCCACACTGGACACATTTTGTTTTTTGTTGGGAGAGACTCCGGTAGTGATTGGTTAGGTAGCAATAAAATAAAGTTTAAAAAAAGACCATATTTCAGATTGTGGTCAACCAAGCTTTCTGAATTGTTATCAAAAACATACATGCAGATATGTTTGTGCAGGATTTCTGTGTTGTGTTGTGAAACTATTTAGAGCACCTTAAAGGTGCACTAAATAGTTTTCAGTCAGGTAGCAGTTTGTGAGGAAATGTTGAACCCAAAAAGATGGAAAAAATTGAATCTATGTAATCAATACAAAAAAATCAATCCAATACTCAGGGGCAATCTACACACAGGGAACACACTAATTAATATTAAGATGGCATATATTTCTGGTCAGGTAATAGCTATTGTGTGAATTAGATAAGCTTTGACCCTTGTTTACAGTATAGTTACTTGATGACAGTTATGGAATCACCTCTACGTCACTGCTACCTGTGTCCTACCTGTAAAATATCTAGCCATGTACCTGACATAGAGTTGTGTGTTGCAGCGACCTGTATGTGAGCGCCTCTTCTACTCCCCCGCCCTGATCCCCTGTCGCCCTTACCTGCATGTGGACTCATTCCTGTCAGCCTGTATCCATGACGCCTGCCAATGCACGACCGACTCGGACTCCTCTGAGCAGGCTCTGTCCAGCTGCCTCTGTAACACGCTCTCCGAGTTCTCCAGGCAGTGTGTACGAGCAGGAGGGAGGCCCGGCCACTGGAGGACCAAAACGCTCTGCTGTAAGTATGCACAAGCACTACTGTTTCACTATTATCTATTAAGAGCCTGTGTTAATATTGTTAGCATATTTCATTATAGCTTTTGTCAGTGTCATGTTCTTTCTAACCAAAACCTAATCACAAGTAATAATAAATCAATACATACAAAATGACATATATATTTAGTATTTTTGTTGGCTAAAGTGTACAGATATTTTGGTTGAATAATAAACAGTAAATATTAAGTAACAGAATGAATGAGTGGAGGCTATATCCAAGTTCCTGTTTTCAGTCCTAAAGCCCCAAACCTGAGCATAAACAAACTCCAAGGAACTTTTTTTTGCATACCTTATGAAGTAGCAAACTGTAGTACTTTTAAAATTATTATTATTATTAAAAAATATATACCATATTCTGGTTAACTAAAACATTTTAATAAAAGAAAATTGCATCACATTTTCATTGACTAAAACTAAATAAAAAATAATTATCTGACTAAATGTTGACTCAATTTAAATTGAATTTGTATACTATATTATGTTAAGCTTTAACCTCAATCTACCTTATGTCAGAGCTGACAAAGATGCCGACTACTTTCTTTAAAGATTGTTCAGTTTCAGGGTATTTGTCTGATGAACCAAAGGCTTGTTTCAATGTAATGCCCACATTCAATTTATGAGACTAACAGTAAAGTTGTTGATGTTTTGTGCCATAGGTTGACTGGTAGCTGGTGTGTATAGTTTGTGTTTATGTGTAATGTTCTCAAAGTAACATGTTGTGTCCCCTGCTGGTGTGTGTGCTCAGGGAGGACCTGTCCTTTGAAGATGGAGTCCAGAGAATGTTCTAGTCCAGTGATGGACACTTGCTCCAACCCAGAGGCCAGCAGCACCAGTGATGAGCACTGCATGGACGGCTGCTTCTGCCCTGCAGGTAAGACACAACAGGTCTTTATAGTACAGTATGATGCAGCATATTATTCTATGGCCAGAGGTGCGTAGTGCACAGTCAAAATGTACTCTTTCTTATTACATTTTCTGGAGTAATTTTTTTGAAAAAATATACTTCCCAAAGTAGTCTGATATCTTACTTTTACTTCTATTTTAGTAATATTTAGTTTATTAATACAAAAATACAATACAATATTAAGAAGTAATAATATTTTTTACTGAAATACAACTATTAGCTACTCTATCTACCTCTGACTATGGCTAGACACTGGCTTTATTGTGTAGATCAACATTGCTCATAAACCTGTGTAGTTTTATATAATATTATAAGATACTAGATCATACTATTATATATTATAGAAAACAGTAAACATTTTCTTGTGTGCATACATGACTGTTTGACCACCCCCTCGTGTGAACGTACACAGGCACAGTGCTGGACGACCTGACTGGAAAGGGCTGTATCCCACTGAATGAGTGCTCCTGCAGCTACAATGGTCAGAATTACGCACCTGGGGAGAGCTACACTAGCAAATGCACCAAGTGGTGAGTCCTTGGAAAGAATTTGATCATGTTTATCATATTTTTACCTGGAGAACATATCATTACAAAGGTGTTTGAGTACTTCTTTAAAAAAATGTGTAGATTAACTGCAGTGTTCTAAAGCCTTTTGATCTGTGTGCAGTGTGTGTGAGAGTGGCCAGTGGATGTGCACAGAGTGCAGCTGTGCAGGCACCTGCTCTGTGGAGGGAGGGGCCCACATCAGCACGTTTGACGCAAAGACCTACACCTTCCATGGAGACTGCTCCTACACCATGGCCAAGGTAACATGACACTACAGCTTAATATACACATAATTAAGCTGAATGTGCCTTTAGTCTTTGCTGCTAACCAACTCTCCTAACTGGATAAGGAAAATTTGAATGGAGAAGAGTAAAGATTTTTAAGTATATTTTGAGTATATCTTGAGCTCTGGTTGGCAGCTGGTGTTTTAGAGAAACTGCTATTTCCTTACTCTCCAGAGAAGGGTGCAATTGCTTCTTTATGCCATTGTAATTATTACATGTTAAATTCCAATTCTAAGAGGTTTCAAATAAGAGTAACCCTGTAATGTCATGCATTTGAAGCTTGAGTACTTGTACAAAATGTAAAAATAATGATCTATATACATAATAGTATAATTCAAAATACTTAAAAAGCATATGTCTTCTTTAAATGAATACAAATGTAATCAAATATGTCATAACACTTTAAAACATTGATAAAAGGAGAAGTTCAATTTGTCAACTGGACAAAGTTTGTTTGGTTGAAAACGTTTCGCCGCTCATCCGAGAGGCTTCATCAGCTCTAATAAGAATGCTGGTAAGCCACTTGCTTATATCTTGCTGCAGGGAGGAGCTAACTAGCTAACTACTTTCCGAAACTATCTCATTGGTTTCCGTCTTTTGTTTCTCTGGCATCTGGATAAAGATCCCTATTCATCCCTACGGCTGTTTTTCACACCTCTGGCCCTGACCTGGCTAGCCCTATTGTTCCCCTGTTTGCTTGATCTAGGCTTAAGAATGGAATTATAGATGGGAGACAAATTATGTCTGAATCCACCATTTCTGTTCAGAGAAGGATTCTCTTTTTTGACAAAAATAGCCTCTTTAACTCCCCTCTCAAACCAGTTCTTTTCCCTGGCTAAGATCTGAACCTCACTGTCCTCAAAAGAATGGCCCGTGGCTTCTAGGTGAAGATATACGGCAGATGACGGTCCACTCTGGCACGCCCGTCTGTGTTGGTACATCCTCTTGTGAAGTGGCTGCTTGGTTTCTCCAATATAGCGCTCACTGCAGTCTTCACTACACTGAATGGAGTAGACCACATTGCTTTGTTTGTGGCTCGGTGTTTTGTCCTTTGGGTGGACGAGTTTTTGTCTTAAAGTGTTTGTGGGTTTGAAATAAACTGGGATTTCATATTGTCTGAAAATCCTCTGTAGTTTTTCCGAAACGCCGGCCAGGTAAGGAATCGCTACACCTTTCCTCCTGGGTTCGGATTCTCTATTATCTTGTTTCTTGCCCTTGTCTCTCTTGGTTTTGTTAACAGCCCATTTGGGATAACCACAAACAGAGAGGGCTTCCTGCACATGTTGTTCTTCTTTCTCCTTACCCTCTGTGCTTGTGGGAACCACTTGGGCCCTGTGTTGTAATGTCCGAATAACACCCAGTTTGTGCTGCAGTGGGTGGTGTGAATCAAAAAGCAGGTATTGGTCTGTGTGTGTGGGCTTCCTGAAGACTTCTACTTGGAGTCGCCGGTCTCCTCCTATCGTTACTGCACAATCTAAGAACACCAATGTGTTATCCTTGGCATCTTCACGGGTGAATTTGATATTAGGATCTACAGAACTGATATGTGCAGTAAAAGGTTCCAAATCTTGAATTTTGATTTTTGTAAAATTATCATCAACATAACGAAACCAGTGTGTGGGCGGAGTGCCTGGATATGACGCTAAGGCACTCTGTTCAAATTGTTCCATGTATAAATTAGCCATGATAGGGGAGACCGGTGAGCCCATCGCACAGCCATGGATCTGCCTGTAAAAGTTCCCTCTGAACTGGAAATAGGTGGTATTCAGACAAATTTCCAGCAGTTGGCAGATTTGGTCAGGAGAAAGTTTGGTTCTCTCTTCTAGCTTGGAATCCTGCAGTAAACTCCTTCTCGCTGCTTCGACCGCTACAGCTGTGGGGATACAAGTGAAAAGAGAGGTTACATCAAAGGAAACCATTGTCTCATCCTGACCAAACTGGAGAAACTTAACTTTGTTTACAAATTTGGCTGTGTTCTCAATGTGGTGCTCCGTGTTGCCCACCAATGGAGCCAAGATGGTTTTTAGGTGTTTGGCGAAATTATATGTGATAGAGTCAACACTACACACAATGGGTCTGAGTGGTACTCCTTGTTTGTGAATCTTAGGGAGGCCATAGATGCACGGGATAGCGTCACCAGGGTACAGTCTGTAATACAGCTGTCGATCAATGACTTCTTCTTTCCTCAACTTCTGTAAGCAATCAATGATCTTCTTTTTGTACCCATTGGTGGGGTCCCGTTTCAGTACTTCGTATGTTGTCGTGTCACTGAGTAGGCTGTTCACCTTAGCCTCATAATCAGCTGCGTCCAAGATCACCGTGCATCTCCCTTTGTCTGCAGGCAGGATGTGGATGCTCTGGTCCCTCTCTAGAGCAATGATGGCCTTCCTCTCCTCTGGCGTTACGTTTGAGGGTGGAAGTTTAGCATTGCTCAATGCAGCTGTTTATTTCAGTCTAAGGTCTCCAGCTTCTGTCTCTGTGAGCTTGTTGTTTCTAATGGCGGTTTCCGCTGCCGAGATGTAGTCCACCGTGGGGATGTGGTTAGGAGTCACCGAGAAATTCAGTCCTTTGCACAGGACTTCTTTCTCTGTCTGAGTGAGTACCCGGTTGGAAAGATTTTTCACCCAGCGTTCTTTGTGCACCGATTGGCTAGGTCTGTCCTCCTTCCTATTGTCACTCCGATCCTTGGGGTTATTTCTATGTTCATTCTGGAGTTGTGCAAACTTCCTAATGTGTCGCTCTTTGGTTTGGTTTGTTTCAGAGGGGAGTTAAAGAGGCTATTTTTGTCAAAAAAGAGAATCCTTCTCTGAACAGAAATGGTGGAGTCAGACATAATTTGTCTCCCATCTATAATTTCATTCTTAAGCCTAGATCAAACAAACAGGGGAACAATAGGGCTAGCCAGGTCAGGGCCAGAGGTGTGAAAAACAGCCGTAGGGATGAATAGGGATCGTTATCCAGACGCCAGAGAAACAAAAGACGGAAACCAATGAGATAGTTTCGGAAAGTAGTTAGCTAGTTAGCTCCTCCCTGCAGCAAGATATAAGCAAGTGGCTTACCAATATTCTTATTAGAGCTGACGAAGCCTCTCGGATGAGCGGCGAAACTTTTTCAACCAAACATACTTTGTCCAGTTGACAAATTGAACTTCTCCTTTTACCATGGATTCTACCTGGACGACTGAGGGACTTTTCACGCACTTTAAAACATTGATATATTTGTTGTCAGGACTGCAGTGGAGATCAATTTGTAGTCCAGGCTGAGCTGAAGCAGTGTGGCCTCTCAGAGACAGAGACATGTCTAAAGGCTGTGATCCTGGCTCTGAACGGAGGGGCCCACGTCCTCACCATCAAACCTAGCGGGAAGGTCTATGTCAACGGCATCTACGCACAGCTGCCCCTCTCTACAGGTAACTGTCTGTCTTTGTTTTGTTTCCTATTTGGACTTGTTTCTAAGAAAGCTAGAATTTTGTACTGTTATATTAATGTGATTTTTGCTTACACAAATTGGTATCTGGTTTTGACAACCCTAGTATGTTGATTCTTATTTATTTTTATTTATTTATTTATTTCAGGGACAGTGCATATTAATCAACATTTCTGTAAATATGCCAGAATTAGCCAAAGGCTATTTTTCATCAGTAGTCCATTGACAGCAGATACTGTCCACCTAAAAACAAGAATAAAAATTACAATACAATGAATACATATAAAACAGTTGAAAAATATATACAGTATTACATAAGATGTCAGACTCACAACAATCATTCAGCTACACACGACCACTCATAAAGAGAGCAAATACATACACACGACAATCGCACACAGACACAGGGCAAGAGGCCAGCAGGGGGCAACGACAGCGGATATAGTCAATGTTCACAGATCTGGTTTGCAACTAGCCATTGTTTTAACTGTATTTTAAAGGTTTGGTAAGTGTTAGTGGATCTGATGGTTGTGGATGTGAGGTTCCAATCCAAGGCAGCACGAACAGAAAAAGCTGTTTGTCCAAAGGAACTTTTCCTGAGGGAGATGATGCAGTCTCCTCGTGCTGCTCCTCTAGTTCTACTGTGGCTGGTGGTTCTGATGGAGATAAACTGACTGAGTGGTGGAGATGTTAGACCGTGAATGACTTTATAGATTAGGCAGAGATTAGAGTATTTGATCATATTATCCAGGCTGAGTAAGTGATGTTTTTGGAGTATTGGACAATGGTGAAAATGGTTTGTTTGTTTTTTATCGAGAATTTTAACAGTTTGCCTGTAGAGTGATTGCAGAGGTTTCAGTGTTGTGGTATTTGCCAGGGACCAGACGGGTAAACAGTACAGTGGTACCTCACCTTACGAAATTAATTTGTTCCAGAAGTGGTTTCGTAACGTGAAAAATTCGTAAGTTGAGTAGCTATTTCAATGGAAAAAGCCTGATTCGTTCCAAGGCCCCGATCCAAGTTTTTTTTTTTATAGTGTAACTTTTTTTATAGTGTAACATTGTGTTCTGCATCCTGATTGGTTTCTCAGACTGGATTTAAACTTTTCTCACATTTGTCTCTCGTTTAAACACTCAAACTTTCATAGATTTTCAACAAACTGTATTAATAGTGAAGTGTGGGGGGAAGGGGGAGGGAGGAGAAGACTGCACAGACACGTGTGATAGTGCAGCATGACCCAGCGCGGAGCTGACAGCAGGTCTAGACCAAGGTCTAAACCTGGACTGGACCAGGACTAAACCTGGACTAAACCAGGACTAAACCTGGACTAAACCAGGACTAAACCTGGACTAGACCAGGTGGGCGCCGTGCACGGGTCTATTTCCTGGTTTTGTTTCGAGTCACAGCTGAGGCGAGCAGCGAGGAGGGGACAGCACGCAGTCTGAGCGCATGAACGCATAAACGAGACCCATACAAGAGCCGCGGTGGTCTAGACCTCCTCTAGACCTGACCAGGTCTAAAGGAGGTCTAGACCACTGCGGCTCCTCCTGGTTTAGTCCAGGTTTAGTCCTGGTTTAGTCCAGACCACCGCGGCTCCTCTAGACCTCCTTTAGACCTGGTCAGGTCTAGAGGAGGTCTAGACCACCGCGGCTCTTGCATGGGTCACGTTCATGCGTTCATGCGCTCAGACTGCATGCAGTCCCCTCCTCGCTGCTCGTCTCAGCTGTGACTCGAAATGAAACCAGGAAATAGACCGCGCGTGGCGTTTTAATCCACCTGGTCTAGTCCTGGTCTAGTCCAGGTTTAGTCCAGGTTTGGTCCTGGTTTAGTCCAGGTTTAGTCCTGGTCCAGTCCAGGTTTAGACCTTGGTCTGGACCTGCTGTCAGCCCCGCGCCGGGTCATGCTGCGCTATCACACGTGTCCGTGCAGTCTTCTCCCCCCTCCCCCTTCCCCACACACTTCACTATTAATAATTTTGTTGAAAATCTATGAAAGTTTGAGTGTTTAAACGAGAGACAAATGTGAGAAAAGTTTAAATCCAGTCTGAGAAAAGCGTATAATGTGTGTGGCTGAGCGCGCATTATTTGAATTTTTGAGATTTCGCGTTTCGTAACTTGAATTTTCTTTCGTATCTAGAGACAAAAATTTACCGTGAAGGCGTTTCGTAACTTGAAATTTTCATTTGTTGGGTCATTCGTAAGGTGAGGTACCACTGTGTGTAATGTGAGAGAGAATAATTGAGCACATGAACATTTTAGCTGCTTGGGTGGACATTTGATGCCGAATGTGTTTGAAGTTTTGAATACTGAATTTTATATGATTAGTTATTTTATTAATGTGAGATTTGAATGATAATTTTGAGTTATAGATCTTCTTATAGATCTTTTGCTTGTTTTTTCCATGGTATCTGGCAACCCTAAGCAAAACATGGTTCTAGTTAGATACATTCCGAAAATATTTATTTGGGTCAGCAGCAGAACATGCAATAGCATAACATGCATTGTGAAGGCCATGCATTTTGTTTTGGGTTGCAGTGGGGGTGATAGTCTTCCAAGCCTCGTCCTTCTACATCCTGGTACAGACCTCTTTGGGCGTCCTTCTGGAGGTGCAGCTGCAGCCCATCATGCAGCTCTTCATCACAGTGCAGAGCCAGCACAAAAACAAGATGTGTGGTATGTCCATAATCTGATTCAAACCTGCTCAATATGGGAACAAAGTTATAGTCAAGACTGTTTGGATCCAAGCTTGTCTTTTAATACAATTCTAGCTGTCCTACTTTTATAGTTTATTTTGATTCTTAGTCTAAGCTAACAAACATTAGGGCATTTTGAAATAATAGCAGTAGCTATTGCTGCGCTGGTTTGTATAAAGGGCTTTTTTTTAAGTTATGGGGGCTTTGTATCTATTTACAAAACTGCAATAAAGTACAATAGATTATTCATATTATAATTTTGTTAAAGGCATTGTAACTGATTTAACTGAATCTTAAAAACATCTTTAAACTTATTCCTCACTTTCCTAACAGATTCCTAACATTCATTCAGCAGTTTATAAGTGCTTTTCACAACATATAGAGCTGAGATTTGCCATTATGGTAGTGCTAACAACAACCATCAATGTCAGATGCAGACAGCACACAACAGTCTTACTTTGACCCTAAAAGCTGCTTTTACAATTTATCTATAATGAACACATTTTAAATTATTACATGGAAAAATCTGCACCTTTAACTCCTGCTTTATATGAAGTTCTGATGTCCGCTGACTATTTGATTTGTTCTGGAGGTCTGTGTGGAAACTTCAACGGGAACCAGGCGGACGACTTCCTGAAGCTGAGTGGAGTGGAGGATGCCACTGCCACAGGCTTCGCAAACAGCTGGAAGACCTGTGCTAGCTGCATGAACGTGAGGCCGGTGTACCAGGACCCCTGCACCCTGAGCCACGAAAACGGTACAGGGTGGGTGGGGTTACAGTGAGGGATGTGTGTTGTTTATTAGTAAAGTTAGTCAGTATAGTGGGCGGAGTAAATCACTGTTAGGCATGGAGTTTATATTAATATGGGGGGGACAAGCTTATTATTGCTGGGGGTTGAGTTTATCAGTATAGAATAGTTTTGGAAGTGACTGGAAAGTTTAATTTGCCTTTTCACTTGTGAAGATGCTGTTTTCTTGTCCTCTGTATACCTAGTATATGTTTCTCATTCAGTAGCTCAGTTGGTAGAGTGGCGGCAGTAGCTCAGTTGGTAGAGCGTTTGTCCACTGATCCAAAGGTTGACGGTTCAAATCCCGCTCTTGACATAAGAAACATCAGTGGTTGAGCGGTCAGATCCACTGACCCACAGGTTGGTTGGTACGATTCCAGCTCCCACAGATGAATGCTGCCGTTGTGTCCTTGGGCAAGACACTTAACCCACCTCGCCCCCAGTGCCTGCGTACACTGGTGTGTGAATGGGTGATTGGTTCCTTGTTGTAAAGCGCTTTGGGTGCCTTGAAGGTGGAAAAGCGCTATATAAAGATGTGACCATTTACCATTCCCATTTAGTTGACTAATAGATGCTCAGGGCATGTCTTTAGCCGACCGAGAATTTACCTAGAATAGACTTAGAGTTTATCAGAGTTATTAGTCAATGGAAAAGCGTATATGTGATGGATCAACTGGTGGAGTTTTTCACAGTGATAAGAGTTTTGTTGTATGGTGGAGAGAATTATTTTCCTCGTAACTGATGTGCTGCTTGTGCGGGATTCCAGAACAATTCGCCCAGCACTGGTGCACCCAGCTGATAGACACAATGGGAGTTTTCGCCCCCTGCCACGTGCAGGTCAACCCTGAGCCCTACCATCAGGTGAGTGGTACTCCCTTGCTCGTGTGCACAGATTCGCTCACATACAGTCTCACTCACGTGCACAGGCTAATACTTAAGTGTTGTGATTGATGTTCCAGAGGTGCACGTATGACAGCTGTAACTGCGAGCAGAGTGAGGACTGCATGTGCGCAGCTGTGTCCTCCTATTTCCACGCCTGTTCAGCTTTAGGAGTCTACATTTCAGGCTGGAGAGAGGTGCTCTGTGGTAAGGGCCCATAAACACAACTATAGAACAGTGACCAATATATGGACAAATTATGAAACATTTCTGACAGTTATGGACCAGTGGCTTTGGTTACATGTGTACTCAAATTATAATTACCCAAAACAAAAATGATACTCTCATTTTGAAGCCAAAATTACATATCAAATAGCAATACGTACTTGTAAAAATGTTTGAAAATTGCTGAGCCAAATGCGTTGTGTCATTTATGAAAAAGTGATATATGAGTGCTTGTTTCTCTCCATGTGTGTTATTTAGTGTATAAACCTCTGTGGTCTGTGTGTAGGGAAGTACTCCAGCTCGTGCCCTAAGGGGATGGTGTACTCCTATAACATCACCTCTGGTCCTGGGACGTGCCGCTGCCGGTTCTCCTCTGAGCCTGGCTGTCACCTGTCCTTCCTGCCCCTGGACGGCTGCGTGTGTGCTCCCGGGACTTACCTGGACGACTCCGGGAACTGTGTCCCTTCCAAAAAGTGCCCCTGCTACTACCAGGACGTGGTAGTGCCAGTAGGACAGGTGGTGCAACTGGAGAACGCTATCTGGTATGTACATTAAAGCTGAGAACTTAAAATGTGGACAAATATATATTTTCATGCTCGATGTAGATGCTGTATTGTTCATTATTCCTAAAATTGTATTTTATTCTATAGTCACAGTTTTGTCTGTTGATTGTGTGCATGCAGATGTATGTTTAAGATAAGATAAGATAAGATACGTGAAGAGACCCTCAGTCTTCCAGGTAGAATCCATGATAAAAGGAGAAATTCAATTTGTCAACTGGACAAAGTTTGTTTGGTCGAAAACGTTTCGCCGCTCATCCGAGAGGCTTCGTCAGCTCTGGTTCTCATGCTGGTTAGACCCTGTTTATATCTAGCTGCAGGGAGGAGCTACCTACACTGAAAAAAGCTCTGAAACTATCCCAGCTACTCTGTCTATTTTGTTTTACGAATTCCTCTGGCGTCTAGTATTAGCATATCTATAAGCCCTAGGAGGCGCTCACTACACTGAAATAGCTCTGAAACTATCAACTAATCTGTCTCTTTGTATTTCAAATTTCTCTGGCGTCCATTTTCGTCTCCCTATTCAAGACCAAACGACCCTCTCCACCCCTCTGCAATGGCTTGTCTGTCCTAATGTTTCTTTGTCTGTTTTCGACTTGGTTTGAGAATCGAATTATAGATGGGAGACAAGTTCTGTCTAACGCCCCCATTTCTGTTTAACGACGGATTCTCTTTTTTGACAAAAATAGCCTCTTTAACTCCCCTCTCAAACCAGTTCTTTTCCCTGGCTAAGATCTGAACCTCACTGTCCTCAAATGAATGGCCCGCGGCTTCTAGGTGAAGATGTACGGCAGATGACGGTCCACTCTGGCACGCCCGCCTGTGTTGGTACATCCTCTTGTGAAGTGGCTGCTTGGTTTCTCCAATGTAGCGCTCACTGCAGTCTTCACTACGTTGAATGGAGTAGACCACATTGCTTTGTTTGTGGCTCGGTGTTTTGTCCTTTGGGTGGACGAGTTTTTGTCTTAAAGTGTTTGTGGGTTTGAAATAAACTGGAATTTCATATTGTCTGAAAATCCTCTGTAGTTTTTCCGAAACACCAGCCAGGTACGGAATTGCTACCCCTTTCCTCCTGGGTTCGGATTCTCTGTTGTCTTGTTTCTTGCCCTTGTCTCTTTTGGTTTTGTTGACAGCCCATTTAGGATATCCACAAACAGAGAGGGCTTCCTGCACATGTTGTTCTTCTTTCTCCTTACCCTCTGTGCTTGTGGGAACCACTTGGGCCCTGTGTTGTAATGTCCGAATAACACCTAGTTTGTGCTGCAGTGGGTGGTGTGAATCAAAAAGCAGGTATTGGTCTGTGTGTGTGGGCTTCCTGAAGACTTCTACTTGGAGTCCCCGGTCTCCTCCTATCGTTACTGCACAATCTAAGAATGCCAATGTGTTATCATTGGCATCTTCACGGGTGAATTTGATGTTCGGATCTACAGAATAGATATGTGCAGTAAAAGGTTCCAGTTCTTGAATTTTGATTTTAGAGAAATTATCATCAACATAACGAAACCAGTGTGTGGGAGGAGTGCCTGGATATGAAGCTAAGGCACTCTGTTCAAATTGTTCCATGTATAAATTAGCCATGATAGGGGAGACCGGTGAGCTCATCGCACAGCCATGAATTTGCCTGTAGAAGTTCCCTCTGAACTGGAAATAGGTGGTATTCAGACAAATTTCCAGCAGTTGGCAGATTTGGTCAGGTGAAAGTTTGGTTCTCTCTTCTAGCTTAGAATCCTGTAGTAAACTCCTTCTCGCTGCTTCGATCGCTACAGCTGTGGGGATACAAGTGAAAAGAGAGGTTACATCAAAGGAAACCAATGTCTCATCCTGACCAAACTGGAGAAACTTAACTTTGTTTACAAATTTGTCTGTGTTCTCAATGTGGTGCTCCGTGTTACCCACCAATGGAGCCAAGATGGTTTTTAGGTGTTTGGCCAAATTATATGTGATAGAGTCAACACTACACACAATGGGTCTGAGTGGTACTCCTTGTTTGTGAATCTTAGGGAGGCCATAGATGCACGGGATAGCATCACCAGGGTACAGTCTGTAATACAGTTGTAGATCAATGACTTCTTCTTTCCTCAACTTCTGTAAGCAATCAATGATCTTCTTTTTGTACCCATTGGTGGGGTCCCGTTTCAGTGCTTCGTATGTTGTCGTGTCACTGAGTAGGCTGTTCACCTTAGCCTCATAGTCAGCTGCGTCCAAGATCACCGTGCATCTCCCTTTGTCCGCAGGCAGGATGTTGATGCTCTGGTCCCTCTCTAGAGCAATGATGGCCTTCCTTTCCTCTGGTGTTACGTTTGAGGGTGGAAGTTTAGCATTGCTCAGTGCAGCTGTTAATTTCAGTCTAAGGTCTCCAGCTTCTGTCTTTGTGAGCTTGTTGTTTCTAATGGCGGTTTCCGCTGCCGTGATGTAGTCCACCGTGGGGATGTGGTTAGGAGTCACAGAGAAATTCAGTCCTTTGCACAGTACTTCTTTCTTTGTCTGAGTGAGTACCCGGTTGGAAAGATTTTTCACCCAGCGTTCTTTGTGCACTGATTGGCTAGGTCTGTCCTCCTTCCTATTGTCACTCGGATCCTTGAGTTTATTTTTATGTTGATTCTGGAGTTGTGCAAACTTCCTAATGTGTCGCTCTTTGGTTTTGTTGTGTTGCCTCAACTGACCCGTAGCTATGAAGTCGTTAATCCTGTGAAACATTTCTTTGGCACTAGACCTGTTATTTTGTTAATTAAGCTGTCTATTTCAAATTTTAAGTTATCAATTTCATAATTGAGACGGCTAATTCTAAGGCTGAGTATACCTCTCAGGTAACGCTGGGTTAACCTGGCTGCCCTTTGTCCTGGTTCCGGTGCTTTCTTCTGTAACACCTTGGGAATGAGTTGCTCCTGTCGACATCTAAAGAGACAGATTAGTTGATCGTTTCAGAGCTATTTCAGTGTAGTGAGCGCCTCCTAGGGCTTATAGATATGCTAATACTAGACGCCAGAGGAATTCGTAAAACAAAAGAGACAGAGTAGCTGGGATAGTTTCAGAGCTTTTTTCAGTGTAGGTAGCTCCTCCCTGCAGCTAGATATAAACAGGCTCTAACCAGCATGAGAACCAGAGCTGACGAAGCCTCTCGGATGAGCGGCGAAACGTTTTCGACCAAACAAACTTTGTCCAGTTGACAAATTGAATTTCTCCTTTTATCATAAGATAAGATAAGAAAAGAAAAGAAAAGACTTTATTGATCTCACAAAGGAGAAATTCACTTGCCACATTAGCTCCAGGCAGTTTAGTGCAAAATAAAGTTTGAACAGAAAGTGCATGCAGACAAATAGTAATTAATAGTAGTTAATTGTAGTTTGATGTGTATTAACAAGTGCAAACCAAATTTACCCCAGGGTGCAAATAAGGACACCTTAAAGGGCTCCATCCATCCATCTATACATTTTCTTCCGCTTATCCGGGGCCGGGTCGCGGGGGCAACAGTCTAAGCAGGGACGCCCATACCTCCCTCACCCCGGACACTTCCTCCGGGGGGACCCCAAGGCGTTCCCAGAACGCCTTGGGGAGTCCTTCTCTTAAACTGAAAACAGTCTATTCCACCTTGTGATGTCATGTGGTCACACAGGAAGTGCTCCACACTGTTTTTAAACTCCAAACCCCTCCATTAGGCTCATTTGGATAATTTAGCTATACACTTTGGAGATAGAGACAGCCTAAAAATGTAGGATTACTCAAACATGTGTGAATGAAACAATACAACGTTATCAAAAATGTTACCTTATCAAAAACACACACTGTTTTTGATAAGGTAACAATATTATAACATGGCTTAAAGCTCACCAGAATCCATTTTGTTTATTATAGGCCCTTTAACCTTAATTAAAAATATCTGGCACATGTGATTTTGCACTGTTAGTAATGTCCCTAAATTGTTTCTACAGCACCTGTAGAGAGGACTCTCTCAGCTGTGTTGGACAGAGTAAACCTCCAGGTAAGCTGACCCATTCACTTTGATTAATTAGTTCAAAGACCAATTCTGTATATTGAGTAACCAAGGTATACAGCTTAATTTAATAACAACATAGGAAAACTAGATGACCCATTGGGGGCATGAACCTATGAACCTAAGAACCTAAAAATCATGCACCATGGACTACAGGTGGAAATTAGCTCTAGTGTGACAATCTGGCACAAAATAAATAAATATATAAATAAATAAATAAATAAATAAATAAATAAATAAGCAAGTGTGCAAATTATGACTTCACATGTGAATTCTTTAGAAAAACAGAATTAGATTTTCTTTTGCTATAGTAAACATTCAGTATCTTTAATAAATTCTTTGAGAATTGTAATTATGTATGTGCATCACTGGCAATCATTTAAATAGACTATTGATGTATTATATTGATTATACTGTAATGCAATTTAGTAATGTATATATCTATCTCTGTTGTGTCTTTGTCTCCAATATTACACCACAAAGTTATCAACTACAAAAGCCAATATTTTACTAAGGCAGTGCTTCTCAATTATTTTCCTGTGATGCCCCCCCCAGGAAGAAGAAAACATTTCATGCGCCCCTTCCTGCGCGTGACTATAAATAGTATTATTTGTCTAGAAAATTGTTATTAGTACACCTCTGCATAACACTGTATCCTTTATTAACATTAAAAACAACAAAAAATTTTACAACAAAAACTGCACTTTCTTTTTGCACTGAGGATTCAAATAATGTTTTTAATGCAGCTTTGCACACATTTGTTTAGGTTTTACAGAAACGAAACTTAAAAACCACTAAACTAAACTAAAAGTGCTGAAAAAAAAAGCTCTCTCCTTGTGCCGCTGATGCGTCAGCTTCTGTCGGACTAAAGGACACGACTCAGTGGAATATGTACATGCTTTTTCTGTGACAGAGGATGTTCTGCTGGTGGTGAGTCTGTTCTGTATAACGCGTAGTAAAGGTTGCCGACCCCTGCCCCAGAGCAACAATGAGAGCACCACTGCCAACTACTGATGTGTAATTACACTTAGTTCTAGTTCAGTACGGCAAAAAAGAATGTTTCCCAGGGTCACACGCGCCCCCCCTGGCATCACACCGCACCCCCCCCAGGTGGGCCCGCCCCACTATTTGAGAATCACTGTACTAAGGGAAGAAGGCAGTTTAGCCAGTGATGAAAATTCTGCTATGAATTAAACCAAGATCTAAACTCCATGTTTTGTATTTTGTTGCAGTGACATGCGCTCCTCCTCTGGTCTACTTCAACTGCTCTGAACATGGCTTCTCCGCTCACGGCAAAGAGTGTGAGAAAAGCTGTGCCACGCTGGACTCCGCTTGTGTGAGTACCCCATAGACTGTATATATAATTCTACTTTTCCTATTTTATTTTTTTATTATAGAGTCTATGATATCCCCTGCTTACTATAGTGAATGTACTATGGAATCAGAAATACAAACTTTTTATAAAGAATCTTGAAAAAAGGCTCATACTTGCAGGATTTAAACTAAAGTGTCTGTTTATGTTTCATGTTCTTTAGGTGAGTTCCGGCTGCACATCTGGCTGCATGTGTCCACCAGGGATGATTTCCGATGACCAGAAAGGATGCATCAAACCAGAGGCATGTCCCTGTGTCCACAACGGGTTGTCCTACTCTCCTGGACAGAGCATCAAAGTACACTGCAACACCTGGTAAGTCTGCACAATACTCGGCATATTGTCCAGCATTATAAACACAACTATGCAGAATACTTCACTCCATATGCATGTAACTTAGACCTGTCTGGATAATTACCACATTGACAATATAGTGTACTTTATTTTTAGCTGGAACAATATTTTTAGGTCAATATTTATCATGTGTACATTTTCTTTGCACTAGTGGCTAATTTTGTGTGTGTGTTTCATTATAATTATTTATTCAGTATAAAAAAATACACAGAAATGAAACACTGTACTCAGGTCCAGGTTATCCAGCAGCAAACTAAAAACAACAATAAATAGCTTAAAATATTGTATGTCAAATACAGTATATAAAAACAACCCCCATTGACCAAGTGCTTCTGTTTTTTAACAATATTATTGTTATTATTATTATTATTTTGCTTTGAGGTTATTGTGTCCGATGCGTGAATTGGTTTCAGTATTATCTTTTACCATCTAGATTTTCTTCAGTAATATATCACACTTTAAAATGTGTTATTGTAGCAGGCCTAATATAACTGCTTAACTTATTGCGTGTCTGATTATGAAATACTGCAAACTTTCTTGTTTCAGTGTGTGTAAAAACAGGAAGTGGGAGTGCACAAAGAAACTATGTGACAGCACGTGTACAGTGTATGGAAATGGACATTACCAAACCTTTGACCACCAGCGCTTCACATTTGATGGCAACTGCGAGTACATCCTGGCCCAGGTACTCACGCCCAGAGCTCACTGTTCTTAGTGTACATTGCATAGTACATTGATGTCATACTAGTTCTACACTCACTCCATTACCATCTCCATTAAAGAGTAAAGCAGAAGTGATATGACTTTAAAGAAGACATTTTTTAGACTATTTTGTGATACAGTATGACATAAAGATTGAAAAACACAATATTGAAGAGAAACAGGTCTATTTACTTCTGCTACAGAACTGATTCTTTGCTGCTGGCCCAGAGTCTAAAGGACAGTACAAGATTATTCGAACATTCATGAATCACTGAAAATACAACTCATGTGAAATAATATAGTAATGATGCGTGAAAAGTCCCTCAGTCGTCCAGGTAGAATCCATGATCCATGAATCCAAATTGAACTTCTCCTGTTATCAATATAGTAATGAGAAAAAGGCTTTATAAAATGGAAAGCTCATAAAAGTAGATTTTATCATAATGTTGTATTGCTTTTCAAAAGTATTGCTTTCTCCGATAAGTACCTACTGTAGATTAGATTTAGTCAATTACAGGTCCTATATTGCGTTATTTTCTGATCTATATTATAACGTTTCCTTATCTTATACCTGTAGTTTTGTTTTGTTTCATTCACACATGTTGCCTCAAGTGGAGGAGTTCAAGTATCTCGGGGTCTTGTTCACGAGTGAGGGGAGGATGGAGCGTGAGATTGACAGGCGGATCGGTGCAGCGTCAGCAGTGATGCAGTCGCTGAACCAGACCTTTGTTGTGAAGAGGGAGCTGAGCTGAAAGGCAAAGCTCTCAATTTACCGTCGTATGTTCCTCCCCTCACCTATGGTCGTGAGCTTTGGGTAATGACCGAAAGGACAGGATCGCGGATACAAGCGGCCAAAATGAGTTTCCTCTGCAGCGTGGCTGAGCACTCCCTTAGAAATAGGATGAGGAGCTCAGTCACATGGGAAGGGCTTGGAGTAGAGCCGCTGCTTCTCCACGTCGAGAGGAGCCAGTTGAGGTGACTCGGGCATCTGCTCCGGATGCCTCCTGGACACCTCTCTTGGAACGTGTTCTGGGCCCAGGACACGCTGGAGGGACTATGTCTCTCGGCTGGCCTGGGAACACCTTGGGGTCATCCCGGAGGAGCTGGAGGAAGTGTCCGGGATAAAGTAAGTCTGGGAGTCCCTGTTTAGACTGTTGCCCCCACGACCCGGCCCCCGATAAGCGGAAGAAAATGGATGGATGGATGGATAGATGTTTAACACGCAAATCCTACATATTCAGGCTGAGTTATTCTCTCAAATGGAAAACGCTCCACCTTGTGATGTCATGTGGTAATACAGGAAGTACTCCTCTATATTTTTAAACTCAATACATCTTCACTAAAATCATTTAGATGATTTCAGCCCTGGATTTGCTAATGGTAAAAGATAGCTGTTAACTAGAAAAACTACCAGTTTATGAACCACAAGATGAAACAGAGGATTTTGAGCTTTGGAAATGTAGACACCGTAATAAGGCAGGTTTACGCAAATGAAATGTGTGAATGAAACAAAACACAACTCCGGGCATGTTTTTGAGGGGGTAACAACATTATAACGTCTCTTGATGATCACAAGAGTTAATATAATAGTGTAATAGGACCTGTAATATCTGGTATGTCACACCTTATCACCTTGGTTCAGGCTGAGAGGGGGCAGAACACTAACCCAGATTATGTGTTTTGTAGGACCACTGCAATATGATCAATGGCTCCTTCAGAGTGGTGACTGAGAACATTCCCTGTGGGTCCACTGGCACCACCTGTTCCAAGACCATCAAGATCTTCCTTCAGGTCTGCAGTTTTGTTATTAAAGAAGACACCATATGCTTTTTGAGATAATAATTATGAACTGTAATATACATAGATTATTATTGTACATGTTGTCCAATGCAATACAGATCTAAAATGGCTTCATAATAGAATCTTCTTGTTTAAAACTGCAGAGCTAATTGTCCTTGCCCCATCATAATGGCATTTCAACTTAGTATGCGGCACATTTTCATTTTCTGAGCACTCAAATCTCAGATAGGATAATATGGGATTACTCCAACTTGCATGAAGCTATCAATGAAGCAATACACTCTGAGTAAGATATTGGTGTTACAACAAGGTTAAAAAGCTCATAGTCAATTTTACATATGTCTCCTTTAACATCTTTAAACATTCTTTCAAAATGATTCTGTTTCTCTGATTCGGTTTTGATTGTAGCTGGCAGAGCTAAGAAAAAAACATCTGCAGGTAGAATGATGTAGGTATGTCCATTTATATTCACGACTGTGGACATAGCTAGCTCATTAGCTGCCGCATTCCAAATAGGAAGTGAGCCTGTGGGCACTTCCATGTCTATCCAATTTACTATGCATTGAAAAAAGGGTGTGGTTATTTACCTAATGACTTATTTGCTACCACAGGATCCACATTGAAATGGCAGGTACAAGTGCAGTAGGAATAGTTATTTTTGATGTCTTGATAAGTGTCTTGGTGGCTGTTGTGGTGTGCAGGACTCTGAGCTGGTTCTGACCCAGGGCAGCTACAAGCTGCAGGGATCAGAGGCTCTGTATCACTTCAGTACTATCGGACTCTACCTGATCATCGAGGCCAACAATGGACTCACTCTCATCTGGGACCGCAAGAGCATCCTCTTCATCAAACTCAGCCCAAAATACCAGGTACAGCTCAAACCAGATTTAAGAATACAGAATCACAACTTTGAAATCTTTACACTATCATTTACTAATTGTACATCATGTTAATATTTAGTGCCTACTTGTTTCATTTCAATAGTATCAAAAAGGAGTAGCATTTTTCAAGCGTTGACTTAACATTTGACAATTCTGAATATTTCTTGTATTGTATTTTTTCTCTATCGGGAAATATTGGGGCTTGCTCTCCACCTGAAATTTTGATCTAATTGTAAAAAGTCACTTTGAACCCATTACTGCCACTACAAAGGTTGTGTTCAGAATTTTAGGATTTGATTATGTCATATTCTCAGACAGGGAGCATAGGCCTATATAACTCTATGGGAGATTTACTGTTTTTGAAATATCCAAATTTATTATGCGCAAATATTGAACCCTATCATTATTTATTAAGAATTGAATCCACAAGCTTGCTATAGTAATGTTATAGCTTAACATTCTTTTAACTGACAACAACCACATCTAAAGAGTTGAATATAGCTTTTGGAAGATGTTGTGGGGAAAAAAATGTTTTTAATTGCTGAAGACACAAAGAAGACATTAAACTTTGTGCCAGTTTTTATTTAATGTGGATAGGCCCAGTAATTACAGAAATATTAACCATAAACAATCTGACAGTTAAATACCAAATTCCACTATAGAATTCTGACCTGACCATTCTGAAATCCATGGATAAAATGACCTTATTCTAATTGGCTGCTGGGTCCAGGGCCATGTGTGTGGGTTGTGTGGAAACTACGACGGTATTGCCAACAACGACATGACCACTCGCTGTGGAGCCATTGTCATCAACCCTCTGGTGTTTGGGAACAGCTGGAAGGACTCTCCAAGCTGCCCCGATGAGCACACTGTCCCCAGCCCCTGCATGGACAACCCCCACCGGCTGCCCTGGGCCCACAAGCAGTGCAGCATCCTCCACGGCCAGGTCTTCTCCGCCTGCCACACTACTGTACGTATAACTGTATTTCCATAACAGCAGTCTACTTTATGTAATGTGGGCTGGGTCAGGTCTATGATCTGTCTGTGGAGCAGGGCTTTTGAGGAACTCTGGTTTATCACTAAAATTATTCAACCTGAATACAGGGATTGGTGTTACATTAAACACATTGTGTCTTTAAGTCTCAGAGAATTTTCAGTAACCAATAGAGGTTTTAAGATGATACTTCATTCATTCATGAGTTTATTCAATAGTATTCTATGGAGTGATAAATATATCACTCCCACGACCCAGAAATGGAAAAGTGGAAGAAGATGTATGGATGGATAAATATATTACCCCAGCAGCTTATAGGGTTATTCCACTGCTCTTTTGTTTATTTTTTTGATTATGTATCTCTATAGATGTTTGCACGGCTGACCAGAAATATAAAGGTTTTGATGTTGCACGCCGTAGTAAAAAATAAAACATAAAATAAACAAAAAGAAAAACAGTGCATGACATAATGCTTTGTACCTGCATTATTTTTAGCTGTAAAATATGCTATAGTGTGGCTGTTGTGGTGGAATAGATTTCTAAAAGGTGTGAACATGTGGTCTACAGGTGGATCCAGCTCCTTACTATGAGGCCTGTGTGTTTGACACATGCTCATGTGACACTGGGGGAGACTGTGAGTGTCTGTGCACAGCTGTGGCTGCCTACGCTGAGGCCTGTAACCAGGCCAGCATCTGTGTGGAGTGGAGAACCCCGGACTTCTGCCGTAAGTCCACAAATAGCGCACACACCCTAAGCTCTCTCATGACACGTTTCCATTTTTTTATTTGCCCAAGTACTTATAAATATATAATTTTATATGCTTGTAATCTAGTACATATTTTTCAGTCGAGGTGGCCACAATATAATTTTTGGCTACTCTGACCTGATATTGAGTACAATCCATTGGGAGAGCATGATGTACTGGATATTTTCATTTTGACACGGCAAATGGTCTATTTGGTAATTTGTCAGTAGTTAAACACTCTTAATATGTCATTTTTTTCCAGCAATCTTTTGTGATTACTACAACCCTCCAGGCGAGTGTGAATGGCACTACAAGCCCTGTGGTGCTCCCTGTTTGAAGACCTGCCAGAACCCCTCTGGTCTCTGCTCCTCCAACATCCCTCCTCTGGAAGGTAAGCACTCATCTGCACTGGCTGAAGTTTTGTGCTCTTTCACTACATCCATAAATAACATTAAAAAAACATTTTGTGGTGGAGAATCTGCCACTTGCTTATCTCCGTGGAAATATTTTGCGCATCATGAAATGTTCCACAGTATAGCATCAAAATCATTTATCTCAAATAAATGTGTTTTAATTGCTGGAAAAATATCTTGAAAAACATACATTATCAGTGTGACCTCTAAATTTGCAAAAATATCTCCATGGAGACAATTAGATGGCCAGAAAATTTACATAGTGCACCTTTAACTTCATATACGTTTTACAGGATGCTACCCACAATGCCCACATGCACAGCCATACTTTGATGAGGTGGCCATGACCTGTGTTGCCAAGGACCAATGTGGCTGCTATGACATCAAAGGAACACATTTCAATAATGGTGACACGGTGCCATCATCCCTAAACTGTTATGTA
This sequence comes from Paratrypauchen microcephalus, assembly GCA_036785185.1. NCBI lineage: Eukaryota > Metazoa > Chordata > Actinopteri > Gobiiformes > Gobiidae > Paratrypauchen > Paratrypauchen microcephalus. The sequence continues at coordinate 79,958 of JAVJIX010000442.1, read as the reverse complement.
TGGTAAGTCTAATCATAATACTCTCTACCAATGACTTTCTATTTACATTTTCAACTATTACAATATATTGTCTTCCCTCTAGTACTTGTGTATCCACTACCATCCAGTGCCATTATGATGCAAAAGGTACAGCAGTTCTTGTGTTTACACTCCTATTTACCCTCCTACTCCTCTTGCATTCCAAAGTGCATTTTGCCTGATATTTTTGTATGTGTTTCAGCCTGTATGTGCCTGTATCATGGCGTCTTACATCCTTTTGGCAGTGTCTTGTACAATACCACCGACGGCCATGGAAACTGCCTCACTGCTGTGTGTGGACATAATGGCACCATTGAGCGCCGCTTACACCCCTGTCCAGAGACCTCTCTGACCACGACTGCCTCCCCTTTCACCTTCACTACAAACAGTAAGAATTTTTAGTTAGGAGTTATGAGTTCAGGGAAATGCTTTTGAATTTGAATGTTACCTAAATATCATTTATTATGCTAAACTGAATTTTAAGCTTTCAACCATGTTATGTTACATTTCTCTAACTGTTTATGTGATTGTTGTTTTGAACCACTAAAGCAGTGGTTCTCAATCATGGGGATTGTAAAATAATTTCAGGGGGTCCCCAGATGATATCATTTACATATCATCTGGGGACCCCCTGAAATTATTTTACAATCCCCATGATTGTGATACGATATGTAGTTGTCTTAATAACGGCCTGACCCCTTTCAAATGCATTGGTTAATGTAGATTCCTATTTGTTGGCCTACAAAATTAATTTCTATAAGTCTATGTCCTGAAAATAAAATAAATCATTTTGTGGGTAGCCTTTGGGGTCAGAAAGACGTTTGATAGCCTTTTTTTTAAATCAAGAACATACCTGGAATTGTATTTAGCTTCATTCACACTTGTTTTATTAATAATTATTTACAAGGCTTGCTCTGAGCCTCAGAAGTCATTCCGTTCATTCCGTTTCAAATTTGTTGTTACAAGGGGAATGTTTTTGAATCCATAAATCCTTTCTGCCATCAAATAACATTCATTACATCTACATTCTTGTATTGGCATGCTTACCTTAAATGGATAGTTTTTTCTTTCCCTGGTTCATTCAGTTCCCTAATGCTGACAGTATGCCATATTAACTGAATCCAAGTAATGGAAGCAGAACTGATGCGCATAAAGTGTCTATTCTATACATATGCATTATTCTCTAAAATTTCTAAAACAAAAAACAAAGATACTGTAGAGTAGGCAAATTATGTAATCTCTTATCTTTTTCCTTTACCTTCACAGAACACACAGAAGAAATCTGCTCCTGGACCAATTGGATCAACACAGACCAGCCTGAGTATGGTAAAAACGGAAATGATAACGAGACCATCCAGCGGCTCTTACACATGGGATATGATGTTTGTAAGCATCCCGTCAAAGTAGAGTGTCGAAGTGTCCAGTACCCAAGCATGTCACTCAGTGAACTGGGACAATCTGTCACATGTAACACTGATATTGGATTTATGTGCAAAAATAGCCAGCAGTACCCACCCATATGTTTGGACTATGAAATAAGGATGTGTTGCAAACCAGAGCATTGCAGCACAACAAAGCCAACCTCTTCAGCAGCAACAACCACAAAAACCACCCCTTGTACCTCGAAATCAACAACTATCACAACCACAAAATGTACTCCATCTTCCATCACTCTACCCACTACCACTGCATGCCCTGCTGGACAAAAGCTGAAGTGTGAGTGGTCTCAATGGTTCAACCTCGGTCACCCATCACCAGGACCAAATGGTGAGGAGGTGGAGTCCATTCGGGAAATTATTGCTGCTGGATTCCCCATCTGTATAGACCCAGTGTCTGTCCAGTGCAGAGCAGTTCAGTACCCAGCACTTGCTCTTTCTCAGGTGGGACAGGATGTGATCTGTGACAAAGACGTCGGTCTAATTTGTAAAAATAATGATCAAGGACTGGAACATGAATGCTATGATTATGAGATGAAAGTCAAATGCTGTAAGTGCTTAACAATATCAACTACATCAGCTACCACTGTCATAGCTTGCAACACCACAGCCTCTACAACCACAACACCTTGCCCAACAACACCCATCGCCACTACTGTGCCCCCTCCAACTGCTTGTCCTGGAGGGGACACAGTGACCTGTGCATGGTCACAGTGGTTCAACCTTGGACATCCATCACCAGGACCCAATGGGGTGGAGATTGAATCCATTCGGGACATCATTGCTGCTGGATTCCCTATCTGTTCAGCTCCAGAGTCTGTTGAGTGCAGAGCAGCTCAGTATCCAACTCTGTCCATTTCTCAGGTGGGACAAGATGTCATCTGTAACAAACATATAGGCCTCATATGCAAAAATAATGAACAGGGACTGGGCCACAAGTGCTGTGATTATGAGATTCGAGTGAAATGTTGTGAATGTCCAACACCGTCAAATACAACCACAAAAACCACCCCTTGTACCCCGAAATCAACAACTATCACAACCACAAAATGTACTCCATCTTCCATCACTCTGCCCACTACCACTGCATGCCCTGCTGGACAAAAGCTGGAGTGTGAGTGGTCTCAGTGGTTCAACCTCGGTCACCCATCACCAGGACCCAATGGTGAGGAGGTGGAGTCCATTCGGGAAATTATTGCTGCTGGATTCCCCATCTGTATAGACCCAGTGTCTGTCCAGTGCAGAGCAGTTCAGTACCCAGCACTTGCTCTTTCTCAGGTGGGACAGGATGTGACCTGTGACAAAGACGTCGGTCTAATTTGTAAAAATAATGATCAAGGACTGGAACATGAATGCTATGATTATGAGATGAAAGTCAAATGCTGTAAGTGCTTAACAATATCAACTACATCAGCTACCACTGTCATAGCTTGCAACACCACAGCCTCTACAACCACAACACCTTGCCCAACAACACCCATCGCCACTACTGTGCCCCCTCCAACTGCTTGTCCTGGAGGGGACACACTGACCTGTGCATGGTCACAGTGGTTCAACCTTGGACATCCATCACCAGGACCCAATGGGGTGGAGATTGAATCCATTCGGGACATCATTGCTGCTGGATTCCCTATCTGTTCAGCTCCAGAGTCTGTTGAGTGCAGAGCAGCTCAGTATCCAACTCTGTCCATTTCTCAGGTGGGACAAGATGTCATCTGTAACAAACATATAGGCCTCATATGCAAAAATAATGAACAGGGACTGGGCCACAAGTGCTATGATTATGAGATTCGAGTGAAATGTTGTGAATGTCCAACACCGTCAAATACAACCACAAAAACCACCCCTTGTACCCCGAAATCAACAACTATCACAACCACAAAATGTACTCCATCTTCCATCACTCTGCCCACTACCACTGCATGCCCTGCTGGACAAAAGCTGGAGTGTGAGTGGTCTCAGTGGTTCAACCTCGGTCACCCATCACCAGGACCCAATGGTGAGGAGGTGGAGTCCATTCGGGAAATTATTGCTGCTGGATTCCCCATCTGTATAGACCCAGTGTCTGTCCAGTGCAGAGCAGTTCAGTACCCAGCACTTGCTCTTTCTCAGGTGGGACAGGATGTGACCTGTGACAAAGACGTTGGTCTAATTTGTAAAAATAATGATCAAGGACTGGAACATGAATGCTATGATTATGAGATGAAAGTCAAATGCTGTAAGTGCTTAACAATATCAACTACATCAGCTACCACTGTCATAGCTTGCAACACCACAGCCTCTACAACCACAACACATTGCCCAACAACACCCATCGCCACTACTGTGCCCCCTCCAACTGCTTGTCCTGGAGGGGACACACTGACCTGTGCATGGTCACAGTGGTTCAACCTTGGACATCCATCACCAGGACCCAATGGGGTGGAGATTGAATCCATTCGGGACATCATTGCTGCTGGATTCTCTATCTGTTCAGCTCCAGAGTCTGTTGAGTGCAGAGCAGCTCAGTATCCAACTCTGTCCATTTCTCAGGTGGGACAAGATGTCATCTGTAACAAACATATAGGCCTCATATGCAAAAATAATGAACAGGGACTGGGCCACAAGTGCTATGATTATGAGATTCGAGTGAAATGTTGTGAATGTCCAACACCGTCAAATACAACCACAAAAACCACCCCTTGTACCCCGAAATCAACAACTATCACAACCACAAAATGTACTCCATCTTCCATCACTCTGCCCACTACCACTGCATGCCCTGCTGGACAAAAGCTGGAGTGTGAGTGGTCTCAGTGGTTCAACCTCGGTCACCCATCACCAGGACCCAATGGTGAGGAGGTGGAGTCCATTCGGGAAATTATTGCTGCTGGATTCCCCATCTGTATAGACCCAGTGTCTGTCCAGTGCAGAGCAGTTCAGTACCCAGCACTTGCTCTTTCTCAGGTGGGACAGGATGTGACCTGTGACAAAGACGTTGGTCTAATTTGTAAAAATAATGATCAAGGACTGGAACATGAATGCTATGATTATGAGATGAAAGTCAAATGCTGTAAGTGCTTAACAATATCAACTACATCAGCTACCACTGTCATAGCTTGCAACACCACAGCCTCTACAACCACAACACATTGCCCAACAACACCCATCGCCACTACTGTGCCCCCTCCAACTGCTTGTCCTGGAGGGGACACACTGACCTGTGCATGGTCACAGTGGTTCAACCTTGGACATCCATCACCAGGACCCAATGGGGTGGAGATTGAATCCATTCAGGACATCATTGCTGCTGGATTCCCTATCTGTTCAGCTCCAGAGTCTGTTGAGTGCAGAGCAGCTCAGTATCCAACTCTGTCCATTTCTCAGGTGGGACAAGATGTCATCTGTAACAAACATATAGGCCTCATATGCAAAAATAATGAACAGGGACTGGGCCACAAGTGCTATGATTATGAGATTCGAGTGAAATGTTGTGAATGTCCAACACCGTCAAATACAACCACAAAAACCACCCCTTGTACCCCGAAATCAACAACTATCACAACCACAAAATGTACTCCATCTTCCATCACTCTGCCCACTACCACTGCATGCCCTGCTGGACAAAAGCTGGAGTGTGAGTGGTCTCAGTGGTTCAACCTCGGTCACCCATCACCAGGACCCAATGGTGAGGAGGTGGAGTCCATTCGGGAAATTATTGCTGCTGGATTCCCCATCTGTATAGACCCAGTGTCTGTCCAGTGCAGAGCAGTTCAGTACCCAGCACTTGCTCTTTCTCAGGTGGGACAGGATGTGACCTGTGACAAAGACGTTGGTCTAATTTGTAAAAATAATGATCAAGGACTGGAACATGAATGCTATGATTATGAGATGAAAGTCAAATGCTGTAAGTGCTTAACAATATCAACTACATCAGCTACCACTGTCATAGCTTGCAACACCACAGCCTCTACAACCACAACACATTGCCCAACAACACCCATCGCCACTACTGTGCCCCCTCCAACTGCTTGTCCTGGAGGGGACACACTGACCTGTGCATGGTCACAGTGGTTCAACCTTGGACATCCATCACCAGGACCCAATGGGGTGGAGATTGAATCCATTCGGGACATCATTGCTGCTGGATTCCCTATCTGTTCAGCTCCAGAGTCTGTTGAGTGCAGAACAGCTCAGTATCCAACTCTGTCCATTTCTCAGGTGGGACAAGATGTCATCTGTAACAAACATATAGGCCTCATATGCAAAAATAATGAACAGGGACTGGGCCACAAGTGCTATGATTATGAGATTCGAGTGAAATGTTGTGAATGTCCAACACCGTCAAATACAACCACAAAAACCACCCCTTGTACCCCGAAATCAACAACTATCACAACCACAAAATGTACTCCATCTTCCATCACTCTGCCCACTACCACTGCATGCCCTGCTGGACAAAAGCTGGAGTGTGAGTGGTCTCAGTGGTTCAACCTCGGTCACCCATCACCAGGACCCAATGGTGAGGAGGTGGAGTCCATTCGGGAAATTATTGCTGCTGGATTCCCCATCTGTATAGACCCAGTGTCTGTCCAGTGCAGAGCAGTTCAGTACCCAGCACTTGCTCTTTCTCAGGTGGGACAGGATGTGACCTGTGACAAAGACGTTGGTCTAATTTGTAAAAATAATGATCAAGGACTGGAACATGAATGCTATGATTATGAGATGAAAGTCAAATGCTGTAAGTGCTTAACAATATCAACTACATCAGCTACCACTGTCATAGCTTGCAACACCACAGCCTCTACAACCACAACACATTGCCCAACAACACCCATCGCCACTACTGTGCCCCCTCCAACTGCTTGTCCTGGAGGGGACACACTGACCTGTGCATGGTCACAGTGGTTCAACCTTGGACATCCATCACCAGGACCCAATGGGGTGGAGATTGAATCCATTCGGGACATCATTGCTGCTGGATTCCCTATCTGTTCAGCTCCAGAGTCTGTTGAGTGCAGAACAGCTCAGTATCCAACTCTGTCCATTTCTCAGGTGGGACAAGATGTCATCTGTAACAAACATATAGGCCTCATATGCAAAAATAATGAACAGGGACTGGGCCACAAGTGCTATGATTATGAGATTCGAGTGAAATGTTGTGAATGTCCAACACCGTCAAATACAACCACAAAAACCACCCCTTGTACCCCGAAATCAACAACTATCACAACCACAAAATGTACTCCATCTTCCATCACTCTGCCCACTACCACTGCATGCCCTGCTGGACAAAAGCTGGAGTGTGAGTGGTCTCAGTGGTTCAACCTCGGTCACCCATCACCAGGACCCAATGGTGAGGAGGTGGAGTCCATTCGGGAAATTATTGCTGCTGGATTCCCCATCTGTATAGACCCAGTGTCTGTCCAGTGCAGAGCAGTTCAGTACCCAGCACTTGCTCTTTCTCAGGTGGGACAGGATGTGACCTGTGACAAAGACGTTGGTCTAATTTGTAAAAATAATGATCAAGGACTGGAACATGAATGCTATGATTATGAGATGAAAGTCAAATGCTGTAAGTGCTTAACAATATCAACTACATCAGCTACCACTGTCATAGCTTGCAACACCACAGCCTCTACAACCACAACACCTTGCCCAACAACACCCATCGCCACTACTGTGCCCCCTCCAACTGCTTGTCCTGGAGGGGACACACTGACCTGTGCATGGTCACAGTGGTTCAACCTTGGACATCCATCACCAGGACCCAATGGGGTGGAGATTGAATCCATTCGGGACATCATTGCTGCTGGATTCTCTATCTGTTCAGCTCCAGAGTCTGTTGAGTGCAGAGCAGCTCAGTATCCAACTCTGTCCATTTCTCAGGTGGGACAAGATGTCATCTGTAACAAACATATAGGCCTCATATGCAAAAATAATGAACAGGGACTGGGCCACAAGTGCTATGATTATGAGATTCGAGTGAAATGTTGTGAATGTCCAACACCGTCAAATACAACCACAAAAACCACCCCTTGTACCCCGAAATCAACAACTATCACAACCACAAAATGTACTCCATCTTCCATCACTCTGCCCACTACCACTGCATGCCCTGCTGGACAAAAGCTGGAGTGTGAGTGGTCTCAGTGGTTCAACCTCGGTCACCCATCACCAGGACCCAATGGTGAGGAGGTGGAGTCCATTCGGGAAATTATTGCTGCTGGATTCCCCATCTGTATAGACCCAGTGTCTGTCCAGTGCAGAGCAGTTCAGTACCCAGCACTTGCTCTTTCTCAGGTGGGACAGGATGTGACCTGTGACAAAGACGTTGGTCTAATTTGTAAAAATAATGATCAAGGACTGGAACATGAATGCTATGATTATGAGATGAAAGTCAAATGCTGTAAGTGCTTAACAATATCAACTACATCAGCTACCACTGTCATAGCTTGCAACACCACAGCCTCTACAACCACAACACATTGCCCAACAACACCCATCGCCACTACTGTGCCCCCTCCAACTGCTTGTCCTGGAGGGGACACACTGACCTGTGCATGGTCACAGTGGTTCAACCTTGGACATCCTTCACCAGGACCCAATGGGGTGGAGATTGAATCCATTCGGGACATCATTGCTGCTGGATTCCCTATCTGTTCAGCTCCAGAGTCTGTTGAGTGCAGAACAGCTCAGTATCCAACTCTGTCCATTTCTCAGGTGGGACAAGATGTCATCTGTAACAAACATATAGGCCTCATATGCAAAAATAATGAACAGGGACTGGGCCACAAGTGCTATGATTATGAGATTCGAGTGAAATGTTGTGAATGTCCAACACCGTCAAATACAACCACAAAAACCACCCCTTGTACCCCGAAATCAACAACTATCACAACCACAAAATGTACTCCATCTTCCATCACTCTGCCCACTACCACTGCATGCCCTGCTGGACAAAAGCTGGAGTGTGAGTGGTCTCAGTGGTTCAACCTCGGTCACCCATCACCAGGACCCAATGGTGAGGAGGTGGAGTCCATTCGGGAAATTATTGCTGCTGGATTCCCCATCTGTATAGACCCAGTGTCTGTCCAGTGCAGAGCAGTTCAGTACCCAGCACTTGCTCTTTCTCAGGTGGGACAGGATGTGACCTGTGACAAAGACGTTGGTCTAATTTGTAAAAATAATGATCAAGGACTGGAACATGAATGCTATGATTATGAGATGAAAGTCAAATGCTGTAAGTGCTTAACAATATCAACTACATCAGCTACCACTGTCATAGCTTGCAACACCACAGCCTCTACAACCACAACACCTTGCCCAACAACACCCATCGCCACTACTGTGCCCCCTCCAACTGCTTGTCCTGGAGGGGACACACTGACCTGTGCATGGTCACAGTGGTTCAACCTTGGACATCCATCACCAGGACCCAATGGGGTGGAGATTGAATCCATTCGGGACATCATTGCTGCTGGATTCTCTATCTGTTCAGCTCCAGAGTCTGTTGAGTGCAGAGCAGCTCAGTATCCAACTCTGTCCATTTCTCAGGTGGGACAAGATGTCATCTGTAACAAACATATAGGCCTCATATGCAAAAATAATGAACAGGGACTGGGCCACAAGTGCTATGATTATGAGATTCGAGTGAAATGTTGTGAATGTCCAACACCGTCAAATACAACCACAAAAACCACCCCTTGTACCCCGAAATCAACAACTATCACAACCACAAAATGTACTCCATCTTCCATCACTCTGCCCACTACCACTGCATGCCCTGCTGGACAAAAGCTGGAGTGTGAGTGGTCTCAGTGGTTCAACCTCGGTCACCCATCACCAGGACCCAATGGTGAGGAGGTGGAGTCCATTCGGGAAATTATTGCTGCTGGATTCCCCATCTGTATAGACCCAGTGTCTGTCCAGTGCAGAGCAGTTCAGTACCCAGCACTTGCTCTTTCTAAGGTGGGACAGGATGTGACCTGTGACAAAGACGTTGGTCTAATTTGTAAAAATAATGATCAAGGACTGGAACATGAATGCTATGATTATGAGATGAAAGTCAAATGCTGTAAGTGCTTAACAATATCAACTACATCAGCTACCACTGTCATAGCTTGCAACACCACAGCCTCTACAACCACAACACCTTGCCCAACAACACCCATCGCCACTACTGTGCCCCCTCCAACTGCTTGTCCTGGAGGGGACACACTGACCTGTGCATGGTCACAGTGGTTCAACCTTGGACATCCATCACCAGGACCCAATGGGGTGGAGATTGAATCCATTCGGGACATCATTGCTGCTGGATTCCCTATCTGTTCAGCTCCAGAGTCTGTTGAGTGCAGAGCAGCTCAGTATCCAACTCTGTCCATTTCTCAGGTGGGACAAGATGTCATCTGTAACAAACATATAGGCCTCATATGCAAAAATAATGAACAGGGACTGGGCCACAAGTGCTATGATTATGAGATTCGAGTGAAATGTTGTGAATGTCCAACACCGTCAAATACAACCACAAAAACCACCCCTTGTACCCCGAAATCAACAACTATCACAACCACAAAATGTACTCCATCTTCCATCACTCTGCCCACTACCACTGCATGCCCTGCTGGACAAAAGCTGGAGTGTGAGTGGTCTCAGTGGTTCAACCTCGGTCACCCATCACCAGGACCCAATGGTGAGGAGGTGGAGTCCATTCGGGAAATTATTGCTGCTGGATTCCCCATCTGTATAGACCCAGTGTCTGTCCAGTGCAGAGCAGTTCAGTACCCAGCACTTGCTCTTTCTCAGGTGGGACAGGATGTGACCTGTGACAAAGACGTTGGTCTAATTTGTAAAAATAATGATCAAGGACTGGAACATGAATGCTATGATTATGAGATGAAAGTCAAATGCTGTAAGTGCTTAACAATATCAACTACATCAGCTACCACTGTCATAGCTTGCAACACCACAGCCTCTACAACCACAACACATTGCCCAACAACACCCATCGCCACTACTGTGCCCCCTCCAACTGCTTGTCCTGGAGGGGACACACTGACCTGTGCATGGTCACAGTGGTTCAACCTTGGACATCCATCACCAGGACCCAATGGGGTGGAGATTGAATCCATTCGGGACATCATTGCTGCTGGATTCCCTATCTGTTCAGCTCCAGAGTCTGTTGAGTGCAGAACAGCTCAGTATCCAACTCTGTCCATTTCTCAGGTGGGACAAGATGTCATCTGTAACAAACATATAGGCCTCATATGCAAAAATAATGAACAGGGACTGGGCCACAAGTGCTATGATTATGAGATTCGAGTGAAATGTTGTGAATGTCCAACACCGTCAAATACAACCACAAAAACCACCCCTTGTACCCCGAAATCAACAACTATCACAACCACAAAATGTACTCCATCTTCCATCACTCTGCCCACTACCACTGCATGCCCTGCTGGACAAAAGCTGAAGTGTGAGTGGTCTCAGTGGTTCAACCTCGGTCACCCATCACCAGGACCCAATGGGGTGGAGATTGAATCCATTCCGGACATCATTGCTGCTGGATTCCCTATCTGTTCAGCTCCAGAGTCTGTGGAGTGCAGAGCAGCTCAGTATCCAACTTTGTCCATTTCTCAGGTGGGACAAGATGTCATCTGTAACAAACATGTGGGCCTCATATGCAAAAATAATGAACAGGGACTGGAGCACAAGTGCTATGATTATGAGGTTCGAGTTAAGTGCTGTGAATGTCCAACAACTTCCATCACACCTGCCCCCACCACTACACCCGCTACAGCACTTGTCACCTGTACCTGTAGCCATAATGGAGTTGCCTTTTCTCCAGGTATGATTATTACTTCCGTTCTTCAATTAAACTTTTGCCTTTCAATCAATATTTTGTCAACCTTTATTCTTTCTTTATCAGGTTCGATCGTCTACAACTATACAGACTTTGAGGGCTACTGTTACATTGGCTACTGCAACCAGTCATGTGATGTTGTGGTCCTGCATTACCAGTGCCTTACAATGACCACTGTCCCCCCACCCAAGGACTGTTTTTATCTCAACCCACCCAGAAAGGTATGCTCAAAACTACACTTATAACTATACCCTTCACTGCACCTAAGTTTTACAGTCTTAAAAACTTTAAAAACAGAACTAGCTCATTTTAAATGGTTTGTAGGCATGTAGAATCCATCTGCTCACCTTTTCTGCATCGCACAAAGACACAGTGGTTGGAACCAAAGATCTCAAATTTGTACTCATCAGACCAAAGCACAGATTTCCACTGGTCTAATATCCATTCCTTGTGTTCCTTAGCCCAACCAATTCTCTTGTTCCCTCTCCTTAGCAGTAGTTTCCTAGCAGCTATTTGACCATGAAGGGCTGATCTGCGCAGCAAAAGTTGTTGTAGAGATGTGTCTGCTGCTCGAGCCCAGTGTGGCATTTTATCTGGTCTCTAATCTGAGGTGCTGTTAATTTACAATTTCTGAGGCTAGTGACTCAGATAAATGTATCCTCAGCAGCAGAGAGGTCTTCCTTTCCTGGGGCAGTTCTCATGTAAGCCAGTTTCGTTGTAGCGCGTGATGGTCTTTGCGACTGGACTTGGGGACACATTCAAAGATTTCACAATTTTCTGGACTGACTAAACTTAATTAGTAATGACGGCCACTCATTTCTCTTTACTTAGCTGATTTGCCATAATACCAATTGTGCAATAGGGCTGTTGTGCAATAGGGCTGTGTATCAACCTGACTTCTGCACAACACAACTGATGTTCCTAACCCAATTAATAAGGAAAGAAATTCCACTAAGTAACCATGACAAGACACACCTGAGCAGTGAAAACCATTTCAGGTGATTACCTCATTAAGCTCATTCACTGCATGCACATGGACGAGTGTAATCCAATTGCAGACAGATTGGGATCGTATTGGATTCATGTGCACAGGCAAAGGATTGGATAGGGATTGGTTTCGCGAATCCGATTGGAACCCCTGGCTTAGGCTGATAGTAATCCGCTTGGTGCCGCCTTGTGCACGATATCGGATCGGATTGGCGTACTGCGCATGCGTGGGAATCTTCGCCAGGGATTTCACCCAGAAGGCACCAACGCCGTCATAAGTAGTGATTGTTGCCGGAAAAGTCATATGAAATCATGGCTGCGAAGAAAGAATGCACAACACGTACACCAATGCTGCTCCGTCAAACTCCTTGAGCGCCATCTTTGTATACCGCCACATAGTTTGTTGGGTTTTTATTGAGTATCACCCACACCACATAGCGTAGCGGAGACGGCCAGGTCACTGACCATTATCCAATTGCACGACTTTCATGTGCACTTGGATTGGACGACAAACCACCCGCCGAGTAACGGGATCGGATTTGGAGAAATCCAATCCGACCCTACCATGTGCACACACTCATTGAGAGAACACCAAGGGTTTGCAGCGCTATCAAAAAAGCAAAGGGTGGCTACTTGGAGGAATCTAAAATATAAGACTTATTTAGAGTTTCACGGCTTTTGTTAAGTACATAATTCCACATGTGTTCGTTTATAGTTTTGATGTCAGAATCTACAATGTAAATAGTCATGATAGTAAAGAAAACGCAGTGAATGAGAAGGTATGTCCAAACTTTTGGCCTCTACTGTATATGTCACAATAAAGGGGGTCAGCTTTATGCGCTACATTTGTAGGGTTCTAGAGGAATGGTTAAGGTTAGGCCCTAGGTTTGAGATTCTGGTTATGCTATTATCTGATCTACATATGTTATAACGTTGTTTCCTCATTAAAAACACACCTGGAGTTGTGTTTTGTTTCATTCACTTATGCTTAACACACAAGCCCTGCATATTTAATCTGACTTCTTCTCTGAAATGGAAAGCACTTTGTTCCACCTTGTGATGTCATGTGGCAACACAGGAAATGCTCCTCTGATTTTTAAACTCAATTATGAGCTCTAGCGATAAAGACGGACTAATAATAAAGTATTACTCAAACGTCTGTGAATGAAACAAAGCACAATACTATACATGGCTTAAAGCTCACAAGAATCCATTTTGTGTGATATAGGACCTTTAAAGTTAGGGCCAGTATGAGGGAGGTGTTATGGATTTAAAATATCTTTTAAATGTGAGATAAACAGAACAGAGTTGTGGGAACATAAGTCTGCTCTCCTGTAAAGCTAACAACAACTAGAAGGCTAACGTGCACTTCCTGATTATCGGACAATGAAAAGTAGATGCTTGCAGACATATTTTGACTTTAAGAGCTGCTCATACAATTTATCACACAGCACAGGTTTTGCCCAAATACATGGGGACGAAAATCAGGTATAGAGCCTAACACACTTCCATGCATAGTTGTGAAATAAATAAAGATTAATCATTCAATCTTGTGATGCGTGAAAAGTCCCTCAGTCGTCATTCAATCTTGTATTGTTTCAGGATGGAGAGGTCTGGAGGAAGAGTGGTTGCGGTATTGGAACATGTAAAAACGGTGAAGTGATTACAAGCAAACTTCAGTGTCCCATTCCTGAGCCGATCATCTGCGCAAACAACTTTCCTCCGGTCAAAGTGTATGACCATGACGGCTGCTGCTGGCATTATGAGTGTCAATGTAAGTCTGAGTATCAAATGTGTCAAGTAATGCATTTGCAACCACATACAGTATATCTCCTATTGTATAGGGATGGGAATTGATAAGATTTTTACGATTCCGATTCCATTATCAATACTGCTTAACGATTCGATTCTTTATCAATTCTCTTATCGATTCTAATTTGGGGAAAAAAGGAGAACAAACTGATTAGCACTAGTCCTGGTCTAGTCCTGGTTTAGTCCTGGTTTAGTCCTGGTCTAGTCCTGGTCTAGTCCTGGTCTAGTCCTGGTCTAGTCCTGGTCTAGTCCTGGTCTAGTCCTGGTCTAGTCCAGGTTTAGTCCTGGTCTAGTCCTGGTCTAGTCCTGGTCTAGTCCTGGTCTAGTCCTGGTCTAGTCCTGCTTTAGTCCTGTTTTAGTCCTGGTTTAGTCCCGGTTTAGTGCACAGGCTGATGTTGACACAAGCCGCTGCTTTCACCTAATATCTCCATTTGATGCAGAAATAATATGATAATAATATGACTCACCCCGTGTCGCTGTGTCGTCGGATAATTCGCGTGTCTCCACGTGTATTCGCGTTTGCGCTTATATCCCCGGAGTTTCTGCTGCTAAATATCCGACCGCACTTTGTACACGAGCTCCGGAGAAAGGGACCTGTCCCGAACCTGTCCCGAACCTGTCCCGAACGTTTCCCGAAGTCCATTTTCACAAACGTTCTTCTCGTCATGTGAAAATAGTATATAAACTCCGTATCAGTGAAGCGGCGAAGCACGTAGCAATCCCACCACTTTTGTGCATAATTTGTGCTGGCTGGAATCGATAAGAGAATCATTAGATAAACTTCTAATCGATTCTGTGGAATTGAAACACACAGAACCGGTTCTCTACAGGAACCGGTTCTCGATTCCCATCCCTACTATTGAATGGAGGTGATAAGAATGAGGTTTTACTTCTGGGGGCTTAGAGTGGTGGTTTATTATTACCCCTGTGGGTTTTGTCAGAGTGGTAGTTCTGTATACTCCTGTGGCTTTATAGACTTAGACAAATTTTATTGATCTGCAAGGGAAATTATTTGGACAGTTTAGCTCACACATCACAAAATATAATAATAACAAATAGCAAAAATATAAATGATAATAATAAATTCTAAGTTGCAATAGCAAGAGACTCTACATTAGCTACCACTATGAAATAATAATAAGTGGTAGTTATTATTACACCTGGGGCTTTATGAGAATGGTAGTTCTAAGTAGGCCTGTCACAATAACAAATTTTGAAGCACAATTTGTTTCTCCAGAGAGATATTGCCATAAATGATAATATTGAAACAGCTTTATACAACGGACTCAATAACAGTAATGCAGGAAAATGCCAATAGACTATTTTTAAATAGACAGTGTCACTTATTCAACTTCAACTCAAATCTATATTTATTACAACAAAATATCCCAAATCTCCCCATTATTACAAAGACATTGTACACATGATAAATACTGAGCCCCAAAATATGATGTTCAAGCTTTCATATATTGAACAATAAGTCATTATAGTAATTATCATGACAGGCTTAGTTCTGTGTACTCCTGGTGCTTTATCAGAGTGATAGTTCTGGGTTTTCCTGGTGCTTTATCGGTGTGGTAGTTTTTAAGCTATACTTATACTTATACACCAATAATTATGTTTTTCAGGTATCTGTTATGGCTGGGGAGACACACATTATGTCACATTCGATGGAACATTCTACAACTTCCAGGGAGACTGTTCCTACTGGCTGGTGAAGGAAGTGGTCCCCCGGTTTGGCTTCAGTGTGATGATCACTAATCACTGTGCAGACTCCCACTTCTCCACCTGCCCTCAGTCCATCACCGTCTTCTACCATCAGTACAAGATCTACATGAGCCACATAAACCACCATGGCATCTTCACTAGTCTGGTAAGAAGAGGATCTCATCGTTTGGACTAAGGCTGCTTTTTTCAAATCACAAGGGCTGCAATTACTTAAATAATAGAAAAAACACATAAATAAATAAATTAGAGTAAAGTAAAATGTTAAAAAGTCTGGGGAAAAAAAGTTATTTCTAAAAAATAATGTTGGCAATGATTTCCCTCTTTATTATTATTGCAATTTCTAAGCTATACTGTCTGAGTCATTTCCCTTGAGGAAATGAAGTTTGTCAAAGACTAAGTCTTAGTCTAAGTGTAAGACAGTTATAAAAAGCTGCTAAAAGAGCTTATTTAAAAAAAAAAAAAAAACTTGCTATGTATTTCAAATAAGGATGTAAACAAGCACATTTCTGATGAACTGCTAGTAAGCATAATACAAAAAAATCTACTTCTTTTGCATTTTTGAAAATTTGTAAAATATGATCTTATTTGCAGATTATGGTTAACAACAAGGTCGTACCATGTGCATACCAAACTTCAAAGTTCCGAATCACCACCACAGGCATCATCACTGTGCTGGTCATACCCAAAATAAAGGCCAAGATCATCTTCTCTGTTTTCAGCTACAACATCAATCTGCCTTTAAGTCTGTTCGGCAGCAACACCCAGGGACTGTGTGGTATGTCCAGTCACACATTACACTCTCTCTTTAAGAGAACTTTTGGCAGCAAGGCTAGAAGAGCCTGTCATTTCTACTTGAACATGGTTACACTAGGTCATTTTCAGATTTTATTATTTGTGATAAAAGGAGAAATTCAATTTGTCAACTGGAAAACGTTTGTTTGGTCGAAAACGTTTCGCCGCTCATCCGAGAGGCTTCGTGAGTGGCGAAACGTTTTCGACCAAACAAACGTTGTCCAGTTGACAAATTGAATTTCTCCTTTTATCATGGATTCTACCTGGACGACTGAGGGACTCTTCACGCATTTTATTATTTGCTTTTAAAGCTTTGATTAGACTGACCCCAGGATACATCTCAAACCTCATACATTATATATTAATATATAATATGAATTAAGTGGATTTGAACTAACCATGTGAATGCTTCCAGGTGACTGTGACAATAAGCGCACTGATGACTGCACTGTGCCCAACTCTCACATAGAGTCCTCCTGTGTGGACATGGCACATGAGTGGCACACCAATGATAGCTACTGCCCACCTCCTCCAACTACTGCAAAACCTACGCCTCCTCACTGTGACTGCTCCATCTGTGACATCATCATGAGCGAGTATGTGCATGGAAACATGCAATTGTAATATTTTTTTGGGAATTTTTAAAAAGGGCCAACTTATATGAGTTAAGAACAGAGCCAGAACAGTAAACACTCCCAGCAAGCACATGTCAAGCTTCAAAAGATCATTATTGAAACAACAAACTACCCTTTTATCAACCCAAAAGCATGCACAATCCCCCAGCTAAATGGAACCAACCAATCCGGGTTCAAGATCTTGAGGGAGATCCTGGAGCTCACTGCCCCTGACAGATTGAAGAATGCATTTCCGTCATAAGGAATTATATTCTTTATCTTATATACAATAGATTTATCAGTTTTATTGTAGAAATAAGATCCAGATTTTGATTTCTGCTACATATTGAAGTATAGTATTAGTATATAGTAGTATATAACATAATTACTAAGCGTGAACAAAATAGTGATGTGTTTTTGGACTTTTTTTTATAACTATATTTATACAAGGCTTGTACTGGTATGCTGTTTCTACTGTGATGGTTATTCTTTTGCTCCTGTTGTCCTCAGGGTGTTTGAGGAGTGCCATGCTGTGCTGGACTACCATGCCTTTGTCGTTGCCTGCAGGTTGGATGTGTGTACTGCAGATGACATTCACATGGCATGTCTAAGTATACAGAAGTACGCTGCCTCCTGTGCTGAGGCTGGAGTGTGCATTGACTGGAGAAGTGCCACTTTCGGGCTCTGTGGTATGCATTCACATCAGCACTACTGTAGTCATTGTCAGAAAACTGCTACTCTACTACATGTGTAACAGCACAGGCACAATAGGTGTATGTACATTTTAGAATCCCTATAGTTTAATTTGAGCTGGAGAACAGGTTCTATGGTATAATTGACTGTTTAACTGTCAGATGGCTGATGTTTTGATCTGGTTTATGGTTAATATCACAATGTAATTACTGAGCCTGTCTACATGAAAACGCATGAAACAAAAACTAGGCGTCTTCTTGGTCAACACAAATAAGTGGACAGTGGTGCCATTATTCAACATCAATTTCCAACAATTAATTATAATATTTGTATAAAACAGCAAACATCCTATAGAGATAGACAGAGATAGATCCAAGCTGACCATCTAAAATTATAACATGTTCCAATTTTAAAACATGAATGCATCCTATAGTTTAAAATTGAGCTTGAGGGCTGGTCAGAATTCTTTGGTATAATCTGCTTTTCAACTAACAAAATGCAGTTGTTTTGACCTAGTCTTTGCTCAATATCTTTGTCATTACTGACTCTACCCACATGAATTATCTCGACATGTCTCGCCTTGTCTTATGTGAATATAGATTACCATTGTTCCAGTCCCAAAGTGTATGAAGCCTGTGGTCCCCCGGTGGAACACACCTGTGACTCCTGGTAAAGTACCGCCCTTCTCTCCCACCACTTGACATTAGCCACTGGTTATGTTTACAGGCACACCAAAAATCTGATCATTACTGTATCTGATTTCTGGAGTTGTCAGATCATTGAAATCTCATGCCACTAGTGACTAGATACATCTAATGTGAGTAATCTGATTTCTTTCTGGTTGTTCACACCTGTAGCCTATAGGTTTTGACAAGGACTCTATGGAGTCCGTGATGCTCAAAAAGAGTACTAAGAAGTTTTAAAACTTATTGTATCCTATCCGTCTTGTAAAGTCGAATTCAGATTCAGATTTCTCTTGTGCATGTAAACACACACGTGAAATCTGATCTAATTAATCCAGTTATGTGATTTTTGTTCACCATGTAAATGTACTCAGTGATATCCATGTACTAAAATTGATATAAAACACAACTTGACTAAGTGTTTGTGTGCTACAGGTTTAATCACAAGTTCATCTACACCTCAAACGACTTCACAGCGATGATATTAAACCAGAGGTTGGAGGGTTGCTACTGCCCCAACGGCACCACGCTACTGTCGTCTTACTCCAGCGAGTGTGTGCCCAGCTGTGGTGAGCCCCACTCTGCTTCATTTCATATGACACATTTTCATACTAGTCATAGTAGATGATGGGCTAATATTCTTTTTAATTTGATTTTTTATTGCAAACAGAAATCTGCCGGCTACCAAATGGAAAATGGGCAAAAGTATGTTATTTCATTTATTTTAAATATATTGGTAATACTTTATGTAATGCACTTGTAACACTATATAGCTGTTATAAAGCATGAAGAAAGTGTACTTAATTCATAATGAACAAATATTTAGATAAAGGCTCTGTACCCTATTTCTTTCTAATTATTTGAGAAAAAAAATGGTCCCAGTACAGATATATTGCATTAGCAAAATAAGTCTATCTGTATCTAATCAGGAAGTTGTTGTTGCTGCTAACTTTACTGTAGGTAAGCAGGTACAGCACCTTGAAGAATGATTCAGGCTTAGTAATTAATGTAATATCCTAACCCTGAGTCCTAACCCCTTGATTAGTTACTAAGCCTGAATCATTCATTCATGGCGGCACAGTGGCTGAGTGGGTAAAATGCTTCATAGCAAGAAGGTTCCGGGTTCGATCCCCGGGTCGCCCAGGCCTTTCTATGTGGAGTTTGCATGTTCTCCCCGTGTCTGGGTGGGTTTCCTCTGGGCACTCCGGTTTCCCCCACCAACCCAAAACATGCACCATAGCTTAGGTCCTGACCAAGCCGAAGCAAGAAGATCATGGAGATGGTCCCCGGGCGCAGTAATGTGCTGCTCACTGCTCCTGATAACAGGATGGGTTAAATGCAGAACTGGAATTTCCCCACTGTGGGACTAATAAAGGCATAGCTTTCTTTCTTTCATAAAAAACACATTTCTTTTCATTATGAATTCAGCTTTTATTCATACTTTTTTAAGGCTAATTAAAGTGTTGTTATCACAAAAAGTTGTACCAATATATGTGAACTGGGGAGTAATTGGTGTGGTTCGACAGGCCAATGCCACGTGGATAGAGGGCTGTGAGCTGTGTCGCTGTGATGAGGACACTCTCCAGGTGGTGTGTGAGAAGAAGCTGTGCCCCCCTCTGCCCCTCCTCCACTGTGTGCACCAGGGGCAGGTACTAGTCACTGACATAGTGGACTGCTGCCCCAGACACAGATGTGGTAAATCGCACACCACATGTTTATCACAAATGTTTGAGTGCATATGTGCATAGGTTAAACTACTCATTTCACTAAAGCATAGGTAACATCAGTACATTAAAGATTTAACTAAACATGTGCTTATTTATTATGGGGCGGCAGTAGTTCAGTTGGTAGAGCATTTGTCCACTGATCCAAGGGTTGACGGTTCAAATCCCGCTCTTGACATAAGAAACATCAGTGGTTGAGCGGTCAGATCCACTGACCCACAGGTTGGCAGGTATGATTCCAGCTCCCACAGATGAGTGCTGCCGTTGTGTCCTTGGGCAAGACGCTTAACCCACCTCGCCCCCAGTGTCTGCGTACACGTGTGTGTGAATGTGTGTGAATGGGTGAGTGGTTCCTTGTTGTAAAGCGCTTTGAGTGCCTTGAAGGTGGAAAAGCGCTATATAAAGATGTGACCATTTACCATTTATTTTTCTGTGAAGTTTGACTTCTGTTTGGACACAACCAGCTGATATGACACAGATGTAATGCCATAACTGTTACTTAGCAACCATAATGTTATCAAGGGCCAAAACTTGTTTAAATTGCACAATATTTATGATTAGACTAATAAAAATAAACGACAACACCTTCATTTTATAAAATGAAGGTATAAACTGTCAGAAAAACAGATTCAGTGTGTGTCCCCTGTCTCTCCATTATGCACCTCTACTTCCCTTTTTTTTGTTTTTTTTTCTTTTCTCAGCTTACTCATACTGCCACTGATGTGAAACAAGGATAAGTATTTACAACAGGTACTATCCCACCAAAGCAAATCATAAAAACAAAACAAAAACAAAAAAAACAAAAAAAACACGAAAACCCCAACCTGTCATATGCACTTTAAGTAATAAAATCTTTTGCAACCAAAGCCTTTTTTTTTAATTCAAAGTATGACAACTGAGTTCTGATGTTCTGTGTCTCCTATCAGAATGTGTGAAGTCTCTGTGCACCAGCGTGATACCTTTATGTCCTCCTGGAACGACCTTAAAAACAACAGTGGGTGTGTGTTGTGACAAATATGTCTGTGGTAAGTGCCTCTTAATGCTTTCTTTAATATCATAACAGTGCACTATGTAACTTTTCTGGTGGAGATCTGCCTCCTGCTCCATGGTGACGTGCTTTGTCAAGAATGAGCCACTCTACAGCATCACATCTTTTATTCAGTACAGGTGTTTTTATTGCTAAGAAGTGCCAGTTAAAAACATGCATTCTTACCATTTATTGCCATACTTTACTGTATAAAACACTGACCGTCCAATTCTTTTGCAGTGCTTAAAGAAGTGTGTGTATTCAACAACCATGAGTATCAGGTGAGCACCCATCCCCTCAAATAAAATAGCTCCCTTCCTTCTCATTTAGATTTCACATTTACTGTAGATTATTTCACTTACCCCTGTACCCCAGAGGTCCTTGGTATCTCTCATTTTAAACACATTCACAAGCTATTTTGTAGGTAGCAGAGACTATTCAAATTTTAATTTTGTTTCATCTATGACTTGCCATGACTTCGATACCTAATATTCTAGTGTGTATTTTTTAGCCCGGTGTAGCTTATAGAGTTGTTGTGTTTTGAAGGTTGGAGAGGTAGTCCCCAGAGCCCCATGTGAGAGGTGTGTGTGCAGTGAAAAGATGGACCCTAAAACCTTCCTGCACCTGCTGGACTGCCAACCACTGCCCTGTGACAGCCACTGCTCTCCGGTGAGTACCACACCAGCTCCTCCAGGGCATCTGAAGTGTACAGAGGAGGGTGCTACCACTGGTTGGAAGAGTACTGAAATTTTCACTCAAGAAAAAGTTCTGGTACAATGCTAAAAATGCAGTCAGTTACAAGTACAAGTACTACCAAAACTGTACCAGAGTTGTAGGTAAAAGTACACATGAAAAGTACTACTCAAA
This sequence comes from Paratrypauchen microcephalus, assembly GCA_036785185.1. Classification (NCBI taxonomy): domain Eukaryota; kingdom Metazoa; phylum Chordata; class Actinopteri; order Gobiiformes; family Gobiidae; genus Paratrypauchen; species Paratrypauchen microcephalus. The sequence continues at coordinate 57,736 of JAVJIX010000442.1, read as the reverse complement.
GTGCTAGTACTAGTTATATTTAGAATATTATATATATACAATTTTACATGCATATTTTGTACAAAGATTGATTGATTAATTAAACAGTTTTAAAACCACAAAAAAATGTGTGTGTGTGTGTGCGTGTGCGTGCATGTGTGTGTGAATGTGTGTGTGTGTGTGTGTGTGTGCGTGCATGTGTGTGTATGTGTGTGTGTGTGCGTGCATGTGTGTGTGTTTATGTTTGCAGGGCTACGAGTACCAGCTGGTCCCAGGGCAGTGCTGTGGGAGGTGTATCCAGTCCTGCTGCTTCGTCACACTGGGAAATGTCTCCCACAGTCTACAGGTCAGTTTCAGGGTATTTAGCGTTCAATTAGAACATACTTAGATGGTTATTTTACAGTTTGTTCATTGTAAACCGCAATATTCATCTAAAATAGCTTATCAATAGAACTGTGTCCCATAACTTCCTGTTTAAAACTAGAACATGTATGCATTTTTATTGTTGAAAAATGGCTTTATGACATTCTTTATACCTCAATAATAATATGTCTTGATTTAAGATATACATTAATCAATCAAGACTCTCATGAGCAGGAGACCAGTCCTCAGAGTATGATGGTTCATATGGTACTGCATATATTACTGCAGACTTGCACACTTGGTATTGGTTTGGAATATAATCAATTCTTCACTAAATATGTATAAGTACAATAGTAAAGTACAATAATACGAACTGTGATGCTTGTAGTTTTTGTGTGTGTTTTGTTTTGGGTATTTTTTCACACCCTGACGCCTGAGAGAGTGGCAGCTGGGTACAGTAGAGAGTACTCCTTTTTCCCTTGTGGATCAAAAAAAATTGTCTAAGTCTGAGTCTAAGGTACAACTTTAATTAGAGTGGATAAAAAAATGATTTAGCTCATGAGTGAAATTAATGAAAGTACTTCTATTTCTGCTTAAACAGCTTATGCACATCAAATATTTACACACAGACATACCCATAGTGTGATGTAGTTTCGTGGTGACAGCAGGTGGCGCTGTTCCCTGTCACTCACATGTGCCTGTGTTCAGCCTGGAGAGCTGTGGAGCCCTGGTGGCAATCCCTGTGTGAAGTTTGAGTGCGTCCGCATCGGAAATCAGTTCCTGACCGTGGAAACCAAGACAGTGTGCCCGCCCTTTGACCCCCTGGACTGCATCCCGGTAACTCACCACTCACCTAAGCACAACTATGAAAATAAAATATATTAAGGGAATTGTATGTAAGATTTTTATTTCAAAATTACTTTAACATGACATACCTCTGCCCCTAAATTTGAGGTAAGCCTGTTCAAATCATATATAGTATATTCTTTACAAAAAAACAACTGTAATGCTGATTTATTCTTAGTTACAAAAACATTCTAACTAAGAATAAGTTGCCTTATTCTGTTATAATGGAGCTCAACAGCCCCACGCACTTCAAAGAATTTTCCATTCATTTTTAACCAGCTATGTGTTAACTAATATCCATAATAATGTGGTTGTTTTAAATCCAAAAATCACCTAAAATGCATTGTTTTTTTTTACCTGTGGGTGATCACTGTTGAGCTCCATTTAGTACTTTGGTTCTCAAGATGATTATCCGATCAGAGTCTCTCATTTGGGTTGCCAGTTTCAGTGCAGAAATCCAGCTGGTTTAAGCCTAAAAGGACTCTCTCTGATTTAAATCCTCGCAGCCAATCATAATTTAGTGCCTCTGCTACTGCCTTATATGCTGTCCATTAAATGTGTAGGAGAAAAAATTGTATGTGTCTATGACAGGGGTCTTCAACGTTTTTCAGGCCAGGGACCCCCAAACAGATGGCGAACTGGGCCAGGGACCCCCTACTATATATACGGCATAGAATTGTGTTGTATATTAAATTGAGCTTAGTGTCATGTATAAACATTGCTACTCTGTTATGGTACATCCAATACAAGGAAATAATACACAGGTTAATACTGTATTTTCATGTTTTTTTTTATTTTAAAGATGGGCCAGATAGGCCCTACGGGGTGGATGTGCTACTGCAATTTTTAAACACAACTTGCATATAACACAGGCCTATTAAGATCGTTCACTGAGTCAACCAAAAAACAAGTGCAAGGGAGAGAGTGGCTGTGCTTTTGCCATTTACACATACATCCTGCTCAAATACAGAGCTATTCAAATAATGAACACTTAACACAAATCAAGTTAAGCTTTGATCATAACACATGAAGTTAAACTGTGAACATACATGAACATACAGGGGACAGTGAACCCCCAAAGCCATCTGTGAATTCCCACTTCAGTGACCCTGATGAGTTGCACATAACATATCTATCCTGGGGTGGATGGAGGCTGCCATGTACGCATTAATGTGCATTTTAAGACATCAAAGAGGGTGGAGGGACAAGGGAGAAATTGATTGGGGAAAAATGAAAAAATATATTGTTTTTAAAAATATTAAAATATAAAATTATATTATTTTAAAGTGAAATCAAAAGATTTCGCGGACCCTTCCCCTGCAGTACCTCCGCGACCCCCCTAGGGGTCGCGACCCCCCTGTTGAAGACCTCAGATTAAAGCACTGGCAGTCCATGTTCAGTTGTGATTGTAGATTTTTTTTTTTTTTTTACTGTAAGAGCACAGGCTACATACAGTTCCTTTAACTGAATATGGCAAGTAATTTGTAGGTGAGTAATTAGGTGAGTAAGGACTTACAGAAATGAAATCCCAAAAATAAATATTGTTTTTTTTATACATGCCCTAGTTTGTCAGCACTTTGAACTAAACTTTTCAAAACCCGTTTAACTAATATTTGAGGAGTTTTACAAGCTAGCCATGAGCCAACAGTGTGTTAGTCATCACAGGGCCAAAGTCGCCTCCACCTCCTGAGGAGACTGAGGTCCTTTGGAGTGTGCAGGCCTCTGCTCAAGACTTTTTATGACTCTGTGGTGGCCTCTGCTCTCCTCTACGCTGTCGTCTGCTGGGCCCCGAGCAGCACAGAACGGGACAGAAAAAGACTGAATAAGCTGGTTAAGAGGGCCAGCTCTGTCCTGGGCTGTCCTCTGGACCGCCATCAGACTGTATAATTCTAACATATAGGCCAGATGTGCAATATCCTCCTTTTTCATGTTGATGCTTGTTGTTACTATTATCATTATTACTATTTTCCATTATTATTATTATTACGTATTACTATTTGTATTATTTATTACTTACTTTATCCCCTCCCTGCCTGCATGCACTTTTTCCCTCTTGTCCAAATGTCCTGGAGCTACTGTGGCGAGTAAATTTCTCCTGTGTGAGATCAATAAAGGCTTATCTTATCTTATCTTATCTTATCTTATCTTATCTTACATTTTAATGTACTGACTTTAAGAGCGACAGACAAAGTGGACACTTGCAGCTTATAGACAATGTACTTTTTTCCTTTTAAAATTTAGTTGATGTGGCTTATATTTAGGTGCGCACAATAGTCCAGAATTTACGGTAAATAATGTTATGGAACAAAAACTATGCCACACTGTCTGCTGTAAATGTGAAAGCAGCATGCATGCATGTAGGCACAGGTACAGGTGTCACAGTACTATAATTCGAAAAGTAAACTAAATGTTTGATTTTGATACTACACTTAAAACACTCTTTGTTTTATGTTGAAAATTACATTATTAAGTCGAAGTGTTCCATCTTGCTGCTCTGTAACCCATGAGTTTCAGAATGATGAAAAAGGTGATAACTGGTGCCATCCTGAAGAACCATTTAAAAACTAAAATATTCTGTTTTTGAAAAAGTCCACAAAATGTTCCAAATAACAGGATGTTGGAACCCATGAATAATCCCATGTAGTTCTCAGATATTTGATAAATATAAATATCTTATATATATTTATAATCTCTCTCTCTGTGTCTTTCAAGGGAACCGAAACTGTTGCCTCTGATGGCTGCTGTCAAGTTTGTAAGTAATCCTGTTTTTTTAAGTTCTATATCAAATAGTGTTGCTTAAACTATCACAAAATAGCATTTAAAATATAGTCTCATTGTTATTAAATCAATAAGCTGTATACCTCTCAAACATATTCTATTTCTTTATTCTTTTTTTAACGGTCAGCTCTCAATGTTGCATGGATCTCTCAAACTGCACTCACAAGACTACAACTGCACATGCAAAAACAAGTATTTTTGCTGAAGTACTAGGAAACAGTGTATTTGAATACAGATTAAACATGCAAATCATGAGTTTAGTCTGCCTTTTTACATACAAACACCAAAACATACCAAATCTCCAGCTAACTCACTAACTTCCTGCTGCTGTTGTCTCTTAGATTATAAATCCTTATAATCAAATTAACATGATTAGTCGATTAAAACACATTTTGGACTAAAAAAACCTACAGATGACATTCACAAAGTATTGTGTTCTTGCTGAGGTCTGAATGTGTGTTTTTTCAGGTATTCCTCAAGGTCACCCATGCACAGTGACCACCTCAGCTATAGTGCTGTACAGTCAGGGCTGTAGGTCTGCAGAGCCAGTCAACATGACGTCCTGCAGCGGGGCCTGTGGAACGTTCACATAGTAAGCTCCTCTGCATCCTCTTCATCATCTACATCCCCTGCTCTCACACCCATAACTTCATTGGTCTTCCTCTAGGCCTGCTGCGTCCTGGTAGCTCTAATGTCATTACATATCATTACATATAATTAAATATAATTGCATAATTACATGCCTGAATTCACTCTGCTTCCTTTATACGTATTAGTGCTGTCACAGTACTAACATTTCAAAATCAAGACTAAGGAATATATTCAATAATCAATACCAATTCACAATGAAAACAAACAAAAAAAATCTTTCTTCGGTTTATCACAGGACCTCTGTAATATAAATTACCCCATTCACACAGGACAACAAATGTCCATAATATTTATTTGACATGGGAGCAGTCTGTTTACGCTCTGCCGTCACGTATTTGTCACCGTGCACGTCACTTCGGTAGATAGAGAAGTCATGATTAGCCTATGTGAAACTATGCAAATTATTGCCCATAATCAGGACTAATAGAGCATACATTACCTAAAATAAGCAGAAGTTTCATGCCTCTGACGACTGATTTATACCTCTTGGTCTTTTTCATTGGTCGATGTGTGCGTTTGTTTGGGAGTACCGGTAGATCATTTTGCTTGCCGGCAAAACAAAGCGCTTCAGGCTCCTCCATGTTTGAAAATTGTGGTAAATTATTTCTTTAAACGGATGTGACGAAATATTACATACATCTTTACCGAGGGTCGCATTCACACGGGATTAATATTACCTATGGTAATTCCTCCAGACCGTTTTACAGAAGGTGAAACTCGCTGTAAATTTCACAGACATACTCCGTTATGTTTACGGACATGGAGCGTTCAGACAGGAATAAATTCTCTGGTAATTATTACTTCACCCCATGTCACCCCATAAAACTAATCCCGTCCGAATAGGGCTTTATACCTCTTTTATCCCTCACTTGTCTATGTAGGTTCCACAGTGGTCCATGGGCGTATACTAGTCTATGTGCTCTTACTGTATATTGGTCCTAATACAGCTCAAGATCTCAAGTTCTAGCTATTAAGGAAAGGTTCATTTCTGTCCTGTGACTTTTTTAGTAGTATTTTTATCAATTATAATTTAATAGTTCTCAAAATATGTTTGAGAACTATTAAAATATGGAGAGCTTTACAATAACTGTAAAATAATATAGCTGCAAGCAGCAATGTGGGGCCAAGCACCAAAGATGCATGTAGGCCTCAGCATGTAGGCCGCATGCAGGGTCTGACAGGGTCTAACAGAGTCTGACAGGGTCTAACAGGGTAGTTAGACCCTGTCAGACTCAGAAACAGGGTTTAACAGGGTCTAACAAGGTTTAACAGGGTCTAACAAGGTTTAACAGGGTCTAACAAGGTTTAACAGGATCTAACAAGGTCTGACAGGGTCTAACAGGGTCTGACAGGGTCTAAGGACAGGGTCTACTACAGATGGAAATTAGCATTCTGCTAAATCTGGTGCAGCCATCTTTTTAACGTACCTGCACATTGTCCTTCAAATAAACAAGTAAATAATAAATAACAGAGTCTGACAGTTTTCATAAACTATAATAACCTTGTTGCAGGTGCTGGGGTTTAGATAGAGTCTGACAGGGTTTAACAGGGTCTAACAGGGTTTAACAGGGTCTGACAGGGTCTAACAAGGTCTGACAGGATCTAACAGAGTCTGACAGGATCTAAAAGTCTGACAGGGTCTAACAGGGTCTAACAAGGTTTATCAGATCAAAGACACATCAAAGACAGATCGGTTGCTAGGTGCGTTGCTAGGCAATTCCTGAAAATTCCTGGAAATTTGACCTGCTGGTGCCACTAGACAGTTGGGGCTGGGGGCCTATAAATTGCTGTGGGTAATGAGGAGACTGGCTGGAATATGCATGCAAAATTTCACAACTTTTTACCAGACGGTTCTAGGGGTTGCCATAGACTCCCATGTTGAGAAGAATATAAAATAATAAGAAGAATAATATTTCATCACCACAATAACATTCACAAAGCACTCAGAGGACACATCGGGGGATGTGGGCACAGGGATAAGCACCACCGGGCATTAGGGCTGAGAGGAACAGGGAAAGTGCAGAGGACCAAGGGGCTTGCCCCAGGTGAAGAAAGGGGCCTGGGGGAGAGCAAGGGCGACGCAGCGCCCAGGGAAGGCCCAGGCGCCAGGGTCCAGGGGGGACAGCGGAGGGGGGTAGGGGTCAGAAGTCCAACCGAGGGAAACCGGCTCGGGAGATGCAGAAAAGCGTATTGTCCGGGATGAAGGTGTTGCGAAACTCCGTTTCTCTTGCGTCGTGGAGACGGCGGACGTGGGCGCAAAGGAGCGCTGTGAAGAGGGGCCAGTGCTCCGCTGCACGGCCGTCGTGGAGGCGGCGGCTCCGTGCCGCGAAGATCGAATATCTGGCCACAGACAGGACAAGGCGGGTGGCATCCCAGTTGACTATGGGAGCATCCGGCCCCCGAGGTTGCTGCTAGGCAGGGCCGAAGAGGCAGAACCAGAGTCCAGGGTCATCGAGTCCATGGGCCGCCGGTGGTGGGAGCCTCAACGCCAGCCTCTGAGCGAGAAGGTCCAGTAGCCGGGACCAGAACCGCTGCACGGCAGGACACCGGGTGGCCAGATGGAGGAGGTCTTCAGACGCCTCACCGCATACCGGACAGTCACAGCCGTACCTGTCAGGGTGTATTGCGTGCAACCTGGTGCAGGTGTAAATGATCCCGTGTCTCAACTTAAAGGTCAAAATTACTGACTTGGGGCGGGGTGTACCAATTATATATGTGAGCCCAGATGGAGGCAGTGTCATGTGTGGGAAAAGTCTGCGACCATCTGAGTTCTGCAGAAGGGCGCCGAGCGACCCCGGCCACTAACAGCCTGTAAAAGGTGTGCACCCTCGTCTCCGTCAGCCTCAACACCCTCTCTCCCCATACAACATCAAAATCCAGAGAACACTCGCCTATCTCCTCCCCATGTACCTCCCCCAGGTCCAGGGGGCCCGTCTCAAACAGGTCCCCCCACTTCGTCAGGACAGAGGACTGGATTACACTTGCCGTCCTGAGGATTTCGGCTCTCCAAAACCCGGCCCCAGCCCTCATAAACCTGCCTCTGATTTCCTCCACGTCAAACCTGCCTGAGGCATCTATAAGCTGTCCTACCTGTTTAATCCCCACTCCCTCCAGAACCCCACTGAACATGCTCTCCCTCCTCCCTGGAGGGTCGGAGAGCATGTCAGGGTTGAAACGCAGAGGCATCTGCCCCAGTTGCCACAGGGAACGCGGTGCCGCCACAGTGCATGGCCTCAGGCCTCAAACACCTCCCTCTCGAAAGGGAGAAAGGGAGAAAGTACAAACACTATAAGGTGCCTAGCACCTACGGTGCTTTTCCCCTAATAATCAAATATATAGGTCATGTATAATTTGGTCTTGTGATTCCTAATGGGGAGTTTCGACAGCTCTTGAGTTACAACAGACCAGGTGTAATCTCTCTGCTAATCAGTTTTAGATTTAGTTATCTGTGAAGAGGGCCTTTAGAGGCCTCTTCACCAATGAGAAGAAGAAGAAAAGGACCTTTAGAGGCCTCTTCACTGTTGTATATCTCTGTGGTATCTCTCCACCGGATACAACTTGTAGCAAAGCAATTGTGCGCACAATCACACCCTGACAGAGGCATCTGTCCCTAGACTTGTGCTCATGACAAAACATACAGAGTATTTATACCCCTCGGGGGGGAAATACGTAAGTTCAGACACATCTACAGAACAGATCCTTCTGAGACTGGGTAATCAGCAGTAGAATATCAAGTCAAAAGACAAGTTGCGTCCGGTGGAGAGATACCACAGATATACACAACAGCAAGAGGCCTCTAAAGGCCCTCTTCACAGATAACTAAATCTAAAACTGATTAACAGAGAGATTACACCTGGTCAGACAGTCTGTTGTAACTCAAGAGCTGTCGAAACCCCCATTTCATTAGGAATCACCAGACCAACTTATACATGACCTATATATTTGATTATATTTTACAGTTATTGTAAAGATTTCCATTACAATGTCTAAAATACTTAACATACATTTTTAAATGGACATTTGAGTACTTTTTTGACGTGATAATTGAAGTGACGTTATGTTTTGTTTCACACAAATCCTGCATATTTAGTCTGGGTTCTACCCTCAAACTGAAAACACTGTTCCACCTTGTGATGTCATGGTAATACAGGAAGTGCTTCACTGTGTTTAAACTCCATACACCTTTTTTTAGAGTGATTTAGATCATTTTAGCCCTGGAACTGTCAATCTCTACTACTGCTTTGTGATATCATGGTGAAACAGAGCATTTCGAGTTTTGTAGATGTAGACACAACTCCAGGTATGTTTTTGATGAGGTAACAATATTCTTATATTCTATTCTAAGTTTTGGGTCAGTTTTATGTAATATAGGACCTCAAGTAATTCTTGAGTTCTGTACTTTTTTTTTCAAATAACATTGAGTACTGTTGCACCACCAGTAATACAATTTGAAACTTCCCTAGCCACTCTTCTCACTTCTGTTTTTTTTTTTTTTTTTTGCAGTTACTCTTCGAAGACACACTCGCTGCAGCGCTCTTGCTCGTGCTGCCATGAAGTGACCACCACCCAGAGAGAGGTGGCGCTGCTGTGTCCGTACCGCTCCCAGATCTCCTACACATACACCCACATCGAAGCCTGCGCCTGCCTGAAGACCTCCTGTTCTGTGCTGGGTCTGGGTCCTGCACTGCCCGACTACGCCCAGACCATCTCCCCCTTAACCCGGCTTCTACGGGGACGATAGCAAACCTTTTTTTAAATAAAGTCCTTTTTTGTGCAATCATGTTTACAGTTCTTTGTTGAAATTTTACATAGACACTGTAAGTGATCCTGATTATTCACTGTGATGAGTTCTTTAAACTCTAACAACAACTAGCCTGCAAACAGCTTCCCCGCCTTACTTTCTGCTTCGTATATGATAAAACGCTTTATAATGAGATGCAGGCAGCACACTACGGTTAACATCTTGACCCCCAGTAAGTCAATTGTTGGCAGAGTGGCTAGCACTCATGCTTCACAGCAAGAAGGTTCGGGTCGCCTGGGACTTTCTGTGTGGAGTTTGCATGTTCTCCCCGTGTCTGGGTGGGTTTCCTCCGGGCACTCCGGTTTCCCCCACCAACCTAAAACATGCGCCATAGGTAAAATCCTCCAGCTTGGGTCCTGACCAAGCCTAAACAACAAAATCATGGAGATGGTCCCCAGGTCAAATGTAGAAACAATTTCTCCTGTGTGAGATCAATAAAAGTCAATCTTCTAATCCTTAATCACTGTAAGGTGCTTTGTGTTACATTTTGTATGAAAAGCAATTTATAAATAATGTTTGATTGACTGATTGAATTTTTAACAAAAAATATATGTCTGACTGGTTTTGCTTTTCAACATTTTCTATTACTCTTGAAATAAGAAAGAAACAATACACTAAACTTTAAATTAGGAAACAAATTAAACCATTTGACTGATTGGTATGAATTGACATAAAAACAAATTCAAAAAGTCCTAAACATACTGAAGCAATTGTATTAATTTATATTTAATTATGTCAAAAAGCATTCTCAAACTGAATGAGTTATTATCACATAAGAAGGTATTTGTTTTTGCCTGCATAAAGCACAGGAAAATGTAACCACCTCATGAGCTTCATTGTTCTGCTTTGCTTCTACAGACATCTTAATGACAGTAATGACAATAACAGTCGTCTCACCTTCACCAACACATCACAGCTTCACGATTGGTACTTGGCTGCTGATGTGAACGTTCCCTGGGGGTGTGAAGCTAACTGAAGTTTGAAGTTTTCGAACTATTTATTTATTTATAGCAAGGTCAGTGCATATTGACCAACAGTGCAACTGCATAATATATAGAAACAATTTTTCCTGTGTGAGATCAATAAAAGTCAATCTTCTAATCCTTAATCACTGTAAGGCGCTTTGTGTTATATTTTTTGTATGAAAAGCACTTTATAAATATTGTTTGATTGATTGATTGATTGATAATATGCCAGAATTAGCCATGAGGTTAGTCTCCATCTGTAGTCCTTTGCCAAATGTACAGAAGGCACCCTAGAAAGAGGGATCACAACAAGTTTTCACTTCATGTCACCATGGTAACTGTTAAACATTCCACTATAGAGATGCATGATAAACCCCCAGCCTGAAGTCACGGCAAAGAATCAATTAAAAAACAAATAAAGTTAGTCTGGATTTTACTCTTACTCTTACATAGGGTAATATGTCGATACAGACCCAGCACAAGGGTACTCTTATGCAAATATCACTACTACCAATTAGTATTGTATATGCAAATTGTAGCGCTATAGGTATCACTTTTAGACATGTCAGGACAATACTGTTGTGATCAAAACACAAAAGCATAATCGATTGACCCATATTTGCGTCACAAAACAGTTGTCTGTGAAAAATTCAGCAGTCGGAATCGCTTGGTACTATTTTCTCTCGAGTTGTATCACTGCGCGCCTATTAGTATTATTAGCCTGTTTACTTGTAAGTGGATGTTTACAAGTGAACTGCTGAATTTTTCACGGACAACAAATATATCACGCAAATATATCACTTTTTGGACAAATATTGTTTTGAGAAGAAAAACAAGCTTTATTAACTGTCCCCGATAACTTACCGGAACTACTTTCGTGAGCTACAGAACCGGGGCAGAACTCGACTCAGAGGCCACTGTCAGCGGTAAGTCGGTGTTAATGGACGACACTGCTGAAGGGGACGCCATACAGATTCAACGCACTATCCCCTTAAAGCCTATTTGAAGCCCTTTTTTTATACATTTAGTGAAATGTCTTCACCTATAAGTTGAGACCTGGGTTGGACCAGTATTGAGTACTGGTATAATACAGAAAAAAGTTGATCCATTAACACAAATTTTTGGCTACTGTTCCCACCATTGCTTGTCAGTATCAAAACGTCCAGCAGAACAGGTTTACATATTACTTAAAGGGATATGCCACCCCCAGGTCAAATTTGGGCATCTCCCCACAGTCCAGAGACTAAAATAAGTGGTGGAAAGCGTTTTCCTGCTCACCCAGCCATTGTCCGAGTCTGTCGCCACTGACCGCCGCGGTATCTGGTGCTCCTCCGCCTGAGACTGGAGTCTAACGTCGCCAGAGAAAGATTTCGGCCAAAAGGAATTAATTTGCTCGATGCGTTTCCCAATTACTTTATGTGTAGTGCGCATTCATATCGAGTGCAAATAAATGTGCAAATCAACACGGAGAGCTTGACTTGGTCATTTTGGGTGGGAACTATTTTCCAGTGCGTAAGAATACAGCCGTATCACGCACCACGTTGTGCAACAGGGGAACTCCCTTCCCGGTGCGTAACTGGGATTCCCCTGGCAGCGTGCTGCGTGATACGGCTGTATTCTTACGCACTGGAAAATAGTTCCCACCCAAAATGACCAAGGCAAGCTCTCCGTGTTGATTTGCACATTTATTTGCACTCGATATGAATGTGCACTACACACAAAGTAATTGGGAAACGCATCGAGCAAATTAATTCCTTTTGGCCGAAATCTTTCTCTGGCGACGTTAGACTCCAGTCTAAGGCGGAGGAGCACCAGATACCGCGGCGGTCAGTGGCGACAGACTCGGACAATGGCTGGGTGAGCAGGAAAACGCTTTCCACCACTTATTTTAGTCTCTGGACTGTGGGGAGATGCCCAAATTTGACCTGGGGGTGGCATATCCCTTTAAAGACACACTATAACTTTTCTAGTGGAATGTTTGCCCCTGCTTCATAGCTTCTTGGAGATGTTTATTGCTTTGCCAGGAATGTTCCAAAATATGGCGTTAAACTTATGTATCTTGTGTTTATTTTAATTCAGTAGATTCTTGTTGTAAACACACCTTGAAAAACATCTTACTGTGAGCAAGATCACCTCTCTGCAGATCTGACCTGTAACTAGGTCTGAGGAATCACTAGCTCGAATCCATGGACACAGATGAGTTTAATGCCATGCTGTGGAACATTTTTGGCCCAACATAGCACAAATTTATATTATGCAATTTTCTAATCTATGTTGTGTGATGTAATGTTGTGTCCTCATCTAAAAAATGTCCAGAGTTGTGTTTTGGTTCATTCACACATCTTTAACACACAAATCCTGCATATTTAGGTTGAGTTTTTTTTCTCAAACACAAAACACCTGTTCCTCCTTGTGCTGTCATGGGGTACAGGAAGTGCTCCTGTGTGTTTTTAAACTCCATATACCTTCACAAGAATCATTTGGATACCTGGAACTGCCAATCTCTACTGAAATAAAGGTAAAAGGTAGCTGTTCACTTAAAAACTACCACTACATGGCGTCACAAGGTGAGCATTTCAAGCTTTGGTGATGCAGACAGACTAATAATAAACGATTACTCAAAACTGTGTGAATATAAAAAAAACAACAACAACAACAAAAAAAACACAATTCCAGGTATGTTTTTGGGGTGGTAATAACATTATAGCATGTCTTAAAGCTCACAAGAGTCAATTTTATGTAATATAGGAGCTTAAATGTTCCAAGTTTATGTATATTTGTAGGTCACAGAAAAGAAGAAAAGGTGTGCGTGTGTTAATGACCAAAAAACTTGGACCTTCCTCTGATCTGTCTCCACTCACCACACAAGGCGTCTTCTGAGCTAGCACACACAACACCACATCCTGCTTTCAGTGTACTTCCCAGAGACACTATTTACCCAGGATACAAGAGATTAGGAGTCACTAGAGTCTGTGACAAAGCAATACTGGGCTCCGTGTCAAGCAAACACTCCCTGACATTGTGCCTATGGGCAAAACACTACAAACACAAGAGCACCTCCACCTCCTGAGAAATTTCCACACGTCAGCAGCAGAGTAAGACTCTGATGCATAATTAATAACTAAAACACATAGAGGACAACAGGATGTGGCTGAGAAGAAAACCCAAAACAATTCCGTTTAAAGTGTTAAAGAGTTATACCCCTTATTTTATTCAGTTAAGGTTATTATATTTACGATTTTTGCAATAACATTCACACTCGTTTTCCCAATTTGGACATTTTTAGCCTTAAAATTTTACTTCCTGGTTAGAAATCATGAGGTCACAATTCCTGGGATTCAAATGACATCACAACATTCTTTAGGCTAATATTAAGAAGAAGAAGAAGACAGACTTTATTCATCCCCGTATGGAAATTATTTCTCTGCATTTGACCCATCCATCAGGAGCAGTGGGCAGCTCATCTTTCAGGCGCCCGGGAACCCATCTCCATGATCTTATTGCTCGGCTTGGTCAGGACCTGAGCTGGAGGATTTTACCTGGAGCATGTTTTTGGGTTGGGTGAAAGAGACAGATTAGGGGGGATCGTTTTCAGAGCCTTTGTCATTGTAGGACGCGCCTCCCGGCAGCTAGATATAAGCAGGGTCTAACCAGTACAATAACCAGAGCTGACGAAGCCTCTCGGATGAGCGGCGAAACGTTTTCAACCAAACAAACTTTGTCCAGTTGACAAATTGAACTTCTCCTTTGATCGTTTTTGGGTTGGGTTAATTGGGTTGATTAATACAGATGGGGGCAGCTAAAATTAAAATAGTTAAAAACAAAATTATGTTGTAATACAGTGAGGTGTAGTCAGTAATTAAAAATACCAAATTCAACATTTGTGAGTTTACATTTATTTCATGGCAAAATATGATATAATCAATAGGGAAATCTGGCCTTGCCCGCCATTTGGAAGTATCGTCACATTCTAGAATCTGAAAACAATAGGGAATTCCATATTTGTTACCTAACAAAACTCCTCATACATAAATTATTATCTGACAAATATACATTTAACATATACATTATATACTTTGTTGAAATCATTTTTAAATATTAGAGAAAATCTGTTCCTTATGTGTAAATTGTGCTGAAATGTGAACAGAATTCTCATGTGATGTCATCAATATGCATAGAACTCTCTACTTCCTGTAATTTGCGTCATATTTTTCCATTTTTCTTCACAAATTACTTCTTGACTGGTGTAAAATTAGAAATATAAAACATTACAAATTTATTTTATGATGATTCAAAATTACTGATCCCATGACCAAACAGTGAAATCCATTATTTCCTCTACAAAAATGTCTAATCATGTCTAAAACCTTTGAACCGAACCCTCCAATTAAAACATAAATATATAATCACAATACTCTCAATAATTTTTCTTAAATAGTTCAGCCCTTTATGTTGTTATAAATTCAGATGGAAAGCACAGGCCTATGTAACTCTATGGAAGATTTGGTGTTTCTGAAAGAAATATCCAAACTTATTATGTAAATGTTGATCCTTATTATTAATTGGTAGATATTGGCTCCACAAATTTGTCATCTTATGGCTTAAAGTCCTTTCAACTGTTAACACATGAACGTATCTACTGTGAAAATAAATATCATATTTATTACACTATTTGAAATGATACCCTTTTTAATTGAAGGTATTAACCAGAACTTGTTCAATGTATTTACCAGCTGAGATATTATAGAGTTTGAGTTTGTGTGCCTATGGGAAAGATGAAGTGAGAGATTTGGTGTCACTGGACAAATCACAAAGGCTTAATGTGTCTGTTTGCTGAAAAGACATCTTGACAGAAGGCTCCCTAGCAACACATGGTGCCCGGCAGTGGGCACAGCAGCTGGGACACCAGCGAGGCTCATGGGTGAGAGTGGAGACCCCTCAGTGAGCAGGGGCCCTCAGAGCACAGGAGCATTCACAGTGCAGGGGGCTTCATGAGTGGACTGATGATTGGTCAAAGACTCCTCTAGCACTCCCTCACATATCCGTGAGCTAAAAATAAAGCAAAAATAATGTGGGAATAAATGTATACGACATAATAATACAAATCACCAATGCAGCCTTCTCTCTCTCCACTCAAACACAGGGTGAGGAAAAGGTGACTCCTGGGAGTTATTTTTTGTGCACACCTAAGGCTACAGGTTCAGAACCCAGTTTATTCTTATTGAATATTTCTGGTGTTTGTACCTGGAGAGTTTATGCTGTGCTTTTGGGCAGACTCACTTAGTACAGAGCAAAAGGATGTGAATCCTACTCCAGCAGGTTGAGCTGCACTGCCACACATGCACACACCCTTACATAATATAGACACATGCACGCACGCACACACACACAGTTATTCAATCAGAATATCATGACATAATGACATGACATATTTTGATCCTTATGGCTTTTTGTGTATGTGTACACTTGAGCCCCCTGCAGGAGCACTGAGTAGTCAGGAGAAGGTGAGGGTTTGGGCTCATGTTCAGAGTCAAACTTCAGTGAAAGGATGTTTTTTGGTGTCTGCAGGATGTTCGATCCCTGGGCAAACCCACAGTACAAATATTACGTTGTACATAATTACACATAATTAATTATAAGGAAAACAATGTTTATATTGGCTGAGGCACTGCCTCAGATCACACAAGTTGAAGCCTTCTCATAAGACAGGCATTGTACAACTATATGATTCTTGACAGTTCCAGTAGTAAACTGTAGCCACGGTGACCTCCTGTTTCTTTTAGATTAAGCTCATCGTCTTCATCTGTGTGTCCCTGGGGGGACCTGTCTCCTGTCACGACACACATCCATCCATCCATCCATCCATCCATCCAGTTTCTTCTGCTTATCCGGGGCCCGGTCACAGGGGCAACAGGCTAAGCAGGAACTTCCAGACTTCCTTCACTCAGGACACTTCCTCCAGCTCCACCAGGGGGACCCTAAGGCATTCCCAGGCCAGTCAAGAGGCATAGTCTCTCTAGCGTGTCCTGGATCTTCCCCGGGGCCTCCTCCCGGTGGGACATGCCCACAACACCTCCCGAGGGAGGTGTCCAGGAGACATCCGGAACAGATGCCCGAGCCACCTCAGCTGGCTCCTCTTGACGTGGAGAACAGCGGCTCTACTCCTCCCGTGTGACTGAGTCCCTCACCCTATCTCTAAGGGAGCACCCAGCCACTCTGCGGAGGAAACTCATTTTGGCTGCTTGTATCCATGATGACACATTGTTTCTCACTGTATTCTCATCAGCTCACTGAATACTGACTGTGTTGGTTGTACTGTAGTGGGTGGTTCTAGAATGTGATGATTCCTCCCAGGTCCCAGACACGCAACTTTCGCCTATTGATTACACTGATTACATTGTAATCAATAGATTACATTTTGCCATGAAATATACAAAAGGTAAATTCACAAATGTTGAAGCTGATCATTTCTATTAGTGATTAGTCCCAAGAATTCACTGTATTACAAAACAAATCTGCATTTTAACAAAATTCATTTTACCTACCCCATCTGTATTAAATATGGCCTTTAGAAAGGTAGAACCCCAGCCATATAAAGGTCTTATACCTGTGGATGGATAACAAAGGTATTTTTGGATTAGACATGAAATGAAATGATGAAATGTTGATAACAAAATAACCACAAATACATTTTAAAAGATTTTAAAGAAGTATTTGTTCATATGTGACAGAGCCATGCTAATGAGAGTGATCAGATTATGTACAGTGCTGCTGTGAACCTTGGTGTGGCTGCTCACTGTCCATGACCCCTCCCCTTCATCTTGTACTTACTTAAAGTACCTGTACTCACACTGTGTCCTTTCAGATCTGCTCTATCCTGAGTCCGACATGGGGACCATACTATGGCTCCTCTCCATGACCCTGCTCCCAGGGGCCCTCACTCAAACTGGTAACATTTTATATTTTTATATATTAATATAATATTGGAAAGTATTAAGTATGTAAAAAACATCATGTAAAAGATGTAAAAGCTCTAGATGAAATTGTTGTACATAATCATATGAAAAATTTAAAAATGTAGCATATTTTGATTAGTCATGTCATGATTTTTATACATTTTTGAAGGTTGGCTAATGTAATTTTTCTCATGTGCACTTGTAAAAGCTGTACCAACATGTCATAGTCATCTATATAGATCACACCTTAAAATAGCACCTACATACACCAAACTTTCAGTCTTGTGCTTAAGATTTTGATGGATACAGAAAGATTTTTGATTTTAATTTCTAAACCTGATTTTTTTTTACGCCAGTTTTCAGTGAAAAAGTGAAAAATCAAGCAAAAATATTATCCATCAATTTTTCAGATTCAAATGTCCCAAATATGCACAATTTTGGTATTTTTTCCACATAAAACTCCTTTAAAACTTTTTTTTTTCTTATAAATGTATAGCCTATAAATAATCTACAGAAGAAGTACTTTTTTTTTATTTTTTTAAATCAAGACCACACTGCACTGTCTCAGTTTAAAAATGGACAATGAAATGTGTAAGGTTTTGTGTTGTGTTTGCTGATGACTAACTGTAGCCTTTCTGGTCTTCCAGTGACAGTGATGCCGACCAGTCAGACTTTTAATACAGGTGAGCAAAACGAAACAAATGGATTTCAGTTTTGATCTCACGAACATAAACAATACATAGGTTACTTTAAATCAGTGCTATTTATCACAAGAGGTAATCCGAGTTTTTCCTCCGAAGGCTGAACTCCAAACCACAATGCTTTTACCATTAAGACTCTAGTCTATCATTCTATTCAATAATAAAAAAAAAGGATTAAAACTTTTATTCAGTCCTATACACTGCCACCTAAGATGTAATGCCTGTGGTTTCCAGATAAAGTGAGTATCTGAGAACTACCATTTCAGAAGGCAACATAAAATACTCTAAACATCCTTCAAGGCCTCCAGATTAGGTCCCTGTACATAATGTGCAAAACAACAAACACCTACTCTTGTATAATGTGTGGAAAAAAGGAGCAATGTTATAGCTTTTAACCATGACTCAATCAATCTCAATAAAGGCACAAAAATTAATACACGCTTGAGTCACTCAATGCCAAAGGTGGGGTCAAATTTGGCAGGGCTCAGAGATTTAAAAAATTATCTCTATAATTATGATTTATACTGAAAAGACAAGAGATGGGAATGAGGCCAATTAAAGTTAATTTAATAAAAGACATATTTCTTTACAGAACATTTTTATGTACAAACTGTCCTTAGATCTGGTCTTCGATCCACTAATATGAATTAGCAATCATTTTGGAGCGCCATGGGAAAAAAAACCTATGGACTATAGACTATACCAACAGTTTTCTACGTAGACCTAAGCCTGTATTGGTGTAGCTTAAAATTTTTTTTAACAATGCTAA
This sequence comes from Paratrypauchen microcephalus, assembly GCA_036785185.1. Classification (NCBI taxonomy): domain Eukaryota; kingdom Metazoa; phylum Chordata; class Actinopteri; order Gobiiformes; family Gobiidae; genus Paratrypauchen; species Paratrypauchen microcephalus. Next base: position 38,927 of record JAVJIX010000442.1, on the reverse strand, counting down.
TGAGTCTGAAAGTAGTTCCAGATGTTTAAAAGAATAAAGGCTCATAACTTTTTTGTGTGTTCAGCCAACTCGTCCCACCTGAACCGTGTGTGCACCACATGGGGAAACTCGCACTGGAAGACATTTGATGGATATTTCTACACCCTGCCCTCTGCCTGCACACATGTGATGACGACGGTGTGTGGCACAGAAGCGGAAAACTTCTTTGTGATCCATGTTACCCACTCAATAGTCGGGTTGAAGCACAACATCAGCAAGATCCTAATCAAAGTGGAAGGCACCGTCATAGAACTGGGCGACTCCACCGGGGACACTGCCACAATCAACGGCAAGACGTGAGTGCAGCCTCCATCCATCCATCCATCCATTAAACAGGTCACAGGCTACAGGATCATCAGGCACTGGAATACAGCCTATGTAAAAATAAACATAAACATGCATAAATAATAACTAAATTAAATTAAATAAACAATGAAATAATGAAAAAGCATTTCCACTGGTGAATTCAATCACTGGTTGAATGGTCACCAGAGGGCAACATAGTGCAGCAGTTCCATGTTTTGCTATTACCATAGACCAGGGGTGCCCAATACGTCGACCACCAAGGTAATGTGGATACATTGTAGTGTTGTAGTACTCGAGACCGGTCTTGGTCTCGAGATGAGTGAGATCACATTTCATTACAGCCGCTGCCGTTGGCAATAAACTTGATCCAATGTGCGGGACCGCGCGGGGCTTCACACTGCAGCCTGTGCGCTCGTCTGGAGCTGCGGACACTACACGGCACGTCACCACACGCGCCTCCAGCTCGCGCAGCTTGTTAACAACAGCGTGTACCTTTGCGTACCAGCGTGTATCACAGAGCAGGTTAAACTTTATAAACATCCTACCAGTCCGTCTGCCTCATGTCAGCGCGCCTCTCCTTGCCTTTTCGTGCTTTCTCCTCCCTGCATTAGAGGTAAGATCGGGCCTAAAAAATCCAGCCCGACCCGGCCCGCGGGTATTAAAGCCCGACCCGGCCCGAGCCCGACCAATTAACTTGATTTGCAGGCCCGAGCCCGAAGCAAACCCGAAATTTCATATTTTATTTGTGAGGACTCGGGAGGAGGAGGGGTGATTTATGATAACAAATAAAAGCCTGTCTTTTGTAGCGAAATCTGCTTAGCGCGAAGGGGGGCGTTTTTTGAAACAAATGATAATATAGATGTTTGACGATCATCAATTTTGCCAGTACAGCTGTTTAAATGCCTGCTCAGCGTCGAGGTGCCAGTCTTTTTGCTCTCGTATGAAAGCAAAGCGCCACATTGACTACATTCAGCGAAGCCAACGCAAGTTTCTGTAGCATTTTCAACAATCAATTTGAAGCTTTTCCACACCTCACTCTTACTGGTGCGTGTTTGTCTTTTCAGTTCTCCTGTCTTTAGTTTATCCTTAACTTCTTGCTCCTCCATATTGGGGATACCAGGTCAAAATAGATGCGGACTTGCGGAGGGGAAGATTATTAAGAGGGCGGCGTTCACGTGCTCAGAGCATGCTCTGGCTCTGCGGCTCCTGTTTAGTAGTTAAATAGCAATAGCATTACAGCGCCTTCTCTGTTTTATCCAAATTATTTATCACATCACATTATTTATACACATCATTTTAGTATACATTTTTATAAACATATATTTATTTTTTAAAAAGTCAGCGAGAGAGAAGCCCGGCCCGACCCGACCCGAAGCAATGATTGACATTTTAGGCCCGACCCGACCCGAATTTCGGGTCAGGTCGGGTTGGGCTCGGGCTTGGGCTTAAGATCTTACCTCTACCCTGCATACAGCGCACATAGGCTCCCTCCTCAATGCGCTCTTATTAGAAGAGCAAGACAAAACGCGAAGCAAAAACTAATCTAAATGTATGTTACTGTGTCCGCACAGAGCAGGTCTAACACAACATGAGGTTGAAGATTGCTTAATAAAAGTGCACAAATACATCTGTGATTGTCACGTGCATTTGGTAAACGTGCAGAGGCTGGTAAATACCACTGCAAAACCACTAAGAGAATGTAACTCCAGTTAGGAAATTGAAAAAAAATTGTAAAAAAATAAAAAATAAATAATTAAAGAAGGGGTTCTCAAACTATGGGAGAGGGTCCACAAAAGGGGCGCAGAGTGTTTAGTGCAGTACAGTTTGCTTGGCTTATTTTAAGATTAAAATTAAGATTTATCAGATAAAATGGAGAGATTTATGAAAACTTATTTATGTGAGTCAGCCTTTTCCCACATTAAGCCCAAGTACTGTTCCACCATGACTGGTGATCATTAAGAAGTGTGAGTGAGTCTGGCTGTCAGCAGTTACTGTCCAGTCTACGTACCCGAGCTGATTCCATCCAGTGCAAGTCCTCAGAGTAATGTAATGACAAAAAATGTACAGAGTTACATTGTGCAATATGGGTTTATGCAGTTATGCAAGTTAGATCAGCATTGTACATGTGAAGAATTCTCAATATATTTATAAATAAATAAATGATTTGCATTTTTGTAGTAGGTAGAACATTTTGACTTGGTCATTTTTAAATAGCTCAAATGCTGAAAAAGTGTTGGCACCCCGCCATAGGCTGTATATGGTGATTACTCAGAACTATGCAATAATTAAAGGGCCCATAATATACTATTTTCTGATCTATGTGATAATGTTTCCTCATCAAAAATATACCCAGAGTTGTGTTTTGTTTCATTCACATATTTTAACCCACAAACCCTGCATATATTTAGGCTGAGTAGTTTTAACTTTGGAGATGCAGAAAATAATGCAGGATTATTCAAATGTGTGAATGAAACAAAACACAACTCCAAGTATGTTGTCAGTGAGGTAACATTATTGCATGGCTTAAAGATAACAACAGTCACTTTTATGTTATATTGGGCTTTTAATGTGTCTTATGTCTCTACTTTCCCATTGTGAGTGAATGATAATACTAAGCAATTCTTGGCAACTATAATCACTGATTATATATAGAATGTAGTTTAGTCTTTATTGGAAGGGACAATGTACAGAGACCATAGCCAAGATCACCAAGATCATAAAAATGATGTTCTGCACCAGATTAGTTAAATAGTTTCCATCTCCAGTTCCTGAGTATACATGTGGTCATGTGGCCCTATGTTCTGTGCCCAGGGTGGATCTCCCTACAATGATGTACGGGGTGAGTCTGTCCAACACCCCCTCCAGTCTGACCGTGGAGGTCAGTATGGGCTTCAAAGCCATCTGGAACAGGGACGACTCTCTGGATGTAAGAGACACACACACACACACACACATGCATGCACGCACGCATGTACACACACACACACACACGTTTGGTGTCTTTGGTTCTTTGGGATTTCACATTGGCTTACATAATTACCTTGAGACTGATCCCAACCTTAACCATAGTTAAGCCTAAACCTTACCATGAAAATTTAGTCCTTAATTAAAAAAAAAGAAAGAAGAATGAAGATTTTTTAAAGAATTTTTTTCTCATACTGATCAATCTTGATATATATACAGTAATCCCTCGTTTATCGCGGGGGTTAGATTACAGAAATAACCCGCAATAAGTGAAATCCGCGAAGTAGGACAACTTTATATTTTACAATTATTCTACATGTTTTAAGGCTGTAAATGCCTCACCGCACACATAATACGCTTTTATCAGACTGGAATTAACATTTTCTCACATTTGTCTCTAGTTTAAACACTCAAACTTTCATAGATTTTCAACAAAATGTATTAATAGTGGCGTGGGGGGAGACACGGCTCCGGAAGCCCCGCCAGACGCGCTAGCAGCACTGCCACGTCCCGGGACAAGACGCGCACCAACCCCTTGGAGAAGTGCGCGACACGTGCTGCTTTGTCACGGATTTGTCCACGATAAACCCCTCATCGTGGACAAATCCGTGACAGAGCAACACGTGTCGCACACTTCTCCAAGGGGTTGGTGCGCATCTTTATTAATACATTTTGTTGAAAATCTATGAAAGTTTGAGTGTTTAAACTAGAGACAAATATGAGAAAATGCAGCGCGAGGCCGCGAGCACGAGATAGAACTGCGGCGCCCGGACCGCGTGCTCTCAACCCGAGCCACAATCCGAACACGCACAAACGAATGCAAAAGCCGCACAGAGTGATTTAATCCTGGTTCAGACCTGGTCCAGTTCTGGTCTAGACCTGGTTTAGTCCACGTTTAGTCCTGGTCTAGTCTCTTAGCCAATCAGGACACAGAGCACATTGTTACACTATAAAAAAAAAAAAAGTTACACTATTTAAAAAAAAAAGAAAAAAAAAAAAAAGAAAAAAAAATCCGCGAAACAGCAAGGCCGCGAAGAGTGAACCGCGATAGAGCGAGGATTCACTGTATATAATATTTTTTTTCAAAAATGTTTTGATTCAATGAACATGGACAACACTGACCTTTAATCAGTGCAAACACAAAACTGTATAACACAAAAAATGTATTTCTGAACTCCAACAAAAGTCTCCATTAAATTATTACAATTACAGTCATTTCTTGGTGACTAAACCAAACCTTTAGGATAGCCCCAACCTTATTTTAACCCACATCTGAGTTTTAAAACATGTTTTTGTTCTAATAATAAGGATTCATGTTTACCTGATTTTTGTCCCCATAAAGGAGGCAGGTCCCTATAATGTGAGTCCCCGATTGTCCCCATAGGCTAGTCTCCATATGTTACCTTTTTTCCCCACATTTTTTATCAGTACAGAAAAAGCTACTTGTGCATGATGTACTTTTTCAGACTGATGTAGTTTAAATATGGATTTATTTAAAAATTCATGTCTTTTTAAAAATGTATCACATGACCTGAATAGTCAAAAAATTCCATTGCATTTTTGAAAGTTTGGAATTTTATAGATATATTATTGTTGACTGGAATAATTTAGGCTTTGATAACTGAAATTGTGACCCCCTCATACATGTAGACACACAAATAGCGTTGAATAGGTGGTGACAAATACCTGCTGGCCACACCCCTTCCCTCATCAATACTTGACAATGTACATTTTGTCTCATGCATCAAAAGGCAGAAGTGACCTTTTCAAGCTATTTGTCCTCCATAGAGCAGCATCCTCTTATAAACAAACACTACAGTAATCCTTTGTCAGTCTGTCTTAAAGGGATATGCCACCCCCAGGTCAAACTTGGGCATCTCCCCACAGTCCAGAGACTAAAATAAGTGGTGGAAAGCGTTTTTCTGGTGACCCAGCCATTGTCCAGGTCTGTCAGCACTAACCGCCGCGGTATCTGCAGCTCCTCCGCCTTAGACTGAAGTCTAACGTCGCCAGAGAAAGATTTAGGCCAAAAGGAATTAATTTGCTCGATGCGTTTCCCAATTACTTTCTGTGTAGTGCGCATTCATATCGAGTGCAAATAAATGTGCAAATCAACACGGAGAGCTTGACTTGGTCATTTTGGGTGGGAACTATTTTTCAGTGCGGAAAAAGACAGCCGAAGCACGCACCACTCTGACAGGGGAATCCCTGTTACGCACCAGGAAGGCAGTTCCCCTGTTACGCAGCGTGGTGTGTGCTTCGGCTGTCTTTTTCCACACTGAAAAATAGTTCCCACCCAAAATGACCAAGGCAAGCTCTCCGTGTTGATTTGCACATTTATTTGCACTCGATATGAATGCGCACTACACAGAAAGTAATTGGGAAAAGCATCGAGCAAATTAATTCCTTTTGGCCGAAATCTTTTTCTGGCGACGTTAGACTCCAGTCTAACGCGGAGTAGCTGCAGATACCGCGGCGGTCAGTGCTGACAGACCTGGACAATGGCTGGGTCACCCGAAAAACGCTTTCCACCACTTATTTTAGTCTCTGGACTGTGGGGAGATGCCCAAGTTTGACCTGGGGGTGGCATATCCCTTTAAGAGAGCAGGATGCTAGCAGCCTTTGGTGACAATGCAATATTAAAATAGATTGTAATTTTCAAGGATTTTCATTTGTCACATTCTCGTTCTAGAATTTGATGATGTCATAATTTCAGATGGAGGGCAGGGGCTTATGTAACTCTGATTTACTGTTTTTTTGAAGAAATATCCAAAATAGAATAGAATAGAATGCCTTTTATTTGCATCATACATATTCACAATGACATTGAAACCATCTCACTTCAGTGCAGACATTTAAGTACGATATATACAACACAGCAGGATATTTACAACACAGTATAGAAGAAAAAAAAATAGTGCAAAAAAAAAAAAAAATTAGTGCAAAAAAAACAAAAAAGCCCTGTACTACACATTAGTTGCCAGGTTATTGCAGGTCTTGCTCATATATTGCAGTAGGGGTGACATATACAACCACATACACACACAAGAGAGTCTCTTCATTGTAGAGGGAGATGTTACACAGAACACAATTTAGCATCTGCTACTGTATTAAATGTTGTCTTCAAGCTATAGCACTGTGTTAAGTATTGCACCACAGGATATTACACTGTAATTAGGTCTTGCACAACAGGTGGATATGCTACAAAACCCAGTTCAAGATATTACACAGTAATAAATATTGCCTATAATTATAAAACTATACTATTACACTGTAATAGATATTGTCCAACAAGATACTGTATATTGCACCATGTTAAGTAATTGCACAGGGGTGGATGGGAGGAGAATGGGGACAGGAATGGGGGTGAGTCAGTGCATGTGAGTGATCAAAGTGGTTATGGCCCTTGGGAAGAAGCTGTTTTTGAGTCTGTTAGTCCTTACCTTAATGCACCTGTGACGTCCTCCTGAGGGCAGCAAGTCAAAGAATTGAGAGCCAGGGTGGAAGCTGTCCTTGATGACGTTTTTGGCTCTGCTGAGGCAGCGGGAGGTGTAGATGTCCATCAGGGAGGGGAGAGGGCAGCCTATGATCTTCTGCGCCATCTTAACTACCCTCTGAAGCCTCTCCCTGTCCACTTTGGTGCAGCTACCGTACAATACGGTGATGCAGTACGTCAGCAGGCTCTCAATGGACGCACGGTAGAAGGTCAGTAGCAGGCTGTGGTCTAGTTCGTACTTCCTGAGCACCCACAGGAAGTGTAGACCCTGCTGGGCCTTCTTAGTGATTGCTGTGATGTTCTCAGTCCAGGAGATGTCATTGGAGATGAGAACACCAAGGAACCGGAAATGTTGACCCTCTCCACACACTCGCACACACTCACACTTGATGTAGAGGGGGGCTAGGTCTGTGCGGTGCCTGCTAAAGTTGACAGTGATCTCTTTGGTTTACTTGGCATTCAGAGCAAGATTGTTCTCTGTACACCAGGCAGCCAACTTCAGTCCCTCCTCTCTGTAGGCTGACTTATCACCTTTTGAGATGAGCCCAACCACTGTTGTGTCATCAGCAAACTTCACTATGAGGTTGCTGTTGCTGGTTGGACTGCAGTCGTGGGTGTAGAGACAGTACAGGAGGGGGCTTGTGGGGAGCTGGTGCTTAGTGTGCGGATGGGGGAGAGGTGGGGTCGAGTCTCACAGTCTGGGGTCGGTTGGTCAGAAAGTCTTTAATCCAGGCGCATGTGAGAGGAGGGAGGCCAACATAATGCACAAACATTCAACTGACAACAATCATGTTTTTGAGATTGAAAAATAGCACAACCGTCTTGACTTTTGTTTATTTATGCTAATCAGGCTAACAAATCTGCAATCTGACACTTAAACAGCTCATTTCACCATATAATTCTGTATCAGTTAGACCTGTCAACAAATAAAAACATGCAGTCATAATGCATAATTGAAAAAAGGGCTTTGGAAATTGACCAGACTTCTATATAGGCCAAATTGTGAAATAAAACATAACAAAATAATTTATTTCAGTTTTCTTAATATCAACAATTACTTAGAAGATTGTAAGATTGTTTTGTCCCTCTGTGGAAGAGCTGATGTTGTGTCCTCAAGTCAAATTTAATTTACATAAATATTGGAAAAACATTGTGATTCTTTTGATTGTCGCTGTATAATACTATAATTGATTTATATTATAGTATTATCTTGTTGTTTAATAGATTATTAAATCTATAAAAATCAAACTTTCCTATTAAAATGTTAAATGCTTTTGTTTTGTCTTTAATCTAAAAATGATGTACATATATGTTTACTATACAAGTTCACTTTTCTGTGTCAACTCAAAATAACTCTAAACAAGCACAGCTGAAGTGACTCATGAGCTGATGTCTTTCAGATTGAAGTGAACAGTAAATACCAAGGCCAGCTGTGTGGGCTGTGTGGCAACTTCGATGGAGTTTCCAACGACTTCATAAAAAATGGTGAGAGTTGTAAAGTTTAAAATGGATATAATAGGAGACACATTAGAAATGGTTTATATCAGGGGTGTCAAACTCATTTTGATCTGGGGGCCGTATCCAACCTACTTTGATCCCAAAGAGGCCGGATCAGAAAACTCTTGGCATATATACACCAAAAATAGCAATAAGTCCAAATATTTGTACAGAGAAACACAAATCTATTACAGACAGCTGTTTCTTCAGTCCCAGCAGTAATTCGTTTATCTTCTGTCTTCTCAATTCTCCGTTCAAGTGATTGAAGAATAAGTGACTTTATTGCTGATTGTATTGTTTGAAATGCCGTGCCTCGTAGTGGCGTTTAAGATTATATTCCTCCAGCACCGCCACTTGTTGCAAACACACCGACTGTACAGGTTTCCCATTCACTTCCGTGAACAAATAGGAATTAGTCAATTTTTCTTGGAAAATCCTGCACTCGGCGTCCACTTTTCTCATTTTTGACATTTTACTGATGAGGGTGTCTCGGTCGACAGTCAAAACGATGGTCCTTTAAGAACATTTGAAAAGAGGCAAGTCTTCATTTGTGCTGCTCTGGTGGGAGGGGCCATGCACAGAGGCACTGGAGACACTGCTATGCTAAACTGCACAGAAAAGAGGCGCAGAAAATTACCAATATTTTAATAGAAAATGTAAATATAATAAAAATAGTTTAATAGAAAATCAGGGCCAGATTAAAGGTCTTGGAGGGCCGGATCTGGCCCCCGGGTCGCATGTTTGACACCCCTGGTTTATATAGTGTATGCTGATGCGCTTTGGACCCAGAGTCACACTTAACCCTGTAAGTTTCAAACATGGCTCATACATTGAGTATATTGTGATGTGAAACTTTGTACTGTGTTGGTGCATACATTAGCTTATAGATAAATAGTTGTTCTGGGCAGAGTGTTAAAGGGGTCAGTGTTCAGTGGATGAGAAAAGCAGGGACTTTGTTCTGAATACTGAATATTCTTTATGCAGGTCTGCAGCGTACACTGCTGGACTTCGCAGAGGCCTACAAAGTGACCGGTCCCACAGAGTCATGTGACATCCACTTGCCAGAAACCGAACGCTGTGTGGAGAAGGTGTGGCTGCTACCCTCTGGTGTCCACATGTTTGCACACATGTATTTACTGTTGATTATCTCTACAGCAATACTGTGAGAACATCTTTTCCAGCACTCCATTCACAGACTGCTATGACCGATTGGATGTGGATGCCTTTTCCTCTGTGTGCATGTCCGATATGTGCAACGGTACCTCAGTTCTGTGCAAAACCATCTCTGAATTCTCCAGACAGTGTGTCCATGCTGGAGGTTTGCCACAGAAGTGGAGGAACGAGTCCTTCTGCAGTAAGAAGACACACATCACATAGTGCCACAGTGTATGATACATAAACTAACATGTGTGTCTGTCTGTGTGTGTGTGTGTGTGTGTGTGTGTGTGTGTGTGTGTGTGTGTGTGTGTGTGTATGTGTGTGTGTGTATGGCACAGACACACATTACCTAGTGCCACTGTACAGTGGGTGGTGCATAGACTGGCATATGTTTGTGTCATAGATATGATGTGCCCCTTTAACATGGAGTTCCAGGAGTGTAGCACATCGTGTCCAAACACCTGCTCCAACCCTGAGGCCAGTCAGACGTGTGACAGCCACTGTCTGGACCTGTGCAGCTGCCCCTCAGGTCAGAGCTGACCACCTCTCTGAAGAACACGGCACACTTACTGTTCTATCACTCAGTCCTAGTCCCACTCCAAAACACTGTCACACACATCCATACACTATTAACAGTATATAGTCCATGCTCATGCTCATGCAGTTCAGTGTACATATGTATTATATAAATATGTATTACATATATGTATGTGGGGTGTGTGTGCCCCCTGCAGGCACCATCTATGATGACATTGGTGGTAGTGGCTGTGTACCGGCGACATCGTGTCCCTGTTTGCACAACGGGAAGGTGTATCAGACGGCAGAATCCTATTCTTACCAATGCAGGAACTGGTGAGAGCACTGTCCTAAACTCTTTATGAAAAAGGACTAGTAAGAGGCAAGACTTTTTAGTATGTTGTCATCCATCCATTGGCGGCACGGTAGCTGAGTGGCTAGCGCTCTTGCTTCACAGCAGGTTCCAGGTTCGATCCCCGGGTCGCCCAAGCCTTTCTGTGTGTGTTCTGTGTGGAGTTTGCATGCATGGTCTGGGTTCGATCCCCGGGTCGCCTGGGCCTTTCTGTGTGGAGTTTGCATGTTCTCCCCGTGTCTGGGTGGGTTTCCTCTGGGCACTCCGGTTTCCCCCATCAACCCAAAACATGCACCATAGGTATAATCCTTCAGCTTAGGTCCTGACCAAACCGAAGCAAGAAGATCCTATATCCTATATATATATAGGATGGGTTAAAATGCAGAGAAGAATTTCTCCAGTGTGAGATCAATAAAGTCACTTCTCTTCATTAGAGCATCGAATAGTAAATGGAGGCTATACATAAGAGTAAAAGAATGATTAAAAGAATCTTTCCATAGATTATATTATACACTTTTTTGTGGTTTCCCATGGTGACATAATAACACCTGAATGTGCTTTTCAGTATGACCTCATAGTCTGTTGTGGTTTATGTGCAGTGTGTGTAACGGGGGCCAGTGGATATGTTCGGAGACCGACTGTCCAGGGACCTGCTCTCTGGTGGGAGGGGCCCACATAACGACATATGACAAAAGGTCCTACACCTTCCATGGAGAATGCTCCTATGTGCTCACCAAGGTACTCTTTAATCACCATGACAGCTGAAACCTGTGTTGAACTGTACCAGAGCACAGTGTAAAATGCTCTACCTGTTTACCAGTTCATACAACTATTTCCATCTTTATGGCATGCAAAGCGCTTTACATCAAGGAACCACTCTTCCATTCACACACCACTGTACACAGACTCTGGGGGTGAGGGGGGTTAAGTGTTTTGCCCAAGGACACTATGACAGCATTAATCTGTGGGAATCGCACAGCCAACCTGTGGGTCAATGGACCTGATTACTCAACCACTGATGATTATGCCGAGAATGGGATTCAAACTGCCAACCTTCTGATCAGTGGACAAACTCTGCCAACTGAACTACTGTCATCTCAGTAAATTCAGTGATTAGGGTTTTTTGTTGTTGTTGTTGTTTTTGCTTTTTCCAACTAGAAAAAAAAAAAAATCTGTCAAAGTCAGATCTGACTTTGACAATGTTCAGTTGTTCAGTGAATGGACAGACGTAAGTTATAGATAGTTATAGATATTATTCGATAGGTGGGCCTAGATTATGGATGCACTTTAATATATAATAATATAATATAAACTTGACAACTTGAACTGAATGTAAAGTGGTTTGTGTGTTTGGTGCAGAGTGCGGGCTCAGAATTCACAGTGCTAGCAGACCTGGCAACGTGTGACCTGTCAGACGCTGGAACCTGTCTCCGCGGAGTCATCCTGGCCCTGTACAGCAATAGCACAGTGAGTATACACACAGAATGTTGTAATATATTGGGACAAAGAGTAAAGGTTGATGAAAAACACAAAAAAAACATTTTTATTCATTAAAAACTTTGTCACCTTGAGCTCCTCGGACAGCCAAGGAGCCCATATAGAGAACACATTGTTCCCCCTGCTCAGCATTTAAAGCTGAGAACAGTCAATAGGGTTCTGCTTGAGGACCTGAGGCTAATTTGGGGACAGTAGTTTTATTATTTACAATAAGAATGAAAGTAATATTAAAAAAGCTCTTTCCTTTCACACTGCAGATTGTTGTAGTTAAAGCGTCTGGGCAGGTGTTTGTGAACAATATTGAGTCCCAGCAGCCCCTCTTCACAGGTGAGTCTGACAGTTACATCACAACAATATACCTGACAGTACATTTATGTACTTACAGCACATTTATGCACCTGACAGGACAGCTATGCACCTGAAACACAGCTATGTACCTGACAGCACATTTATGCACCTGACAGCACAGCTATACTCCTGAAACACAGCTATGTAACTAACAGCACATTTATGCACCTGACAGCACAGCTATGCACGTGACAGCACAGTGATGCACCTGACAGCACATTTATGCACCCGACAGCACATTTATGCACCTGACAGCACAGCTATGCACGTGACAACACATTTATTCACCTGACAGCACAGCTATGCACCTGACAGCACATTTTTGCACCTGACAACACAGTGATGCACCTGACAGCACATTTAAGCACCCGACAGCACATTTATGCACCCGACAGCACATTTATGCACCTGACAGCACAGCTATGCACGTGACAACCCATTTATTCACCTGACAGCACAGCTATGCACCTGACAGCACATTTATGCACCTGACAACACAGTGATGCACCTGACAGCACATTTAAGCACCCGACAGCACATTTATGCACCTGACAGCACAGCTATGCACGTGACAGCACATTTATGCACCTGACAACACAGTGATGCACCTGACAGCACATTTATGCACCTGACACAGCTAACAGCCCAGTCATCTAACCTCTGCTCTGACCTCCACAGCCGACTTCTCCCTGTTCATGATGTCCAACATCTACATAATCCTCAACACCAAAATGGGCCTACAGCTGGTAATACAGCTGCTGCCGGTCATGCAGGTCTTTGCCATAGCAGAGACCAGTCTGAAAGAAAAGATAATAGGTAACAGACTTTTTACTCTGATAGTCACTGACTTAGTATGTTTTTCAATTCTTGGTTTAACTTTCATTTGATGATAATGACACCAAATATTCTGTGATATTATGCAATGTTTATGGTGCTTGCAAAGTTTAACTTAGAATTAAAAAATATATATATATAATTTGTGCAGTGCTGCTCTCAGAAGTTTGACAATCTCATGTCAAACTTCATAAGATCGGACCAGCAAAGCCAACCAAAATACTGGTGTATTCAAAGATAAAAACAAAAATAACAATAGTTTATAGCCTTTTTACACCTCTTGCTCAATCCTTGCTGCTGTTCTCTTTCAAAAGGTTTGTGTGGGAACTTTAATGACAAGGAGCTGGATGACTATAAGGTGATGAGTGGTTTGGTGGAAGCCACAAGCACAGCGTTTGCCAATGCGTGGAAAACCCAAGCCAACTGTCCGGACATCCTCACACAGATGCAGCACCCATGCACCCAGGCCATCACAAAAGGTAAGCCACCTAGATAACCACCCAAGCCAGCCAGCCACCCAGACTCCCCCCACAGTGAACCACCCTCAGCGTGACCCCTCTCATCTGTTCCCCAGTGAGCTATGGTGACTTCTGGTGCTCCAAGCTGACCGAAGCAGAGGGAGATTTTGCCAAATGTCATTCTGCTGTCTCGCCTGAACCATATGCGCAGGTGGGCATAGAATAAGATGAAATCAGATGAAATCAGGTCAGATGAAATAAGGAATTTTAGGGTAATAAGAGGGAGCTGAGCTGAAAGGCAAAGCTCTCTATTTACCGTCAATCTACGTTCCTACCCTTACCTATGGTTATGAGCATTGGGTAATGACCGAAAGGACAAGATCGCAGATACAAGCGGCTGAAATGAGTTTCCTCTGCAGAGTGACTGGGCGCTCCCTTAGAGATAGGGTGAGGAGCTCAGTCACATGGGAGGGACTTGGAGTAGAGCTGCTGCTCCTCCACGTCGAGAGGAGCAGCTGAGGTGACTCAGGCATCTGTTCTGGATGCCTCCGGAATGTGTTCCGGGCATGTCCCACTGGGAGGAGGCCCTGGGGAAGACCCAGGACACGCTGGAGGGACTATGTCTCCCGACTAGCCTGGGAACGCCTTGGGGTCCCCCGGAGGAGCTGGACGAAGTGTCCAGGGTGAAGGAAGACTGGGAGTCCCTGCTTAGACTGTTGCCCCCGTGATCCAGCCCTGGATAAGTGGAAGAAAATGGATGGATGAAACATCTCTTTGATAAAGAAAAATATATACATTTAAATTCTTTTACAATATTCATTTAATGTGTCTATCTCCATGGAGACAAGTAAATGGCACCACCAGACCTGAGGAGAGGCTAAACTGCAGAGTTTTATACTATATACTATATGGAAAATTTAAGGCAATAACATAGAGATAAGTAAATGGAGGACCATCCCCAACAGAAATGTTTCATAGTGCACCTTTTACTCCATAAAATGTATTTAAAATATATTGCTAGTCTAATTGCAATAGGAAAAAAACTATTACATCCAAATATTTGATCCAAAAATGTCTTAGCACAGTAGAAGAGCTTTGATGCTCTGTTGTTAGTCAAAAGAAAAAGATACATATAAATGGAGGCTTCATTGCTCCCAAAATAAAAGTTGAGCTGCAGAAACATAGTCTACATGGTTGTTGTGTGTGGGCAGTGTTGTTGATGGAGTCTCATTGTGCAGACCTGTAAGTACATGGTGTGTGCTGGAGAGAAGAGTGAAGAGTCCATGTGTGCGTCTGTGTCGTCCTACGTCCTGGCCTGCTCCCAAGCAGGGGTCTACATCAAGAACTGGAGGGACAACATTTGTAGTAAGACATTTTACCATTACCTTCTTATTGTTGAACTAATAACAGTATTTGTCATTGTGTGAAAAGCATCTGTGATTATGTTACCTTCTATTTGTCATCTATGTATTAAGATTTAATATATTAGGAATTATAACAATATGTATACTCAACAAAAATATAAACGCAACACTTTTGTTTTTGCTCCCATTTTTCCTGAGATGGACCCAAAGATCCAAAATTCACTCCAGATACACAACACTACCATTTCTCTCAAACATTGTTCACAAATCTGTCCAAATGTGTGACAGCGAGCACCTCTGCCCCGCCGAGACAATCCACCCCACCTCACAGGTGCGCCACATCAAGATGCCAATCCGACATCATGACCAGTGCACAGGTGCGCCCCAGACTGCCCACAATAAAAGGCCACCCCGAAATGTGCATTTTTTTCTGCTTTATTGGGGGTCTGGGGACTCAGAACCAGTCAGTATCTGGTGTGACCACCATTTGCCTCATGCAGTGCAACACATCTTCTTCGCATAGAGTTTATCAGATTGTCAATTGTGGCCGGTGGAATGTTGGTCCACTCCTCTTCAATGGCTGTGCGAAGTTGCTGGATATTAGTGGGAGCTGGTACACGCTGTCGTATAGGCCGGTCAAGCACATCCCAAACATGCTCAATGGGTGACATGTCCGGTGAGTATGCTGGCCATGCAAGAACTGGGACATTCTCAGCTTCCAAGAA
The DNA here is from genome assembly GCA_036785185.1 of Paratrypauchen microcephalus. Taxonomy (NCBI): domain Eukaryota; kingdom Metazoa; phylum Chordata; class Actinopteri; order Gobiiformes; family Gobiidae; genus Paratrypauchen; species Paratrypauchen microcephalus. Next base: position 23,373 of record JAVJIX010000442.1, on the reverse strand, counting down.
TTGTGTACAGATCCTTGCAACATGGGGCCGTGCATTAACTTGCTGAAACATGAGGTGATGTTCATGGATGTATGGCACAACAATGGGCCTCAGGATCTCATCACGGTATCTCTGTGCATTCAAAATGCCATCAATAAAATGCACCTGTGTTCTTCGTCCATAACAGCCTTTGAAGAGGAGTGGACCAACATCCCACAGGCCACAATTGACAATCTGATAAACTCTATGCGAAGAAGATGTGTTGCACTGCATGAGGCAAATGGTGGTCACACCATATACTGACTGGTTCTGAGTCCCCAGACCCCCAATAAAGCAAAAAAAATGCACATTTCGGGGTGGCCTTTTATTGTGGGCAGTCTGGGGCACACCTGTGCACTGGTCATGATGTCGGATCGGCATCTTGATGTGGCGCACCTGTGAGGTGGGGTGGATTGTCTCGGTGGGGCAGAGGTGCTCGCTGTCACACATTTGGGCAGATTTGTGAACAATGTTTGAGAGAAATGGTAATGTTGTGTATCTGGAGTGAATTTTGGATCTTTGGGTCCATCTCAGGAAAAATGGGAGCAAAAACAAAAGTGTTGCGTTTATATTTTTGTTGAGTGTATATTTGATTTATATATAGCTTCTTTGGACTCTCAAAATTGCAGTATTCATTCACTCCACACATGGTGGTGGTAAGGTGGTAATATTGTAGCCACAGCTGTCCTGGGGCAGACTGGCAGAAGTGTACCACTGCCAATTGTTCACACACTTACTGCATTCAGATGGGTGAAGTGTCTTGCCTAAGGACACTCAAGCCACTGCTGCACCTGGTATTCCCTAACCTGAGAAATCCCAGGCTGCTTTTGTTCGTTACGATCTGAAAGACAGTCTGGCAACTATGGCAAGCGAGCTCTCCCGATTCTGAGAGCCAATCAGAGAGCGGGGAGGGGTGGCAAGACGGTGACGCGTACTACGTGACAAACGGAAACTTGTAGTTTGAACTGGCAACTGACATGATTGGCTATGGGCTACGTATACGCCAAATGGTAGACATTCGTAACGCCCAATAAACGGCCGTTGGCGATCGTAAACCACACCTCCGAAGGTGGCTCCCAGACCATATATCACTTGTGATATGGTCAGGTGTAAACCAGGCAAGGTATTCCCACTATTCTCCCACTTCACTACTTACTACTTATGCTCAACCTCGCAGATCAGATAATTAGATTAAATCAGGCATTTTTTTGCCTGGAAGAATCCATGACTCATCGCTGTACCAGCGGTGAGTCTGGTAATTCTTGGTCCAGAATGCGCTGCCGTTGCGCATAGACAGACAGCTAAGGGAGCCAATCAGAGAACAGTTAACGGACAGCGACGTGAACCAATCAAACAAAAGAAAAGAAAGAAAAGAAAGGCCTCTAGAGTTGTCAGCTGCCGTGGTTTTAAGGAATCGATGTGTTTTTGGTCATTTAAGACCAATTTTACAGCTGAATGGAAGGGACGTTCAGTTCTCCGATGCGCCATCTTGATTCAAAACTGAGGAGGAACTTCCGCTGCCTAAGAGTGACGTTGCGGGCAAAGGCGGGTGCACTGACGTCACCATCTTTGAACGAATCAGAATCGCGGAGTCCGTTGTTAACCGGGGGAGCGAGGGTGGAGCGAGGGTGTCCAAATGGTATCTCGCTGTATAGCAAATACAGAGAGATATCATTTGGCTGGCCAGGTAAGGCATTTTTAATAATAATAACAATGCATTAGTGTTATATAGCGCTTTTACAGATGCTCAAAGCTGCTTTACAATTTCATGCATTATTCAACACTCAGTACCTGGAGGTGATAAGCTACTATTGTAGCCACAGCTGCCCTGGGCAGACTGACCAAATCAAGGCTGCCAATCTGTACCATCAGCCCCTCCGACCACCACCAACACTCACAGTCACATCACTTGTCATACTAGGCAATGTGGGTGTAGTGTCTTGCCTAAGGACACAACAACAGTTATTTTGCCACTAGCGCCCCCCTGTGGCACCTGGTATTCCCAGCAGTCTCCCATCCAAGTACTAACCAGGCTTGTTTAGGCCTTGCTTAGTTTTTGAAATCTGACAAGATCTGACAAGGTAATTTGGTCTTGGAATTGACATTATGTTTTTAAATTAACTAATATTATTTATTACTAATAAAAACAGAGAGGAGAGGTACAAGAAACAAGCTCCAAACAAATTTCAAAAATAAATAAATAAAATCTATTATTTAAATTCAAGATACTCTTCAATACTGTCTTTCAACTTTAAGTCACACTTTCTAACCAGGGGGAATCATTTTGAAAGATATAAGAATACTTATTTAGTCTTTTCATTCCAAATTACTTAATGTTATTTATTTAACATTTAATCTACAATAAGTTATACCTTATATCCAGGGTTTACTTTTGGTAGACAAAATGCATAAACTTCTGATGTCCTCGCCCATCACCAGCTAAATTCAGCGAGTGCCCAACGGGTACCTCCTACAGCTACAACATGACAAGCTGCCAACGCACCTGCCGCTCCCTGAACCACTTTGACTACACCTGCCAGAAGAACAACCCGGTGCTGGATGGCTGCGGTTGTTTGAGCGGCACCTACATGAACCCACAGGGTCAGTGTGTGCAAAGCTCCGACTGCCCCTGCTATGATAAAGACAATATCATTTCCCCTGGACAGAGCGTCAACAAGGAGGGTACCACCTGGTAGGTATAGCACAAGAGTGGTAGTATGTAACACTATATCAGCCCTCTCTGTTCTGAGTGTACTGTGGACTGTGCTTTATGGTCTAAAACTATGAAAAAATATGTGTTCACCAATGGCCATTATATTTCCAGAGGCCTATTGTCCAATATATATTTTATTATTAATACAACTGAACAGGGTCTCATTAGAAAAGCAACTAACTCTGCTAAGAATGTTTTTCAATGTATTTGTAGCAATTAAAATACCAGAAAATGCATAAATTAGATAAGGAATCATTTTAATGCAAAGCCCCCTCAGTGTATCTTCTAATTGAGCATTCAAAGCATTCAAAGGTCCTCACCATTTGAGCTATACATTTTGACAGTTCTTGATTCTTTATAATATGTTGGTGCATTTGTTTTAATGAAACAGAAAGTCCAATGCCTTTTACATGAAGTCTATCTGATTGTATTTCTTGTTTTCAGTGTCTGCAGAGATGGAGTTCTAAGCTGCACAGGGGGAAACGTGCAAAGTAGGGTGAATTATATCTCAGTTTAACCCAGCACAAGTCTCAACATACATTTTATGTACTATTGACCGTTGCATTGACTATTTGTGTCTTTAAAGCTAATTCCCAATGCACCTCTCCAATGGTGTACTTTAACTGCACCACTGCTGAAGCCGGGGCCAGTGGTTCGGAGTGCCAGAAGAGCTGTGGCACGTTGGAAATGACTTGCGTAAGTGTCAGGAGATGTCACAGTATCATGAAACCAGAGGAAGCGATGTGCAGCCCACAAACTCCAATCCTGTTGTATAAAACCTGCTAGCCCTTTAGTTTAGGCCTTTGCAAATATGTTCTGAAATGGATGGGATTCTTGTGTTTGTTTTTCACTTCATATTTCAGTGTTCATATTTCAAAACAAAAAAAGTATACTTTGCCTAAATCATCACTTTTTGTATGTGTAAAACAGATCAGCTCGGGCTGCACCTCTGGCTGCATGTGTCCGGAGGGCTTGGTGTCAGATGGGGCGGGGGGCTGTATCGAGGAGAGCAAATGTCCCTGTCTGCACAATGGGAAGGTGTACCAGTCAGGAGAGACCCTCAAAGTGGAGTGCAATACCTGGTGAGGTCCAGCTGAAAATGCTCACTTTTATGTCTGTACTGGCTCTACTTGTAATTTGTCTGATGGTTTGTAATAGCGATGGGCAGATTGATTCCAAAATACTGATATATTGATACTAACTAAAATGGGGTACTGAGAAAGATCAATTCTCATGAGAAAAGATACTGTATGTTACTTTATGGAGGTGGCATGTCTTCGGCATGATTGCATGGAAAAGTTAAAAAAGAAAAAAAAAACATACTTCAGAACATGCTCCATGGAAATAGATACGTTTTATGCCCTACTGTAGAAGATTATAGGCAAAGGAACAACATTTCATGGAAGTCAAATAAGAGTCAGGTTTATGGAAATGCAAGCCTGCACACAGTAAGGTTGCATGTTTTTCAGTGCAATGAAAAAACTGAAATAATTTTAGTCTATTTAATCGTTAGCTTTAAAATGTCTTCAAATGTTACCCTGTTTTTTTGTTTTGTTTTTTAAATTAACTTTTCTATTTTGAATGCATTTTTTTTGTATTTATCTGCACACATATTTAATTTTTAAATGAGTTTAGGCTGGGGTGGAGCAAAGGTAATGAAAGCTTCTATACTCTAAATTCCTCTTTATAGCAGAGGAGTTTTTATGCATTTTAATACAAAAAGCATTGGTTGTAATAGTACTTTGCATTGGAATGAAACAAAAGTCACTGGTATGGCTCATCACTATGAACTTTGTACCCATTTGTTCTGTTCTTAACTCTCTTGTTATGATGTTATTATTTCACAGTTACTGCTCAAACCGAAGGTTCAACTGCACCTCAAACGTCTGTGATTCTGTCTGTGGGATTTATGGAGATGGGCACTACATCACGTTTGATGACAAGCGATATGACTTCAATGGACAATGCCAGTACACACTGCTGCAGGTGAAGCACACAACCTTTCCAACTAGAAGATCTTTCCTTAGCATTACCTGTGGAGAAATACTTAGTCAAAATTGTATTCCATATACCTTTGATCGTTAAGTTGTATGCTCAGAGCCAGGTAATACACAGTTAGCCTACATTAAGAGTGTAACTTTTTGAATAAATTGTGCTTTTCAGAGTAGTTTCATGACATTACTCCTATTTGAGTAATATTTTGTTGGAAGTAACAGTACTCTTACTTGAGTAAAAGAGTTGTTTTTTTCTTCCCACTGTAAGTTTATATTAACAAAAGCTTTATGTTGGCAATACTGAATAATTTAGGCATTTACAATGCTCCTTACCTTCATATTCTTTTTTTTTTCTTTTTTTTAAATAACAGAATTGGTATTTCATTTAATATTTTGGTTTGTCCATTTACATTCACTCATAAATGTGATTTTAAATACATTTTATATCCAAACTGTTACTCTGTACTCAGTCAGTAGTTTCTCCAAGTCTTTTACTGTTACTTGAAAAAATACTTGGGTGACTGCTTTATACTTATTATTCAGACTTATTCTGACCCCAGGAAACCCAGGAAAAATAGCATCAGTTTGTCTGCACTAATGGGGATCCTATCAATAAAAAATAAACAATTAAACTTACTTCAATAATATAATTTTAAAGTAATCTTGAGGACAAAAATTAGTACATATTTTAGCTACTCTTTGCCCCAATCTATTTAATGAGAAACTATAATACGTCACATGCCCCACGAGAGACAATAAGACTCTGGATCTATTCTATTCAAACGTTAAGACGCCTACACCTCTGCCCCCCTCCCCCCGCTCGGACGCTCAGACCACTGTCTGGTTTACCTGCTCCCTGAATACACACCCAGGGTGCGAAGAGGATCTGCGCAGAAGAGCAGATCCTCTCCATCACACTGGGCGACGTGAGGAGGGAGCTTAGGCGACTGAAGCAAAGGAAATCAATAGGACCTGACAGTATCTGCCCCAGGCTGCTGAGAACCTGTGCAGGCCAGATCTGTGAGGTTCTCTGCTACATCTTCAAACTGAGCCTCAGCCTGGAGAGGGTCCTAGTCCTGTGGAAGACCTCCTGTGTGGTCCCAGTTCCCAAAACAACAAACACCAGGGAACCGGCCCACTACAGACCAGTCGCCTTGACCTCCCACCTCATGAAGACCATGGAGAGGGTGATCCTCAGTCACCTCCGCTCTGTGGTGAGCCCCACCTTGGACCTGCTGCAGTTTGTCTACAAGCCATACGTAGGAGTAGAAGACGCCGTCATCTACTTGCTGCAGCGGGCGCTCACCCACCTTGAGACCGCCGGGAGTGCTGTGAGAGTCACGTTCTTTGACTTCTCCAGCGCCTTCAACACCATCAGGCTGGTACTGCTGCGGGGGAAGCTGAAGGATGCGGGAGTTGATGGACATCTCGCTGCCTGGACCATCGACTACCTCACTGACCATCCACAGTACGTGCGGCTGTGCGGCTGTGAATCAGAGGTGGTAGTCTGCAGCACTGGGGCCCCCCAGGGAACTGTCCTCTCACCCTTCCTCTTCACCATCTACACTTCGGACTTCACATACAACACAGACAGATGCCATCTCCAGAAGTTCTCTGATGACTCGGCCATTGTGGGCTGTGTGTCTGAAGGGAACAAGCTGGAGTACCGCTCGGTCATCAGTGACTTTGTGGACTGGTGTGGGCAAAACCACCTGAGCCTTAACACCAGTAAGACAAAGGAAATGGTGATCAACTTCAGGAGGAGACCACTACCTCACTCACCGGTGAACATCCAGGGGCAGGACATAGAGGTGTTCACCTCAACAATAAACTGGACTGGTCCCATAACACCGACGCCCTGTACAAGAAGGGCCAAAGTCGCCCCCCCTCCTGAGGAGACCTTTGGAGTGTGCATGCCTCTGCTCAAGACTTTTTATGACTCTGTGGTGGCCTCCTCTCTCCTCTACGCTGCTGGTTGCTGGGCCCCGAGCAGCACAGAGCGGGACAGGAAGAGACTTAATAAGCTGGTCAGGAGGGCCAGCTCTGTCCTGGGCTGTCCTCTGGACTCTGTAGAGGAGGTGGCTGAGAGGAGGGTGCTGGCCAAACTTAAGTCCATCATGGATGACACCTTCCACCCTCTGCAGCGGACTGTAGAGGAGCTGAGCAGCTCCTTCAGCAGCCGACTGAGGTACTCTCAGTGCAAAAAGGAGTGCTACCGCAGATCCTTCATCCCCACCGCTATCAGACTGTATAACTCCACTGTATAATCCAGGCATGCAATATTTTCTATACTATTTGTCTGCATGCACATTCTGTTCAAACTTTCTTTTGCACTAAATTGCCTGGAGCTAATGTAGCAAGTGAATTTCTCCTGCGTGAGATCAATAAAGTCTTATCTTATCTTATCTTATCTTATCTTATCTTATCTTATCTTAGATGGGCTACTTTACTGAGCAACAAACCAGTCAAGTGCAATTTAGTATCGTCACAATATTAAATTCCATCAATCTGCCCCAGAGCAGCTGTGGCTATCCTTGTAGCTTACCACTTCCGAATGAATAATAATAATAATAATAATAATAATAATAATAATAATAATAATAATAATAATAATACATTTTATTTATTAGGTGCCTTTCTGGACACTCAAGGTCGCCTTACAACAAGTATAATATACATTATAGGCAGTTAAAAGCAGTTAAATACAAACAGTTAAACATTTAAACAATAAAACTTTTTAAAACAGTAAAACATTTAAAACATTTAAAAGGACAATGCAGTTATGGTTGGAGTGAAAAGGCCAGTCTGAACAGATGAGTTTTGAGTTTGGTTTTGAAGTTTGGGAGTGTGTCGGTGTTGCGGAGGTCAGGAGGGAGAGAGTTCCAGAGCTGGGGAGCAGAGCGGCTGAACGCCCTGCTCCCCATAGTGACCAGACGGGCAGAGGGGACAGAGAGCTGGAGAGAGAAGGAGGAGCGCAGAGAGTGAGCAGGTGTGGAGATATGGAGGAGGTCTGTGAGATATGAAGGTGCAATGTTGTGGATGACTTTGAATGTGTGGAGCAGGATTTTGTATTGAATGCGGTGTGATGGGGAGCCAGTGGAGCTGTTGTAGGATGGGTGTGATGTGGTTGATGGAGGGTGTATGTGTGATAATGCGAGCGGCTGAATTCTGAACCAGTTGAAGTTTATGGAGAGTTTGCTCTGTAAAGCATCTTTGACTGTCCAGAAAAGCACTATATAAAACTGATGCATTATTATTCAAATTTCAAGCTCAATTTCAATGCTAAGGAATATACTTGATACTTGATACTGATTCTGATACCACAATGATAACTCAAAACGGTCTTCATTTAGACAATGTTAAATATGGTACTTTCTTTTATATTACCATCAAATTCTTTTTATCTGTTTAATCCCTTATTTTTGTTCCATAATGATCCATGGATGTATACTAGTATACTTGTTCTGATACATTATAAAGCTATTCAAAGATTATTTTCTGTCCTGTAAATATGACTTTTAGTATTAATACCTGCTAAAATGTGTATCTAGTTTTGATACCAGCAGTAGTACCGATTAATGTCTGATTTTCGATACTCTAGTGCATGTGTTTATGTTTTGCACTGTGCACTGTTACACCCCTCATAAACGCATAAGCAACATCACTCAATAACCCATGTTCTTGTATGTGCTAGGACTACTGTGGTGGCTCAACCAATGGCACTTTCAGAATCATCACTGAGAACAAGCCATGTGGGACAACTGGCACCACCTGCTCCAAAATCATTAAGATCTACCTGGGGGTAACTTCAACAATCTTAATATTTTTATTATTATTATTTTTTTTTTTCCAGTTTTGTGTGTTTTTATTCACCCATTTTTATATTTTTAGCTGGTACCGTACATTGTCCTTGGGTGTTTTGAAAGGCTCCACCTTTTGTTGGAATCACTAACTAATGTGCCCACAGGAGGCAGAGTACCAGTTCCGTGAGGAGGCATTCCATGTGTTGAAGAGCGGTAGCCAGTTCAGCCCGGCTCAAGTGCAGAAGATGGGTTTGTACCTGGTGGTGACCCTCAAGCCTGGCCTTGTTCTCATATGGGACATGAAGACCAGCCTCTTCATTAAACTCCATCCAAATTTTCAGGTCAGCAGACTTCTCCACTTTGACTGCAGTTCCTTAGGTGCATTTCCTGCTAAGTACACTTTCTTAGATATGAACATCACACCAAACCAGACTGACTCCCATAATGTTTAACTGCCATGTTTTCACACATGGAACAGGAACTCCCTATGATTCCACAGTGTCTATTGAGTAAGAGGAACCGCCTGCTTGTATTCACACAGCGACAATAGCTAAAAGTATTAAAAGTAGTAAAATTTTAGATATGTTTTGTGTGATCTATTTAAATACCTAATTGAGTGGGAGTAAAACAAATATTTTTCCTCTTTCTTCCACAGAACAGCTTAAAATAGAATTCACTAGCAAGGACAACAATGAAATACGATAAAGATATTTATTGACAGTGGGTAGATGTGATGGCTGGGGGGAGACTTAGGGTGGGGTCCAATCCAAAATGGTCACCCAGCTGATTCGGACCCCCTTCCCCTCCCTTCCCTTAAAGATGATGTCTTCAGGCTGAAAGATGGACAAGAGACGCGGGGTGGGAAGGGGATCGAGAGAGCGGACATGGACGGTGTTGTTGGGATAGGCTGTATAAATACGGCTTCTGGGTAATTGAAGCCGTAGGTTGAGGTGTGGTCTTGCTTCTGAATCTCAGTTAATCATTATTAACTCCACTTAAATTAACAATAAAATGTCCCATTATTATCACAATTATTAAAAATTGTCATTGCTATTCTATTTGGTATTTGTTATTAATTATTGTTTTAAATTACATTTTGGTAAATCTGTGAATTGATTTAAAATATCTGCCAAGGCCTCTGTTTCTCAAAGACAGAGCTTTAGTTGTCCAGTTAAAAATTTAATGGTGTAGAAAATGTAATCATTAATCTTTATTTATTCTTATTATTTTAGGGCAATGTGTGTGGTTTATGTGGGAATTATGATGGTAAAAGCTCAAACGACTTCACCACACGCTCTCAAGAGCTTGTGAATGATGTACTGGAGTTTGGGAACAGCTGGAAGGTTTCATCAACCTGCCCCAATGCTCAGCTTGTCATAGACCCGTGCCTCACTCACACATACCGCTCGGCCTGGGCACAGAAACAGTGCAGCATCATCACCAGCATCACGTTCCAGGACTGCCACTCACAGGTGACTGACCACAGCACACATGCTTACAGAGCAGTTAGTGCAGATGAAGTATAAATTGCATTCCATCAGTTGGCTGTTGACCTTTTTACCCCTTTGTATTTACACTCAACATACTTGGGGCATGTTCTGTCTAAGGACATGCTACCACATAAGTTACATAAGCTTTTGACGATAAGTTTCTTTTATTTATTTATTTTTTAAATAGATGACAGCAATGGCTCAGTTGGTAAAGTACTGTACATTTAGGACCTTCTTTTATAGAACCTTCTACAGAAGACAGCAATGGCTCAGGTGGTACAGTAAAGTACTGTACATTTAGAACCTACCTATATAGAACTTTTACAAAAGACAGCAATGGCTCAAGTGATAGAGTACTGTACTGTGCATTTAGAACCAAATGCACTTTTATTTATATTTTGTCAGTTTATGAATAAACTAAATACATAACTATGTACTTTGTGAAAGGTGGACCCGGGCCCATACTTTGACTCATGTGTCAGAGACTCTTGTGCCTGCGACACTGGTGGAGACTGCGAATGTTTCTGCACTGCTGTGGCTGCTTATGCCAGAGCGTGTAACGAAGCCGGTGTATGTGTCAAATGGAGAACGCCAAAGCTGTGCCGTGAGTTCAACACTAATGACAATATTTTGACTTCTTGGATTCTTTTTTAAAGACAATACAGTAACTTGTATTTACCTTGTTGACATGTTTCGGCTGCTGTTGCAAGCCATCTTCAGAACCGTTCCCGAGTTTTGGGTTGGTGACATGCCATATATCAGCTGTTGTTACTTCCTGTAGGCCTGTTCAGCCTGATGGACCTGGCAGGTCACTCAGATTGACCACGCCTCCCGTCGCCCGGTGCTCTCTGGAGGAGGGTGTCCTAGGTGGAACATTCCGTCATCACGGTTAATGCTGTCCGTGCCTCATTTCCTGATTTCAATGGCCTCCCTGATACTGCATTTGAACTTATTATTTTCCGATCCAATGACCCGTGCCCCGTCCCAATCCATAATGTGGTTATTTCTTTTACAGTGGTCTGATATGTTGGATTTTAGGTTTTCCTGCAGTGTTTTGTCTTTTTGTGTTCTGGTGAGTGATGTTTCCTTTTAAAAAAAAAAAAAAAAAAAAAAAAAAAGAATCCAAGAAGTTAAAGTACATATGAAGACAAAATGAACATCTTAGGTTTTGTAATGAGAATCATATTCAAAAGTGTCCACAAAGTCTAAAGGCATCACCATTCATTTGCAGCTATCTTTTGTGATTACTACAATGCCGATGAAGGTTGTGAGTGGCATTACAAACCCTGTGGAGCAGACTGCATGAAAACCTGTAGAAACCCATCAGGGAACTGCTCCAGTCTTATCACTGCACTTGAAGGTAAGGATTCAGTTATGACTGTGAAAAACAAGATTATGTGAATTTAGATTTTAAGTCAAATTCTATAGTAATGTTTCAGATCACCTAATTAAAGTGTTATGCAAAATCTGTAGAGTAAAGAGGCAGGCAGGAAATCAACGTGGCAGTTACCAACCTGGAAGTTTACAGACCTCACTTAAATTGACAAAACATTTTTTACAACATTTTTTAGGTATTAAAAATATTTTTGGTTACAAGCCTTAGAGTTTCATATATTTTCAAATTTGCCACCCATGTACGGTTGGCTCAAACTTTTTTCACTACGAGACATATCTTTAAGAAGGCTTGCAACATTTTTTTTAAAAATGATGCAACGTGATGTTATTGAGGTTATAGTGGTAGAAGTACTTAAATTTGTGGTAAATACTTGAGGTAAATACTGCCTATCAATTGGATCCGTTTAGCAGGAGGCTTGATGGCTGAATTTCTATCTCTTATTTGGACATAGCTCAGGCGGCAGTAGCTCAGTTGGTAGAGCGTTTGTCCACTGATCCAAAGGTTGGTGGTTCAAATCCCGCTCTTGACATAAGAAACATCAGTGGTAGAGCGGTCAGATCCACTGACTCACAGGTTGGTTGGTACGATTCCAGCTCCCACAGATGAATGCTGCCGTTGTGTCCTTGGGCAAGACACTTAACCCACCTCGCCCCCGGTGTCTGCGTACACTGGTGTGTGAATGCGTGTGTGAATGGGTGATTGGTTCCTTGTTGTAAAGCGCTTTGGGTGCCTTGAAGGTGGAAAAGCGCTATATAAAGATGTGACCATGACCATATCACAGATCACTAATAACATTTTTCAGTTTTTGTGCAGAAGCAGGCTTTTGTTTTTTTCTCAGATTTAGAATTTTTTTTTTACATAGTTATATAGCATACAAAAGCATGAAATGTTACTTGTGTTGTAGGCTGTTATCCACAATGCCCACCAAGTGAACCGTTCTTTGATGAAGACAGCATGAAGTGTGTCACCAGGGAGAAATGTGGCTGTTTCGACGATAATGGCAATCATTACACTTCTGAAGAGCTTGTTCCTTCACCCAACTGTTACACTTGGTAATACTCTTTTTATTAACATTACTGTTCAGTCACACAAATATTGATAATAATATAATATTGATTTTATAGATAAAATGGCACATGTTTTTTTCAAGTACCCTGACTTTTCAATGGACATTTTCCTTCATCCACTCAGCCATAGCTGTAGTACATAAAGGGCAAGATGTAAAAAGAAACAGCTGTTGAATAGTTTGGACTAGTGGAGCATGGAGTAGATGTGTTTGAGAAGCTTGCATGCAGATGATTGCATTATTATTGCCACAGTCAAATTGACCATACAATGTATGGTGCACACAAACAGCAAAACTCACACTGAGTGAGTGTTCACTGATGATTCATCTAGGGAGCATCATCTGGGACATTATGGGATTAGGGGATATTTGTGTGCCCAGATTATTGGATGGATGCTTAGGCCCAGTGCTTTTAATTTTCTGTTTTGTAATTTAATTTACTATTGACATGAAGACCTGTTTTGGTTTGTTTTGTTTTTTACTAAAAAGTGAAAATCAACGGATATCTATTAACAGTTTTTTGTTTCATTATTTTAAGTACTTGCACAGATTCTGGAATAAATTGCAGCTACAACTCAAGTTGTAAGTACTACTGTGATTACTTAGTTATGCTTGATGAGATATTTTGTAATCAAAATAAAACAATTCTCTCAACAGCCTGCACATGCTTCATAAATGGGAAGATCTACAAATATGGAGAAACTATATACAACACCACGGATGGACTTGGACACTGCATCACAGCAGAATGTGGAGAGGGTGGGACAGTAGAGAGAAGACTGTTTACTTGCGTTATCACAACCACAGCTGTTCCTACAACATTTGTTTTTACGACATCAGGTATGGCAATCTTCTGGATAATTGCTGCTAAAAATCTGAAATGTCTAATCTTTGTCTCTTTCTTTTGTTTACAATGAATGACAACTAAAGTACCAGCAACAGCTGAGACAACAGCATCCAATATTACAACTACAAAGGTGGCATCTACCACTACTGTGTTGGAAACAACTACTACCGTTCCAGTGCTCACAACTACAAGTGGACAAACAACAACAGTCATTTCATCTACACATTCTGTCACTACTGCAACTACTCAAGCGCCTGTAATCACAACGAGTGAAACAACAACATCTGTTGAAACTACTACATCTGTTCCCACTACAAAAGTGGAAACAACACCTCCACCAACTACAGTAACAACAGGCCCAACAACAGCATCTACAACTGCTGTGGTAGAAACAACTACTACTGTTCCATTGATCACAACTACAAGTGGACAAAAAACAACAGTCGTTTCATCTACACCTTCTGTCACTACTGCAACTACTCAAGCACCTGAAATCACAACAAGTGAGACAACAACATCTGTTGAAACTACTACATCTGTTCCCACTACAAAAGTGGAAACAACACCTCCACCAACTACAGTAACAACAGGCCCAACAACAGCATCTACAACTGCTGTGGTAGAAACAACTACTACTGTTCCATTGATCACAACTACAAGTGGACAAAAAACAACAGTCGTTTCATCTACACCTTCTGTCACTACTGCAACTACTCAAGCACCTGAAATCACAACAAGTGAGACAACAACATCTGTTGAAACTACTACACCTGTTCCCACTACAAAAGTGGAAACAACACCTCCACCAACTACAGTAACAACAGGCCCAACAACAGCATCTACAACTGTTGTGGTAGAAACAACTACTACTGTTCCATTGATCACAACTACAAGTGGACAAAAAACAACAGTCGTTTCATCTACACCTTCTGTCACTACTGCAACTACTCAAGCACCTGAAATCACAAGTGAAACAACAACATCTGTTGAGACTACTACATCTGTTCCCACTACAAAAGTGGAAACAACACCTCCACCAACTACAGTAACAACAGGCCCAACAACAGCATCTACAACTGTTGTGGTAGAAACAACTACTACTGTTCCATTGATCACAACTACAAGTGGACAAAAAACAACAGTCGTTTCATCTACACCTTCTGTCACTACTGCAACTACTCAAGCGCCTGAAATCACAACAACTGAGACAACAACATCTGTTGAAACTACTACATCTGTTCCCACTACAAAAGTGGAAACAACACCTCCACCAACTACAGTAACAACAGGCCCAACAACAGCATCTACAACTGCTGTGGTAGAAACAACTACTACTGTTCCATTGATCACAACTACAAGTGGGCAAAAAACAACAGTCGTTTCATCTACACCTTCTGTCACTACTGCAACTACTCAAGCGCCTGTAATCACAACGAGTGAAACAACACCATCTGTTGAAACTACTACATCTGTTCCCACTACAAAAGTGGAAACAACACCTCCACCAACTACAGTAACAACAGGCCCAACAACAGCATCTACAACTGCTGTGGTAGAAACAACTACTACTGTTCCATTGATCACAACTACAAGTGGACAAAAAACAACAGTCGTTTCATCTACACCTTCTGTCACTACTGCAACTACTCAAGCGCCTGTAATCACAACGAGTGAAACAACACCATCTGTTGAAACTACTACATCTGTTCCCACTACAAAAGTGGAAACAACACCTCCACCAACTACAGTAACAACAGGCCCAACAACAGCATCTACAACTGCTGTGGTAGAAACAACTACTACTGTTCCATTGATCACAACTACAAGTGGACAAAAAACAACAGTCGTTTCATCTACACCTTCTGTCACTACTGCAACTACTCAAGCGCCTGAAATCACAACAAGTGAGACAACAACATCTGTTGAAACTACTACATCTGTTCCCACTACAAAAGTGGAAACAACACCTCCACCAACTACAGTAACAACAGGCCCAACAACAGCATCTACAACTGTTGTGGTAGAAACAACTACTACTGTTCCATTGATCACAACTACAAGTGGACAAAAAACAACAGTCGTTTCATCTACACCTTCTGTCACTACTGCAACTACTCAAGCACCTGAAATCACAACAACTGAGACAACAACATCTGTTGAAACTACTACATCTGTTCCCACTACAAAAGTGGAAACAACACCTCCACCAACTACAGTAACAACAGGCCCAACAACAGCATCTACAACTGTTGTGGTAGAAACAACTACTACTGTTCCATTGATCACAACTACAAGTGGACAAAAAACAACAGTCGTTTCATCTACACCTTCTGTCACTACTGCAACTACTCAAGCACCTGAAATCACAACAAGTGAGACAACAACATCTGTTGAAACTACTACATCTGTTCCCACTACAAAAGTGGAAACAACACCTCCACCAACTACAGTAACAACAGGCCCAACAACAGCATCTACAACTGCTGTGGTAGAAACAACTACTACTGTTCCATTGATCACAACTACAAGTGGACAAAAAACAACAGTCGTTTCATCTACACCTTCTGTCACTACTGCAACTACTCAAGCGCCTGTAATCACAACGAGTGAAACAACACCATCTGTTGAAACTACTACATCTGTTCCCACTACAAAAGTGGAAACAACACCTCCACCAACTACAGTAACAACAGGCCCAACAACAGCATCTACAACTGCTGTGGTAGAAACAACTACTACTGTTCCATTGATCACAACTACAAGTGGACAAAAAACAACAGTCGTTTCATCTACACCTTCTGTCACTACTGCAACTACTCAAGCACCTGAAATCACAACAAGTGAGACAACAACATCTGTTGAAACTACTACATCTGTTCCCACTACAAAAGTGGAAACAACACCTCCACCAACTACAGTAACAACAGGCCCAACAACAGCATCTACAACTGCTGTGGTAGAAACAACTACTACTGTTCCATTGATCACAACTACAAGTGGACAAAAAACAACAGTCGTTTCATCTACACCTTCTGTCACTACTGCAACTACTCAAGCACCTGAAATCACAACAAGTGAGACAACAACATCTGTTGAAACTACTACATCTGTTCCCACTACAAAAGTGGAAACAACACCTCCACCAACTACAGTAACAACAGGCCCAACAACAGCATCTACAACTGCTGTGGTAGAAACAACTACTACTGTTCCATTGATCACAACTACAAGTGGACAAAAAACAACAGTCGTTTCATCTACACCTTCTGTCACTACTGCAACTACTCAAGCGCCTGAAATCACAACAACTGAGACAACAACATCTGTTGAAACTACTACATCTGTTCCCACTACAAAAGTGGAAACAA
Organism: Paratrypauchen microcephalus; assembly: GCA_036785185.1. Classification (NCBI taxonomy): domain Eukaryota; kingdom Metazoa; phylum Chordata; class Actinopteri; order Gobiiformes; family Gobiidae; genus Paratrypauchen; species Paratrypauchen microcephalus. Next base: position 6,678 of record JAVJIX010000442.1, on the reverse strand, counting down.
CACCTCCACCAACTACAGTAACAACAGGCCCAACAACAGCATCTACAACTGCTGTGGTAGAAACAACTACTACTGTTCCATTGATCACAACTACAAGTGGACAAAAAACAACAGTCGTTTCATCTACACCTTCTGTCACTACTGCAACTACTCAAGCGCCTGTAATCACAACGAGTGAAACAACACCATCTGTTGAAACTACTACATCTGTTCCCACTACAAAAGTGGAAACAACACCTCCACCAACTACAGTAACAACAGGCCCAACAACAGCATCTACAACTGCTGTGGTAGAAACAACTACTACTGTTCCATTGATCACAACTACAAGTGGACAAAAAACAACAGTCGTTTCATCTACACCTTCTGTCACTACTGCAACTACTCAAGCGCCTGTAATCACAACGAGTGAAACAACACCATCTGTTGAAACTACTACATCTGTTCCCACTACAAAAGTGGAAACAACACCTCCACCAACTACAGTAACAACAGGCCCAACAACAGCATCTACAACTGCTGTGGTAGAAACAACTACTACTGTTCCATTGATCACAACTACAAGTGGACAAAAAACAACAGTCGTTTCATCTACACCTTCTGTCACTACTGCAACTACTCAAGCGCCTGTAATCACAACGAGTGAAACAACACCATCTGTTGAAACTACTACATCTGTTCCCACTACAAAAGTGGAAACAACACCTCCACCAACTACAGTAACAACAGGCCCAACAACAGCATCTACAACTGCTGTGGTAGAAACAACTACTACTGTTCCATTGATCACAACTACAAGTGGACAAAAAACAACAGTCGTTTCATCTACACCTTCTGTCACTACTGCAACTACTCAAGCACCTGAAATCACAACAAGTGAGACAACAACATCTGTTGAAACTACTACATCTGTTCCCACTACAAAAGTGGAAACAACACCTCCACCAACTACAGTAACAACAGGCCCAACAACAGCATCTACAACTGTTGTGGTAGAAACAACTACTACTGTTCCATTGATCACAACTACAAGTGGACAAAAAACAACAGTCGTTTCATCTACACCTTCTGTCACTACTGCAACTACTCAAGCGCCTGAAATCACAACAACTGAGACAACAACATCTGTTGAAACTACTACATCTGTTCCCACTACAAAAGTGGAAACAACACCTCCACCAACTACAGTAACAACAGGCCCAACAACAGCATCTACAACTGCTGTGGTAGAAACAACTACTACTGTTCCATTGATCACAACTACAAGTGGACAAAAAACAACAGTCGTTTCATCTACACCTTCTGTCACTACTGCAACTACTCAAGCGCCTGTAATCACAACGAGTGAAACAACACCATCTGTTGAAACTACTACATCTGTTCCCACTACAAAAGTGGAAACAACACCTCCACCAACTACAGTAACAACAGGCCCAACAACAGCATCTACAACTGCTGTGGTAGAAACAACTACTACTGTTCCATTGATCACAACTACAAGTGGACAAAAAACAACAGTCGTTTCATCTACACCTTCTGTCACTACTGCAACTACTCAAGCACCTGAAATCACAACAAGTGAGACAACAACATCTGTTGAAACTACTACATCTGTTCCCACTACAAAAGTGGAAACAACACCTCCACCAACTACAGTAACAACAGGCCCAACAACAGCATCTACAACTGTTGTGGTAGAAACAACTACTACTGTTCCATTGATCACAACTACAAGTGGACAAAAAACAACAGTCGTTTCATCTACACCTTCTGTCACTACTGCAACTACTCAAGCGCCTGAAATCACAACAACTGAGACAACAACATCTGTTGAAACTACTACATCTGTTCCCACTACAAAAGTGGAAACAACACCTCCACCAACTACAGTAACAACAGGCCCAACAACAGCATCTACAACTGCTGTGGTAGAAACAACTACTACTGTTCCATTGATCACAACTACAAGTGGACAAAAAACAACAGTCGTTTCATCTACACCTTCTGTCACTACTGCAACTACTCAAGCGCCTGTAATCACAACGAGTGAAACAACACCATCTGTTGAAACTACTACATCTGTTCCCACTACAAAAGTGGAAACAACACCTCCACCAACTACAGTAACAACAGGCCCAACAACAGCATCTACAACTGCTGTGGTAGAAACAACTACTACTGTTCCATTGATCACAACTACAAGTGGACAAAAAACAACAGTCGTTTCATCTACACCTTCTGTCACTACTGCAACTACTCAAGCGCCTGAAATCACAACAAGTGAGACAACAACATCTGTTGAAACTACTACATCTGTTCCCACTACAAAAGTGGAAACAACACCTCCACCAACTACAGTAACAACAGGCCCAACAACAGCATCTACAACTGTTGTGGTAGAAACAACTACTACTGTTCCATTGATCACAACTACAAGTGGACAAAAAACAACAGTCGTTTCATCTACACCTTCTGTCACTACTGCAACTACTCAAGCGCCTGAAATCACAACAACTGAGACAACAACATCTGTTGAAACTACTACATCTGTTCCCACTACAAAAGTGGAAACAACACCTCCACCAACTACAGTAACAACAGGCCCAACAACAGCATCTACAACTGCTGTGGTAGAAACAACTACTACTGTTCCATTGATCACAACTACAAGTGGACAAAAAACAACAGTCGTTTCATCTACACCTTCTGTCACTACTGCAACTACTCAAGCGCCTGTAATCACAACGAGTGAAACAACACCATCTGTTGAAACTACTACATCTGTTCCCACTACAAAAGTGGAAACAACACCTCCACCAACTACAGTAACAACAGGCCCAACAACAGCATCTACAACTGCTGTGGTAGAAACAACTACTACTGTTCCACTGATCACAACTACAAGTGGACAAAAAACAACAGTCGTTTCATCTACACCTTCTGTCACTACTGCAACTACTCAAGCACCTGAAATCACAACAAGTGAGACAACAACATCTGTTGAAACTACTACATCTGTTCCCACTACAAAAGTGGAAACAACACCTCCACCAACTACAGTAACAACAGGCCCAACAACAGCATCTACAACTGTTGTGGTAGAAACAACTACTACTGTTCCATTGATCACAACTACAAGTGGACAAAAAACAACAGTCGTTTCATCTACACCTTCTGTCACTACTGCAACTACTCAAGCGCCTGAAATCACAACAACTGAGACAACAACATCTGTTGAAACTACTACATCTGTTCCCACTACAAAAGTGGAAACAACACCTCCACCAACTACAGTAACAACAGGCCCAACAACAGCATCTACAACTGTTGTGGTAGAAACAACTACTACTGTTCCATTGATCACAACTACAAGTGGACAAAAAACAACAGTCGTTTCATCTACACCTTCTGTCACTACTGCAACTACTCAAGCGCCTGAAATCACAACAAGTGAGACAACAACATCTGTTGAAACTACTACATCTGTTCCCACTACAAAAGTGGAAACAACACCTCCACCAACTACAGTAACAACAGGCCCAACAACAGCATCTACAACTGCTGTGGTAGAAACAACTACTACTGTTCCATTGATCACAACTACAAGTGGACAAAAAACAACAGTCGTTTCATCTACACCTTCTGTCACTACTGCAACTACTCAAGCGCCTGTAATCACAACGAGTGAAACAACACCATCTGTTGAAACTACTACATCTGTTCCCACTACAAAAGTGGAAACAACACCTCCACCAACTACAGTAACAACAGGCCCAACAACAGCATCTACAACTGTTGTGGTAGAAACAACTACTACTGTTCCATTGATCACAACTACAAGTGGACAAAAAACAACAGTCGTTTCATCTACACCTTCTGTCACTACTGCAACTACTCAAGCGCCTGAAATCACAACAACTGAGACAACAACATCTGTTGAAACTACTACATCTGTTCCCACTACAAAAGTGGAAACAACACCTCCACCAACTACAGTAACAACAGGCCCAACAACAGCATCTACAACTGTTGTGGTAGAAACAACTACTACTGTTCCATTGATCACAACTACAAGTGGACAAAAAACAACAGTCGTTTCATCTACACCTTCTGTCACTACTGCAACTACTCAAGCGCCTGAAATCACAACAACTGAGACAACAACATCTGTTGAAACTACTACATCTGTTCCCACTACAAAAGTGGAAACAACACCTCCACCAACTACAGTAACAACAGGCCCAACAACAGCATCTACAACTGCTGTGGTAGAAACAACTACTACTGTTCCATTGATCACAACTACAAGTGGACAAAAAACAACAGTCGTTTCATCTACACCTTCTGTCACTACTGCAACTACTCAAGCGCCTGTAATCACAACGAGTGAAACAACACCATCTGTTGAAACTACTACATCTGTTCCCACTACAAAAGTGGAAACAACACCTCCACCAACTACAGTAACAACAGGCCCAACAACAGCATCTACAACTGTTGTGGTAGAAACAACTACTACTGTTCCATTGATCACAACTACAAGTGGACAAAAAACAACAGTCGTTTCATCTACACCTTCTGTCACTACTGCAACTACTCAAGCGCCTGAAATCACAACAACTGAGACAACAACATCTGTTGAAACTACTACATCTGTTCCCACTACAAAAGTGGAAACAACACCTCCACCAACTACAGTAACAACAGGCCCAACAACAGCATCTACAACTGTTGTGGTAGAAACAACTACTACTGTTCCATTGATCACAACTACAAGTGGACAAAAAACAACAGTCGTTTCATCTACACCTTCTGTCACTACTGCAACTACTCAAGCGCCTGAAATCACAACAAGTGAGACAACAACATCTGTTGAAACTACTACATCTGTTCCCACTACAAAAGTGGAAACAACACCTCCACCAACTACAGTAACAACAGGCCCAACAACAGCATCTACAACTGCTGTGGTAGAAACAACTACTACTGTTCCATTGATCACAACTACAAGTGGACAAAAAACAACAGTCGTTTCATCTACACCTTCTGTCACTACTGCAACTACTCAAGCGCCTGTAATCACAACGAGTGAAACAACACCATCTGTTGAAACTACTACATCTGTTCCCACTACAAAAGTGGAAACAACACCTCCACCAACTACAGTAACAACAGGCCCAACAACAGCATCTACAACTGCTGTGGTAGAAACAACTACTACTGTTCCATTGATCACAACTACAAGTGGACAAAAAACAACAGTCGTTTCATCTACACCTTCTGTCACTACTGCAACTACTCAAGCGCCTGTAATCACAACGAGTGAAACAACACCATCTGTTGAAACTACTACATCTGTTCCCACTACAAAAGTGGAAACAACACCTCCACCAACTACAGTAACAACAGGCCCAACAACAGCATCTACAACTGTTGTGGTAGAAACAACTACTACTGTTCCATTGATCACAACTACAAGTGGACAAAAAACAACAGTCGTTTCATCTACACCTTCTGTCACTACTGCAACTACTCAAGCGCCTGAAATCACAACAACATCTGTTGAAACTACTACATCTGTTCCTACTACAAAAGTGGAAACAACACCTCCACCAAATACAGTAACAACAGGCCCAACAACAGCATCTACAACTGCTGTGGTAGAAACAACTACTACTGTTCCATTGATCACAACTACAAGTGGACAAAAAACAACAGTCGTTTCATCTACACCTTCTGTCACTACTGCAACTACTCAAGCACCTGAAATCACAACAAGTGAGACAACAACATCTGTTGAAACTACTACATCTGTTCCCACTACAAAAGTGGAAACAACACCAGCAACTACAGTAACAACAGGCCCAATAACAGCATCTACAACTGCTGTGGTTGAAACAACTACTACTGTTCCATTGATCACAACTACAAGTGGACAAAAAACAACAGTCATTTCATCTACACCTTCTGTCACTACTGCAACTACTCAAGCGCCTGTAATCACAACGAGTGAAACAACACCATCTGTTGAAACTACTACATCTGTTCCCACTACAAAAGTGGAAACAACACCTCCACCAACTACAGTAACAACAGGCCCAACAACAGCATCTACAACTGCTGTGGTAGAAACAACTACTACTGTTCCATTGATCACAACTACAAGTGGACAAAAAACAACAGTCGTTTCATCTACACCTTCTGTCACTACTGCAACTACTCAAGCACCTGAAATCACAACAAGTGAGACAACAACATCTGTTGAAACTACTACATCTGTTCCCACTACAAAAGTGGAAACAACACCTCCACCAACTACAGTAACAACAGGCCCAACAACAGCATCTACAACTGTTGTGGTAGAAACAACTACTACTGTTCCATTGATCACAACTACAAGTGGACAAAAAACAACAGTCGTTTCATCTACACCTTCTGTCACTACTGCAACTACTCAAGCGCCTGAAATCACAACAACTGAGACAACAACATCTGTTGAAACTACTACATCTGTTCCCACTACAAAAGTGGAAACAACACCTCCACCAACTACAGTAACAACAGGCCCAACAACAGCATCTACAACTGCTGTGGTAGAAACAACTACTACTGTTCCATTGATCACAACTACAAGTGGACAAAAAACAACAGTCGTTTCATCTACACCTTCTGTCACTA
>JAVJIX010000421.1:145000-187500 GCA_036785185.1 Paratrypauchen microcephalus | reverse complement strand
ATGGGGGAAACCGGAGTGCCCGGAGGAAACCCACCCAGACACGGGGAGAACATGCAAACTCCCCGTTTAGGACCTGGACCTGGTTTAGTCCTGGTTTAATCCTGGTTTAGTCCCAGTTGAATCCTGGTTTAGACCCGGTTTAGACCCGGTTTAGTCCTGGCTAGGTCCTGGTTTAGACTTGGCTTAGTCCTGGTTTAGTGCCGGGTTAGTCCTGGTTTAGAGCTGGTTTAGTCTTGGTTTAATCCTGGTTTAGTCCCAGTTGAATCCTGGTTTAGTACCGTTTGGCGGCACGGTAGCTGAGTGGTTAGCGCTCTTGCTTCACAGCAAGAAGGTTCCGGGTTCGATCCCTGGGTCGCCTGGGCCTTTCTGTGTGGAGTTTGCATGTTTCTCCCCGTGTCTGGATGGGTTTTGAACGGTTTCCCCCACCAACCCAAAACATGCATAGGTACTCCAGCTTAGGTCCTGACCAAACCGAAGCAAGAAGATCATGGAGATGGTCCCCGGGCGCAGGAATGTGTGTGCTGCCCACTGCTACTAACACTGCTACTAACACTGCTACTAACACTGCTACTAACACTGCTACTAACACACACACACACACACACACACACACACACACACACACACACACACACACACACACACACACACATATACACATATATACACATATATACACATATATACACATATATATATTATATATATATATTTATATTTATATAGGATGGGTTAAAATGCAGAGAAGAATTTCTCCAGTGTGAGATCAATAAAGTCACTTCTTCTTTAGTCCTGGTTTAGTCCTGGTTTAGTCCTGGTTTAGTCTTGGTTTAGTCTTGGTTTAGTTCTGGTTTGGTCCTGGTTTGGTCCTGGTTTAGTCCTGGTTTAGTCCTGGTTTAGTCCTGGTTTAGTCCTGGTTTAGTCCTGGTTTAGTCCTGGTCTAGTCCTGGTTTAGTCCTGGTCTAGTCCTGGTTTAGTCCTGGTTTAGTCCTGGTTTAGTGCCGAAATAGATGCAGAAATAATCTGATATGACTCACCCATAAAAACGCGGTCACTCGTATCCATGTTTGCACGTGTCACGGTCTTTAATAATCCGGAGCTCCGGAGAAAAGGACATAATCCCGAACTCATCCCGTGTCCCGAGGCGAGAGTTCCTTCTTACGTAGCATTAACGTAGCAAGTTAAGGATTCTTCTCTTGGAAATGCCGCGGAAACATTCACGCGGCTCGCGCCTCACAGCTGATCGTTCAACTCGAGTACTGGTGTGCGAGTGACTTTTTTTCGCTGAAAACGCGCGGTGCCTGCATTAACTTACCGATTTTCTGGGCACAGAAGCGCTGTGAACAGTGGCTACAGTTTTGAATTGCTTAAAAAAATGTGAGAAATACCATGTGTGGCGTGTGAGCGTGTGAACACGTCGAATTGCGTGTGTCACACTCTCAATGCGTGAGACTTGAGAGCCCTGTAGTACGGCATAAAACATCAGCAGGGCTCTCAACTAGGACTAAACCAGGTCTAAACCAGGACTAAACCAAGACTAAACCAAGACTGTGTGTGATAACATATTATCCTGTGCATTATTGAATGATAATATGGACTTTTACTTATAAAAGCATTTCCATATTAACAAAGTACCTTCTAATTATGCCCTGCCCTTCCACCATCCCCCCTGGTTTAATTGTATAACTCGACCCCCCCCCGGTCCTCGGGAAAAAGTCACTCCTAGCAATCTTCAAAACTTGAGAGCCCTGGTTTTACAATGTTTTATATGTACTTATGGTTTGTGTTGATTTTAATCCAGGGGTAGTAGCGATCGGTGTTTAACTTGTTTGTTTTGATGGTAGGACTGTCGGTTTGAAGCCTGAGGACCTGGGGCGTGGTTGTTGAGCTGTGTGTGCGGGTTTAATGCTTTTTATAATGCTACGTTTATACGGCGACGATCAAAACAGAAGACGCAAAAGTGCCGTCTCGTCTTCAATCGTTTAGACAAGCGTTCTCAACAGGAAATGTTTGTTTATACAAAGACGCAAAAGTGGACGAATTCTATTATATTAGCGGCCTGGCATGCATATTCAATGTCAGAGCTCCCTTTTTCAGGACACCACAGGGGCTCTCATCACGGTTGTTTGGTCGGAGCTCTTCACTTAATACAACAAGAGCATAGACCGCGGAACGTGTTTGAACTAGGGGGGGCCACAATCACAAGAGGGGGTCACCGAAATGTTTGGTCGGACATAATGCATAGCCTATAGGCTACATTATACACGGACAGGCACGTAATGCGTATCTCAGTCATGTCAACCAGCACAGAGCCACACAGCATAAAATGCACAAGAAGAGCACCTCGGGAGTCGGTGGTAACGCAACTTAAACTGCTAAAGCACTATGAGAAACACAGACGAGTGCATTTGGTGCTCGGACAGAGGAAAGTATGAGAATATGCCTGCAGTTTTATCAGAGCTGTGTGTGTGTGTGTGTGTGTGTGTGGCACAGATAACTGCGCAGAATAATGCCCAAAGAGCCAACGCTAACCCAGCATCAGTTATGACTTTAGTTCACAATATGCCAGCACAGAAGTGCGCAGAACTGCCCACAAGTGCCAACAAGAGCTTGTTTAGTCATTCTGAAGTTTTCCACCCAAGCACTGTCAGCAACTAATCCATTCTCAAAATTGTCCCACCGCTGACTGGTTCTGCCCGGTCTTGTCCAAACTCGCCTCTGTCACCTGTGTATTATTATTGTTTTTATCGGTTTGGCGCATCAGGTCATGTGTATGCGGAGTGAACATGTCGGTGTTTTTGTAATTGTGTGTTTTTGTTTGTTTTTACAGTTTGTTGCTACCTGCTGTCCTTTCTGCATTTACTTTTGGTTAGTTTATTTATTTATTTTTTTGAGTTAGTCCGTCCTAGTTAGTGGCCTTAAAATGAAACTAGATTGTACAGGACGGACTAACTCCTTATCTTTGTTAGTTAGTTTTATTTGTGGTCACTTCCCTGCTAAAAACAGCCTTTTGGCTGCACAGTGTATGGGACCTGTCGTTTGCACTGGTTGGATTACGGTGTATTGTGGTTGCGTTTGCGGGTTTGCAATTAGGAATGCACGATATATCGGCATTAACATCAGTTTCGGCCGATATCTGTATCGGCCCAATGTGTAAAAGTGGGCCGATATTAACGACCGATATTTGCAGTACAGTAATCCCTCGAATTAACGTTTTCTCACATTTCGGTCTTGTTTAAACACTCAAACTTTCGTAGATTTTCAACAAAATGTATTAATAGTGAAGTGTGTGTGTGTGGGGGGGGGGGGGGGGGTTAGAACAGGTCTAAACCAGGATTAAACCACTGCATGTGTTCGTTCATGCCCAGGTTTGATGGGCTCGGACTGCGTGCCTCCTCCTCAGGACCGCGTCGCTGCTAGCCTCAGCCGTGACTCAAAAACACGACTAAGAGAAAATCAGGCAGGAAAAGAACAGGTAGAGATGGTTTACAGAGGCAGGGCTCTCAAGTCTCACGCATCGAGTGTGTGACACATGCAATTCAATGTGAATGTGTTCACGCGCCACACATGGTATTTCTCACGCTGAAATTTAGTTACGCAATTCAAGCGCAGCGCACAGCACTTGTGCCCAGAAAATCGGTTAGATAATGCAGGAACCGCGAGTTTTCAGCGAAAAAAGTCACACACACACACGCGCTCCTCGGGAAAAGTTGTTCACTCGCACCCCCCCCCATCCTCGAAAATTACGCAGTCTCACGCACGACCCCGCTCAAAACTTGAGAGCCCTGCAGAGGGATCCATGTGCAGGCTGCATTTCCACAAACTCACTCACCTCTGTTCGGTTGTAAAGGCTCAGGGTACTGAGGGTACACCGGTGAAACCAGGCAAAGAGCCGCGGTGGTTTAATCCTGGTTTAGACCTGGTCTGGTCCTGGTCTAGTTCCACTCTGCCCCCCCATCTATAACATCAATCGGCAAAGGTCCCTTAGCCAATCAGGACGCAGAGCACAATGTTACACTATAAAAAAAAAAATTGAAAAAAAATCAGGAGTCAAAACATGTTTTGAAAATAAAACATTCAAAAATTCATTTTGCATGATTCTCAGTCTGTATAAAATGTTATCTCAGAATTAAAAATAAATATCGGTATCAGCCGATATCAGCAACATTAATATCGGATATTGGTATCGGCCAAAACTTTCACATCGGTGCATCCCTGGTTTTCAGCTAAATTATCTCAGCCAAGGCCTCAGGGAAACAAACCATCCTGTTGCATTAATAAATAACATTAAAGTTTTGTTTCCAATTCATCACCGTGAACTCAAGGAAATCTGTGTTTGAGTATTTTTACTTTATACCAGAAATGGATTTAGTGTTTATACATTTATCTTTGTCTACACTTCTTTTTTTTCTCCCAGTATCCGTTAAAGATGCGGCTGCTCGTGGCGACTCTTCTGCTGGCGTTCGTGGTCGGCGGTCAGGCTCAGTGGTACGCGTTTCCTGCGCAGGCTGCCCAAGGTACAGAATTCTTTTCACAATTCTCATTTGTGTTTGTGCCGGTGAATGGAACAGTTTCATTCATGCGTCTGATTATCCCTTAATAATCTTCCGGGACGTCGCAGGGGCCGGGGACATGTGGCGAGCCTATTCGGACATGAAGGAGGCCAACTGGAAAAACTCGGACAAGTACTTCCACGCCCGGGGGAACTACGACGCTGCCCAGAGGGGCGCGGGGGGCAGATGGGCGGCTCAAGTGATCAGGTGGGGACTTTTTATGAAAATAGAAACGGCAACCAGAAGTGACTGATTCTGACTTTGGGAATAACTAACCCGGTTTTGTTTTTCAGTGACGTCCGAGAAACATGGCAAGGAAACAGTGGGCGAGGGCACGAAGACTCCGCTGCAGATCAGGCGGCCAATCGCTGGGGCCGTGAGGGCAACGACCCCAACCACTTCAGACCCGCAGGCCTCCCAGACAAATATTAAGTCACTGCAGGAGTGACAAAACCAGCGCAACGATGAAATGTGTCAATTACCAAACATTTCACTGAAATAAAACTGCTTTTCTTCAAGTCTGTGTGCAGCCATTTAATTGTATATGTAAATGAGGGAATAATGCACTTAAAGGGATAGTGCGTTGTTTTTTTTTCAGACCCCCCCAGGATTTCGCGGGCATTTTTTGTGATTGTTATTGGCTAAAATGCCTGAATTTGCGGGAGCTTTTCCAAAAAGTTGCAATGAAAGTTGCGGTGCTTTTAAGGTTTTTGTTGCGATTTTGTTGCAGGAGGAAGTGAAAGTTGCGATAAATAGTTGCGCTTTTCCCTTTTTGTAATTAAAATTGAATAATATTTTGAATACTGAGTTATTACTGACAAAGAATAATACAAAGACACAGAGATCACAGATATGGTCCTAAAACAACCTTACCAACATCGAAAATAAATTACTACTAGGAGGGGAACTGTTTCGGTCTTTTGCTGTTATTTTTGTGGGCAAATGGCGCCGCAGACATGTTTCTTTGCCATTAGAAGCCGTGTCTCAATTCCCAGAGCGCGCGGCTCGGAGTGTGGCCCGAAGGGCATGTGCGTCACACATTTCGACAGAACACCGGCGCGACGACTGCTGTCCCACTTCTTTTTTGTCCCATGCGCAGTTAACACACGGTCCGAAGACCACAGTCGTTAAGCGGTCCGCGGACTGCAGTCGGGGCTGAGCAAGTGTGCACCTCCTTGACTGCAGTCTGAGCCCCCTTCAGGCCGCGCTCCGAGCTGTGCACTCTGGGAACTGGGACACGGCCGCAGTTTCGTTTCGTCACACGGAAGTAAGACAGAAGGAAGTTGGTCGGCGTTCAATACGTCGCCGATGATTGGTCACAATTGTAAAAATAAATAAATAAAAATTGCGGGAAAGTTGCGGTGATTGGTCAAAATTGCAACACCGCCCTGAATTCACAGGGATTGGCTGAAGTTGCGTTGAAGTTGCAAATCGCAACATCGCGAATTCCTGGAGGGTCTGTTTTTTTATGTTATCTGTATGGGTTCCCCTCTAACAGTGTCGTGCATTAACACCGTCTTACCGCTCACCGCATCTTCTGCTCCGGTTCTAGAACTCAGGAATGTAGGTCCGATACGTTGGCGTGGACATCTAATAAAGCTTGTTTTCCTTCTCAAAACAATATACAGTCATACCTCACCTTACGAAAGACCCAACAAACGAATAATCCAAGTTACGAAACCCCTTCACTTAAAATTTTCCTCTCTAAATACGAAAGAAAATTCAAGTTACGAAACGCGAAATCTCAAAAATTCAAATACATAATGCGCGCTCGGAGCAGCCCGAATCCCCCGAAATGTAAATACACTTGTAGCATTCTGTATTTTGTTCATCTCCATGATGCTTTTCGTGTGCCTTCGACCCTCGTTCGTCACGGAGTTCTAACACACGTAAAGGACAGAGTTACTGTTGTTTCGCGAGTTTTTCGAGTGAGCTCATTGCAACTTTATTCTTTGTTCTTCATCATGGGCCCCTGTTCTGACTGTGAGAGAAGAAGCGGCTCTGTTATCAATAGAAGTAAAACAGGAGATGATCAAAAAAAATATGAAAGTGGCATGCGGTTGAATATATTGAACGGAACGAACGGGGCCTTGGAACAAATCAGGCCTTTTACATTTACGAAAAATTCACATTACGAAACCACTTCTGGAACGAATTAATTTCGTAAGGTGACGTCCGTCCGTCCAGAGATGTTACAGGACAGAAAAGGACTAGACCAGGACTAATAATAATCAAATGAATTAAGTTTAATTAAACACACGTTTGGAGCTAAACCAAAAATTTGTGGATCAGAAGTTTGTTTTTTTTAAAGAAATCTCCAAACAAAAAAAAACTAAAGAATCTCCCAGAGTCACACAGGCCGCGCCCTCCATCTGATTTTAGACTAATTCTGCTTCAACCAGCTTCAGAATCCAACACATTTAAGGATGAATCAATGAAAATGAGAACAGTTTCAGTAAAATCATTAAAATGGCGATTAAAGCTGCACTGTGCAACTTTTCTGGTGGATTAAAGCAGGACTAAACCAGGATTAAAGCAGGACCAGGACTGACTAAATAACAAAAGGACAAAACTAACAGCGATTTTTCTGACAAAGCCATGCTTCTTACTGCACTAGAAGAAATGAATATGTCCACTCCAGAGGGAGTCACATTAGTGGAGTGTCTGAAAGAACAAGAAAAACTGTTCTATTTGCAATCTCAAAGTATCCTATCACTGAGCACCATGTTGGATCCTAAAAACTTTGCTTCTGCAGCTTTATGTGGACTAAGGAGAGACATACCGTATTTTCCGCACTATAAGGCGCACCTAAAAGCCTTCAATTTTCTCAAAAGCCAACAGTGCACTTTATAATCCGGTGCACCTTATAGTGCGGAAAACACGGGTACTTCAGAATGTGCTTCTGTAAAAAGTCTTGGAATTTCCAATGACGAAGCTGCAAATATTTACCTTGAAGCACAGCCAAGTCTGAGAGAAACTCAGGAGCAGCTTTACTCATTTTAGTTTTACTTGTCTAATAAAAAGGGAAAAATTAAATCTATTAAATATTCAGTTTTCAGAGTGTAATCCAGATGGATTCTTGCTCATTATTGTGTGTTCTGAGTGTTCTCCAGAACATCTGCGGTTCAACAGTGAAATTTTGATTTCCCCCCCATTTGGTACAATCAAAATAAATATTGATGAGTCTGTAAGGCTGCCTCCTCTTCCAGAAACTTCTGTAAAGAACACACACGATTCTTTTCCATTTTCACAACAAACTTTTTAAAATGTTTAAATCCTCAAAGCTGCTAAAAGTGATCTTTGTCCGACTGAGCCTCGCCGCTCTGAACTGCACTCGCTCCGATTGGTCCAAAATGAAGTTGCCGTTATGGTTTCTTCATGAAAAGCAAATGAATGACTTAATAAAATCATAAACAAGGTTCTTGAAGATAAAGGCAGACCGTTTAAATGAACTCTTCGAACTCCTGCAGCGTTTAAAGGCCCAGATGAAGCCGTTTTCTGATCGATGCTCTAATCCCATTTCCTCATCACAAACAGACCTGGAAGTTTTGTTTTCCGTCACTTCATTCACACATAAATCATATTTAGGCCGAGTTCTTCTCTCAAACAAAAAAACCCTTGTGATGTCATGTAGTAATACAGGGTGACGCCACTGTGTTTTTAAAGCTCATACGGCTTTACAAGAATCATTTTGGCCAATCTCTACTGAACTAAAGATAAGAAAAAAAAAGTAGACCAATAATACAGTGGACCCTCGTTTATTGCAGAGGTTAGGTTCCAGAAATTTACATTTACATTTTACAATTATTATACATGTTTTAAGGCCGTAAACGCCTCACCACACACATTATACACTTTTCTCAGACTGGTATTAACATTTTCTCACATTTCTCTCTTGTTTAAACACTCGTAGATTTTGAACAAAATGTATTAATAGTGAAGCGGGGGGGGGGGCAATCCATAGAGCAGAGTGACCGGCGTCCCACCCGGGGCTGCGACCGAGGCAGTGTCCGGACCGTTCCTCCCCCTCAAAACCGCATCCAGCGACGCAGTCCGAGCCACAAAGCGAAAACGCACAAGAGCCGCACAAAACAAGCGAGCCGCATGTGGTGGTTTAGTCCTGGTCCTCATGTCTTAGTCCCGGTCTGGACTTCCTACAGATCCAGTGACTCATGTCTGGGCTCCTCGTGCAGCCAGCGGGACTCCCGGAGCCCCCCCCGGGTCCCCCCTCTATAACATCTATATAAAATGTATCAAACTGAACACATTCTGTATGTACAGGAGACGACAATCAGGACGCACAACAATGTTCATAAACTATTAAAAAAATAAATTAAAAAAAAAAAAATCAGCGAAACAGTGAGGCTGCGAAAAGTGAACTGCGGTAGACCGAGGGACCACTGTAAAAAGGGTTCCTCAAACATGTGATGAAGATGAAGGCGGCAGGTTTTACGCCAAAGCAACCCTCTCCATTTGTCCAGGCTGGGGACTGGCACAGTGGGACACAGCGCCCCCTGTGGCTGGATTAGACCCACCGCCCGTGCTTTTGTAGGGTTTGTTAGTAGGTGCACAGATACTCACCACAAACAGCCTCTGGGACCTGGAAAGACTAATTTAAAAGTTTAAGTAAAACAGTTTAGATCTGCAACGAGAAGATTTCAGAAGAGTTCGGGTTAGAATCATCAAAACGACAAACAAAACGGCACTAATGTCGACCCAAACAGCATGAGATTTAACCTTGTGTTAAATTACAATGTAAACATATTTCAAACTGGTTTAAAGGTTCAAATGAAAAGACCATCAACAGTGCAAACCTGAGGAAGAGTTTAGGAGAGAAGAATAACCAGGATGTGAGTTCAGTCCAAGAGTTCGGACCAGAGCCTCACATTTACACCAGTTCAGACCAAAATACAAAAAATATTCAAAAACAGTTCAGACCTGGTTTTAATCTCTAAATAAACAGAAACAAAAATCAGTTTAAACTGTGGAAGTGTTAGTTTGGAATAACCAGTATTTTAGTCCAGGGTTCGGACCAGAGCCATTACACTCAATAAACCAACATTTAGACCAGTTCAGACCAAATCAAATCCAAAAACACATCACATTCAGGAAGCCAAGGACAGGCTCTTGGTCTGAACCAGGTCTGTCTGGAACTGACCAAGACAATTTTAAAAAAAAATACATAAATAATAGGTAACCTGTGGAAGTGTTAGTTTAGAATCAGACCCGTGTGACCATCATGTTTTACCAGCCTGGTCCAAATTTAGACCAGACCAAGGAGACCACCAGGAGACCACGCAGTCTCCATAAAAGTGCCAGTGTTTAGAATCTGGCACACACCAGTTTAGGCCCAAAACCAAAGCCTTAGAGAAACAGAAGAACGCTCAACATATTCAGACCTCGTTTTGAGATGATACGAGGTTCCCAGAATCTCACAAATACTTACCTGGTTTAATGAACTTCCATCACGAGAAATTGGTGAAGTACACACACCTACCTCAGTTTGTTTTGTTTCACGAGCGTGTTGCATGCAGAGATCGCCACAATCAGCCTCTGGGACCTGGAAAGACTCATTTAAAAAGTTTAAGGAAAACAGTGTAGATCTGCAACAAGAAGATTTCAGAAGAGTTCGGGTTAGAGTCACTCTAAACCAGTCCAAATCCGGCTCACATTTAGACCAGCCTAAATACACAAACCCAAGACTGTCCAGTTGAGACCTGGTTTTAAATTCTAAATGAACAGAAAACAGTAAGTGTAGTTTAGACTCAGGGGTTTTCAGACCTGTGTGACCATCACGTTTTACCAGCCTGTTTAAACCTGGTCCACATTTAGACCAGACCAAGGAGACCCCCAGGAGACCACGCAGTCTCCATAAAAGTGCCAATGTTTAGAATCTGGCACACACCAGTTTAGGCCTTAGAGAAACAGAACGCTCAGCATATTCAGACCTCGTTTTGAGATGATACAAGGTTCACACAATCTCACAAATACTTACCAAATAAAACCTGTGAAAGCAGCAGCAGGGAGAGCTCATCCTTGTCAGATTATTTCAGTCACAAACCAAACGTTGAAGCGTTTGGGTTTGAACCCTTCTACTTCCCCAGTCCATATGTGCCCCACTCTGGGACCAAGGAAAGTCACAAGGAAAAGAAAACACAAGGGCCTCAACCCTTGGACCAGAACAAGACTGTCGGTATATTCAAAGTGTAATGTACGGCTACGATCCTCCAATAAGCCGGGATCTGAGTGGTTAGCACTCTGTACGGCAGCAGCTCACTGCTCCTGAGGTCGCCTTAGGAACACTTGGTTGACGTCAACTGGTTAAATACAAAGAGAGGGGATTCCGAAAGTAAACTTCAACTTTATTAAAATGATCAGGTTTGAACATTTCTCCATGTGGTTCCATCTTGTGCCTCTCGGCTTCAGCCTTTGAATGAACGTTGATCATGGGACCCCAAAGGAAAGAAAAAGACACATTTTTTGTGCGCCATAAGACAGTTTCTTTGCATTCGTTTAGCATCTTTTTATTTGTATTCATTTATTTTTGCATGTATAGTTTGGATTCCTCTGTCCAGCGTCTGTTCTTTACAGTCTTCAGTCCAGGGCTGTTGGTGCACTTTAGATTTGGGCTTTGGGTTTTTCCTCTGCAGAAGCTTTTAGACAAAGTTGGACTCCTTTCCTCCAGATTAGTCCCAGGACATTTTAAGTAGTAACGGTTTAGTCACTGTTCAGGTTTTATACTTTGATAGTTGCTCCGTTTTCTCGCTTTAACGTACGTTCTGGTGAATTTTTGCAGTTCAAGGTGTTTGTTTTTTTTGTTTTTTTGTATTAATTTGATGTAGTCTCTTTATTAATTGCATATTTTTGGGTACATCCTCCAATTTATTAAAAAAAAAAATCCATTCTTGATTAGTTCAGCAATTACTTCCTCTTCTGGGTCCTTTTTTTTGGCTTTGACTTCAAATAGAGGCGAAGGTTCATTTTTCAGTAGTTCACATTCTTTATAGGCCAAATGTAACAGAGCGACCTGTAAAAAGGTTAGACGACACCACCACCACCTCCACCGCCACATGCAAGTTATATGTAGTGTTTAGAAACTTATCCTCTGCGTTTCACCCATCCTTCTAGAGGCAGCGGCAGCACGTCGGGGAGCGGCGGCAGCAGCGGCACGTGGGGGAGCTGGGTGCCATCTTGGGTTAGGAGCCGGGGGCGGCACCTCCCTAAAACCTGAAAAACAAAGGGTCAGACAGCAACATATTATGGCAAACATCATTTTATCCTCCGCTGCATTTCAAATAAAATAAAACATCTGCTGCAGTTGCGGCAGATGATCTTCATGACTCACAGTTGTAAGACATGAATTTTATTAACTTTAGCTTGTGTTATGGACTAATAAATGTTTATTTATCCTCTGCATTTCACCCATCCTTCCAGAGCCGGGGGCAGCACGTCAGGGAGCATCGGGGGCAGCGGTACCACGTCGGGGGCAGCGGTACCACGTCGGGGGCAGCGGTACCACGTCGGGGGCAGCGGCAGCAGCACCACGTCCGGGAGCGTCGGCGGCGGCACTACGTCGGGGCGGCAGCACCACGTCGGGGAGCGTCCGGGGAGCCGGGCGCCACCACGTCCGGGGAGCCGGGCGCCACCTTAGGTTAAAGGTTATCTTATGGACAGCAACATAATATGGCAATTATTTTATCCTTAGCTGTATTTCAACTAAAATAAACAGTTGTTGCAGATGATCTTCATGCCTCACAGTTGCATTAAGTAGATTTAATGATGGAATAATTATATATTATTAACTTTTGTGATTCTTTAATCTTTAGAAATGAAGTTTCAAATGTGTGCATGACTTGTGATATGTTTTGAGTTACAGAAAGGCCAGATATCCGAGGGCAGACAGCTTGGCTCCTCCAGTATCTAAGTTTCAGGGACATTGTTCCTGTGAGAGATGTCATATCTGGGAATTATCTTATAAGTGTGTTGGGTGTTATGATTATGTTTTGGTTTTAATGATTATGTTTTGTCGGCTGTCCTGCCACATGTTCCCCCACCCCTTATGGGCAGGACAGACCACGTGTAAACTAGGGATGTGAAAAACTGAATAAATAGCAAGCTGGGGGCACAGAGAACCAGGACGCTCAGAGCAAATATGGGCCGAGAGCAATGTTGTAACCTGGTCGTATTTCTCTGATTGTTCTCCACTTGCAAGTGAAAAAGATCTAATCTCTTGTCTTCCTTTCCTGTGTACAGAATATGTTGGGTTTTTACCAGCACCCATCAAATGGTCCTTCGTAAGCCGGATCCCAAGACACCTAAAGACTCCAGGAGGTGTCTGAGATTCGGGAAAGACAGTGGCCACTGCATCTGAAACCTTTACCGGCCGACTCTCAACCATCGCTTGGAGTCTGAGGGTTGACGGGATACCGAAGGAGGAAGACAACCAGACTAAAAGAACTGAGTGAGTACGTCTAAGTTTAAAAACGTGTGTGACTGAGGGTCATAGCGCGTAGAAAACCCTAAAAATCCTAGGCTCTATTAGGTAAAATGTGGACTAGTGTCCCTCTATCGGGTGGCGGGAGAGTCACTGGCAGGTAGTAAAACACTGGGTGGAGTAGTATCCTTCTAACGGGTGACAGGTTAGTCACATACAGTTAGTAAATTACTGAAGGAAGCGGTTTCCCTTTATCGGGTAACAGGTTAGTTACTGGCTAGATAATAAAAGACCGTGAAAATCGTACTCAAAGGAATAAAAGTTCTGTGTGAAAGTGTGTATGACTGGAATTACAGGCCGTTAACACTGTAATTCATATAAACTGTTCAGAGTAATACAGTAACGTATTGTAGATGCAAAGGCAAGATTTTTCCACCTGCATTGCACTGTGACAGGTTGAAGTGAAAAATACTACAATACTGATTATTACTGTCTGAACAAAAACACATCCCAACCTATAGAGACTCCACTTTGGATTAAAATGGTTGGACCAAATTGACCAAAAAATGGGAAACAAACAGACAAAACTTCAGAGTAAGGATTATAAAATTGTTGCGCAACAAAATAAAGACAAAATAAAATACCTGAAATTATGGACAACAAAATATAATTTCAAAGGGAAGTTAAACACTGTAGAGATAATACAGTTAAGAGAAAAGATCTATGCAGATTATTATGCAGACTATTAGAGTAAAAAATATTTACAATAGTTACTTGAGCTGAGGAATTTAGGCCCCTAGAAACATCAGATTCAGATTCTCAAATGGTAATGCTTCTGGAGTTGTTCACCATTATGGAATAAGACCACCCAGACACAAGCAGAACACGTAAACTCCACATACAGGACTACCTTCATACATACTCCCTACAACTGTACAACAGCTCACCTTTTGGCCGCACCGGGCTCACCTTTTGGCCGTGTCCAGGGCGCGTGTTTGCACTCCGCCTCCGCCTGGCAAATCTATTATACGTCTAATTCTGCTTTTCATATTATCACATTATATCAAATATCCTCCTGGGACCCGAAGAAAAAGAGTTTTTTTTATTTTTTTAGTTTTTTTTTGCATTGATCTGGTTTGGACCTGATTTAGATCTCTTTTAGTCCTAGTTTAGACCTGGTTCAGTTCTGGTTTAGTCCTAGTTTATTTATCATAGTGCAGCCACAAACTAGAGTGTATCTCAAAAGACTCAAATGTACAGACTGGATAACTACAAGACCAACAGCTGAGACAGGATGTCACAAGTGGACTAGACAAGCATTATTTTGGCCAATACATGTCATTTCCAGTACAAAAAGCAGCGCCATCTGTAGGATGGAGAATGATACAAGATCTACAAGCAGTAAACCAAGCAGTGATTCAGAGAGCACCATGTGTTCCTGATCCACATACACTTCTAAATTCATTACAACCAAATTCACAATACTTTACGGTTATAGACATTTCAAATGCTTTCTTTTCAATTCCAATTCGTGAAGATAGACAGTTTTTAGTCGCATTTACCTATAACAATAGAAGATATACTTATACCAGGTTACCACAAGGTTACGGTGAATCTCCTACAATATACTCACAGGCTATGAGTTCGAATTTGTCTAAATTTACACCTCCAGGAGGAAGTCAAATCTTACTTTACGTGGATGATATTTTGATTTCATCACCAGATAAGGAAACATGCCAAAAGGATACAATAGCGTTATTAAAATATCTAGCAGAAAACGGACATAAAACAAGTAAAAATAAAGTACAATTTTGTAAACAAGAAGTCAAATATTTAGGATATTCTCTCAGTAATGGAGGCAGAACAATTACTAACGACAGAAAAACAGCTATCCTGAATGCACCAAAACCAGAAACCAAAAAACAAATGATGTCTTTTTAGGATTAACGAATTACTGCAGACAATGGATTCCATGTTATGCAGAATTAACACATCCATTAAGTCAACTAATATAAGATAAGATAAGCCTTTATTGATCTCACACAGGAGAAATTTACTCGTTACAGTAGCTCCAGGACATTTGGACAAGAGGGAAAAAAGTGCATGCATGCAGGGAGGGGATAAAGTAAGTAATAAATAATACAAATAGTAATATGTAATAATAATAATAATAATGGAAAATAGTAATAATGATAATAAATGATAATAATATGAGACTCCAATATGATAATATATGAGACTCCAATAGCAATGAAAGATAAAATAGATGCAGGAAGCAGAAAAGGC
The DNA here is from genome assembly GCA_036785185.1 of Paratrypauchen microcephalus. Taxonomy (NCBI): domain Eukaryota; kingdom Metazoa; phylum Chordata; class Actinopteri; order Gobiiformes; family Gobiidae; genus Paratrypauchen; species Paratrypauchen microcephalus. The sequence continues at coordinate 172,227 of JAVJIX010000421.1, read as the reverse complement.
ATTCTGTGATCTAAAACAAACTTTAGTCTCAAGTGTAAGTTTAGCCTTACCGGATTATTCAAAACCCTTCGTGCAAATGGTAGATTGTAAAGGCATATTAATGACTTCAGTAATCACACAACTGCATGGAACCAAACTAAGACCTATAGCCTACTATTCAATTAAACTTGACAGTGTAGCGCAAGCTATACCAACACTGGCTGAGAGCCGTGGTAGCAGCACCTGTAGCAGGAGAAGCTTCAGCAACAGTAGTGTTATTTCACCCATTAACACTCAAAGTACCATACGCTGTAGCAGTATTACTATTACAGAGCAATCACTCATTTTTATCACCAGCAAGACATCTTTCATGTATGACAAATTTATATTCACAACCACATTTAACCATAGAAAGATGTACATTATTAAATCCAGCCACTTTAATGCCGACTGAGGATGACGGAATCCCACATAATTGTAAAGAATTAGTAGAACAATCAACAAAATGTAGAGAAGATTTATTAGATACTCCAATTGAAGGAGCAGAAATTGTATTTGTAGACGGATCATCTAAAAAAGACAATTATGGAAAAACACAGACAGGGTATGCGGTAACAACAGTAAATAAAGTATTAAAAGCAAATAAATTACCTCCAAATTATTCAGCACAAGCAGCAGAATTAGTAGCACTAACAGAAGCATGCAAATTATTTAAAGGCAAGAACGTAACAATATATACAGATAGTCAATATGCATATGCGACAACTCACGTATTTGCACAATATTGGAAAAACAGAGGAATGAAGACCAGTAACCAAAACCAGACCAAGAAAACCAGTAACTCATGCTGAATTATTAACAGAATTAATAAAAGCAGTACAATTACCAAATAAAATAGCTATTTGTAAATGTGCAGCACACAAATCAGGAACAGATGAAGTAACAAGAGGAAATGCAATGGCAGATAAAACAGCTAAAGACGCAGCAGAATACAAAATAAATAAATATTCTTTAATGGAAGGGACCCAACTAAAAAAAAAAACCTACAAGACATGCAAGAACAAAGCCCTAAAACTGAAGTAAACTTATGGAAAAGAAAAGGAGCACAAATAAAAAAACGACATATATATGTGACCAGAAAATAAACCAATACTACCACAGAATTTATATAGATACGCAGCAATATTGAGCCATGGTAAATCACATGTCTCAACAGGAGGGATGGTATCTATGATAAATACGCAGTATTTAATAATAACTACTAAAAATTTTTTGTAGAAGATGCCTAATATGTGCAAAACATAATCCACAAGGAAATCTTAGACCAACTAGAGGTAAATTTCCAGAACCACAATACCCATTTCAAGAAATACAGATGGATTTTATTCAATTAAATCAAAGTGAAGGTATGAAATATTGTTTAGTAATCATAGATGTGTTTTCAAAATGGACAGAGATATTTCCAACTAGACATCCAGATGCATTAACAGTAGCAAAAGCGTTATGCAAAGAAATTATACCTAGATATGGATTAGTGGAAGTGATCCGATCGGATAATGCTAAACATTTTGTTAATGAAACCATAGAATTGATAGGAAAGAAATTTGATATAAAACTAAAAAACTTGTGTTCATATCACCCACAGTCAGCAGGACTAGTAGAGAGAAGAAATGGTACTATAAAAAACAGACTTAAAAAATGTATGGAAGAAACTAAAAGACCATGGACTAAATGTTTAGATTTAGTCAAGTTAGAATTAAATACTACAGCTATACAAGGGCTAACTCCATTTGAGATATTGTTTGGTAGACCATATAAAATACCACAATTTAAACAAATATGGGAAGATGGGGAAGATATGGACTTAGCTTCACACATGAGAAAAATGTTTGAAAAGCAAAATAACAAACATACTGAAGTAGACCAACCCTGTTCTCAACAAGAAGAAGAGTTAGTGGAACCAGGGGACTGGATCTTGGTGAAAAGCATTAAGAAAAAACACTGGTATTCACCTAAGTGGGAAGGTCCTTATCAAGTATTGTTAACAACCCCAACAGCACTAAAAATAGCTGAGAGAGCAACTTGGATTCATCAAAGTCATTGCAAAAAGGTTATAAACTACAAAGATGCCGATAAATCACAGGAATAGAATACCAAAATGGCTAAAGACAGCTATAATGTGTTGGATATTGTTGACATTCCTTGTAATGACATTCCTACTAGTATGGTATCAGATAAAAAAAATGGGCTAGAAGACTTAAGATGGAAGTGAGTAAATTGAATGGCAAATTAACTTTAGTAATGTTCTTTAACACAACAGTAGAACCATTAGAAGCAGGAATAGAATCAGGAGGTCATGGTCTGAAAGTACCATGTTATACCTTATTGTTATGTATTCATAAATCAGGAGACGACCCATGCACAAAGTTTTTATATGTTCTAACATAACACAGGCTAACTCGACAGAACTGCCTCAGCAGAAGGAAAGTCTAGTGATAGGACCACAAACTTTCACTAGTACAAAGATTAGAATAAATAACAACAACAACGAGCAAAAACAGATGATTGGTTTCTAATAGCTACAGGAATATCAGGACTCAACAATAACTGCTAATGACGGAACAAGCAGCTAATTCATCACTATCAGACTGTTTAGTATGTTTGGGATCTAGACCAGTTTTGAAAGTAGTCCCTGCACCCATTAACGAGACATGTATAATACCTATAATGACTAACACCAATCCACCAAACTGTTCTGACTTAGATAAAACTTTTCCAGTCACCCAACCTGTAAAGATTAAACCTGTATTTGATGTTAAAGTAGCACTTAAAATTTTTTTATGTGTATAAATTTCAATGGAACAAAAAACATCTTAGGGAAAATCCAGCAGGAATTTTGTGAAACTAACATTAATGGAGGTGACAACATGAAAGTAATATCCAGATCAGATGTGTGGTGGTGGTGCGGTGAAGACAAGGTCTATGACAAAATACTGTCCAATACTTCAGCTCGTTGTGCTTTGATTACACTGATTATGCTAGTGATAGTCCAACCAATGACTGCAGAAGAAATAAGTGCACATTACCAACTTGTGCTTCCAGGACATTTAAATAGAAGGAAGCGAACTAGCCACACCCCGTGATTAGAAGACCTACTTTGACGCTGTGGGCGTCCCTAGGGGGCGTGCCTGACGAATATAAATTAGCAAATCAAATATATCACTCAAGACCCTTTAAAAAACTGATGCTAAGGACGACTGTTGCACTGTTGCACATTTATTTTATCTTAACTCCAATGCACATTCTATTGCACATTTTTGATGCACACTGCACACTTTGGAAATCTGTATATAGGTGTTTATTTATTATGTTGCACTGTTTTAAGATTTTAGATCTTAGACTTTAGTTTAACTTTAGATCTCTGTCTTAGATAGTTTTTGTTGTGTTTTGTCTTCATATTGTATTTTGTACACTGTCTTTTTGCACTGCCTGGCCAGAGAGAAACGAAATTTCACTGTATGTTGAACACATATGGCAGAATTGACAATAAAAGCTAACTTTGATCTTTTGAAATAGCAGCAGGATTTGAAAATACACCAGTTATAGCTGCATTCCTTCCAATTACGTCTAACAAAAATGTAGACAGAATCAACTACATTCACTATAACGTCCAGAAACTTGGCAACTACACCGAAACTGCACTATCTGCTGTACACGACCAACTTAAAGCTACCTCACTCATGGCCTTCCAGAATCGCATAGTGCTCGACATGTTACTAACCGAGAAAGGAGGAGTGTGTGCAATCTTTGGGGATGTGTGTTGTGCGTTTGTCCCGAATAACACCGCTCCCGAAGGTAAACTCACTAAGGCCTTGGATGGCCTAAGAGCTATGAACAAGCGAATGAAGGACCAATCGGGGGTAGATACTTCCATGTGGGATGGCTGGCTGGATGTATTTGGAAAATACAAAGCCCTGGTAACATCAGTCCTAGTGTCAGTAGCAGTATTTGCAGCAATTTTGACCTTATGTGGGTGTTGTTGTATTCCATGTCTAAGAGCATTAATTAATAGACTAATTACAACTGCCATCTCACCCTTAACACAAGACAAGGAAGTGATGATGCATTTGCTGGCAGGTTATGATGGCACTCTAGCGAAGAAACAGATTTACAAAATGAATTGACTGACTTATTCCAAGAAATTGAGAATTGTGTGTACAATAACAATGAACGGGTAACTGAAAATCTGCAAAGAAGAGGTTACACGGGATATAACAAAAATTATTAAACAGGAGGGAAATGATGGAATAATTATATATTATTAACTTTTGTGATTCTTTAATCTTTAGAAATGAAGTTTCAAATGTGTGCATGACTTGTGATATGTTTTGAGTTACAGAAAGGCCAGATATCCGAGGGCAGACAGCTTGGCTCCTCCAGTATCTAAGTTTCAGGGACATTGTTCCTGTGAGAGATGTCATATCTGGGAATTATCTTATAAGTGTGTTGGGTGTTATGATTATGTTTTGGTTTTAATGATTATGTTTTGTCGGCTGTCCTGCCACATGTTCCCCCACCCCTTATGGGCAGGACAGACCACGTGTAAACTAGGGATGTGAAAAACTGAATAAATAGCAAGCTGGGGGCACAGAGAACCAGGACGCTCAGAGCAAATATGGGCCGAGAGCAATGTTGTAACCTGGTCGTATTTCTCTGATTGTTCTCCACTTGCAAGTGAAAAAGATCTAATCTCTTGTCTTCCTTTCCTGTGTACAGAATATGTTGGGTTTTTACCAGCACCCATCATTTAACATTAACTAATTAATAATAAAGAAACCGTTGCTACCTGTGTAGCAGGTATATTTTAGCTTAGCTCTTTAAGGCTAGTATATTTCAGCTTTATAGTCATATAGTATATTTCAACATTTTACCTTTGGTCCGGAGCAGTAGCAGTAAAAAAAAAAAAAGACTCAAATGCAAAGAATGAACTTCCATCACGAGAAATTCGTCAAGTACGCACGAGAAATTCGTCAAGTACGCACGAGAAATTCGTCAAGTACGCACGAGAAATTCGTCAAGTACGCCTACCTCAGTATTTTGTTTGTTTCATGTGTTCATTTCTGGGCTAATTTCCTTCCTTACATTTGTTTAACTAATTCAAAGAGGCCTCTTTGAGTTTGGGATCCCCAAAGCTTCACTGTTTGACCCTGTTGTTTCCTTTTCTATTCCCTTTTACTGAACCACTGCATTTAGACAAAATCCAGAATGTGAAAACAGCATTTCCCTTCTAAAAAAGCATTAGCACAACTATCACATGAAACCAGCACAGCAGCAACAGCATCATTATCATTCAAACCACACTGCGAAATAACCAACCAGCAGCAGCAAATAAAACACAACACTGCGATAATTGTTCAGGTAAAGTTGCGTGTCCAGCCAGAACCGCCAAAATATCCCGCAAAAAAGGGAAATTCATCCGGGGGAGGGGCAATTAATAACAAGGGGCACCGCATGGCAAAGGGTAAATGCATAAAAAAAGGGACATATAAGCCTATAGCAAAGTTTGTCCTATTGACATAATTGATTTTCTTTGTTATTGATCCTACCTGAACGACTGAGGGACTTCCAAACATCCCATTCTACCGCGACAGGCCTTATAAAGCAGTAAAAGTTACACACGCGTGGACGGTTTGGCTGGTCAGGCACCTGGTCCTACCTGGACTCCCGCGTGGCTCGACGTGGTGACGTGATGACGTGGCGATCTCACCGGCAGCGCGTGTTCGGCGCGTTTTCCTCAGACCCGCGTGACGCTGCAGCTCTGGTTTTCAGGCTTTCAGACGTCTTTCTTTTGTTGTTGGTCAAATCCGCGTTAAAAGATCGCGCAGCCAAAGCGGAATACAAGTCTCCGCTGTCTCCCGGTGCCAGTCAGGTGCTTCCGCCTCACCTGAGCACCGGAGCGCGCCATATTTACGGCGACGGTGCGCGTTTTGGCGTTTTCCAGAGTCCCGCGTGAGGCTGCCGCTTTGGCTTTCAAACATCTTCCTTTTGTTGTTGCTTAAATGCGCGTTAAAACGTCATAAGAGTCTCCGTTTGCTCCCGGTGCTAATCAGGTCCTTCCGCCTCACCTGGATACCGGAGCGCGCCATAATTAAGGGCACCCGTACGCCACCCCTACGTCATCACGCACACATGGCGTGATTCACCAGGCGGGAATCACCATGGCAACGGCAAAGCTTTAGGCTAATATGGTGGTAATATCCTCCTGGGACCGGGCCCATTTATTTGTGTCCTTTATAGTGCACATAAAGAAAAAAATTATAATAAAGAATAAATAAAATAATAAAAAATAATAAATAAAAATATATATTTTTTAAAAATAAACATGCATAAATAAGTAAACAAATAAATAAATAGTAAATAAATATATAAATAAAATAAAAAATAAATAAAATAATAAAAAGTAATAAATAAAAATATAAATACAAAATAATAAACATGCATAAATAAGTAAATAAATAAATAGTAAATAAATATATAAATAAAATAAAAAAAAAATACATGAATAAACACATAAATAATTAAATAAATACATAAAATAAAATAAAAAATAAATGAAAATACATAAACAAGTAAATAAATAAAATAATAAAATAATAAACATGCATAAATAAGTAAACAAATAAATAAATAGTAAATAAATATATAAATAAAATAAAAAATAAATAAAATACATAAATAAACACATAAATAATTAAATAAATAAATACATAAAATAACAAAAAATAATAAATGAAAATACATAAACAAGTAAATAAATAAATAAAAAATAAACATGCATAAATAAGTAAATAAATAAATAGTAAATAAATATATAAATAAAATAAAAAAATAAATAAAATACATAAATAAACACAAATAATTAAATAAATACATAAAATAAAATAAAAAATAAATGAAAATACAAGTAAATAAATAAAAACAAGTAAATAAATTTAAAAAAATAAAATAATAAACATGCATAAATAAGTAAACAAATAAATAAATAGTAAATATATAAATAAAATAAAAAATAAATAAAATAATAAAAAGTAATAAATAAAAATATAAATACAAAATAATAAACATGCATAAATAAGTAAATAAATAAATAGTAAATAAATATATAAATAAAATAAAAAAATACATAAAATACATAAATAAACACATAAATAATTAAATAAATACATAAAATAAAATAAAAAATAAATGAAAATACATAAACAAGTAAATCAATAAAAAAATAAAATAATAAACATGCATAAATAAGTAAACAAATAAATAAATAGTAAATAAATATATAAATAAAATAAAAAATAAATAAAATACATAAATAAACACATAAATAATTAAATAAATAAATACATAAAATAACAAAAAATAATAAATGAAAATACATAAACAAGTAAATAAAAAAATTAAAATAATAAACATGCATAAATAAGTAAACAAATAAATAAATAGTAAATAAAAATATAAATAAAATAAAAAATAATAATAAAAATACATAAATAAATAAGTAAATAAATAAATAAGAAATTAAAAGGGAATCTAAAAACTTTTTTAGGTGACTGTAGAAGACGTTGGTCATCAGGTTGTTAACTTGACATGGATTTAACACTATTACCGTCCGTTACAGACGACACGTTACGACATTATGAATAAAAATAAAATTAACAAAACATAAATGCTAAGGTGTTCATTTACCTCCAAACAGAAAATTAAAATAATAATAATAATAATTTAGATACGCTTTTTTTCTTCGGGTCTCAGGAGGATATATTAGTATAACGGGGTCGTAGTAATCAATGTATCTGTATGCACATCGAGTTTTTTAAGTGTTTAGAGATAAACGCTAGTTTGTGGCTGCGCTGTGATAATAAAATAAAAATAAATACATAATAATAATAAATAAAATAATACAAAATAATAAATAAAAATACACAAATAAGTAAATAAATAAATAATAAAAGAATAATAAAATAATAAAAATAATAATAAAATAATAATAAAATAATAATAAAAAATAAATAACCATTTTATCTTACACGCAAGTTTGATAATAAAATAAATAAATAAAAATTATAAATAAAATAATAAATAAAAATACACAAATAAGTAAATAAATAAATAATAAATAAAAATATAAATAAAATTAAAAATACATAAATAAATAAATAAGAAATTTAAAGGGAATCTAAAAACTATTTGAGGTGACTGTAGAAGCTTGTCAGAGATGTTGGTCATCAAAACACACCATCACAGTCCATTACAGAGGACATGTTATAACTTTAATTATTTATTTATTTATTTATATATTTATTTATGTATTTTTATTTATTTATTTACTTATTTATTATTTTTATTTATTATTTTTTACTATTATATTTATTTATTTATTTATCTATCATAGTGCAGCCACAAACTAGAGTCTATCTCAAAACACTTAGAAGACAGACTGGTAAACTCAATGTGCACTGTAAAGGACACAAATGAATAGGTCGGGTCTCAGGTTGCCTGGTTTCCACCAGACCATATCACAGTGAGATATGGTCTGGGAGCACCTACTGAATATCTCGTAGCGGAGGTGTGGTTTACGATCGCCAACGGCCGTTTATTGGGCGTTACGAATGTCTATCATGTGGCGTATACGTAGCCCAGAGCCAATCATGTCAGTTGTCAGTTCAAACTACAAGTTTCCGTTTGTCACGTAGTACGAGTCACCGTCTTTCCACCCCTCCCCGCTCTCTGATTGGCTCCCAGAATCGGGAGAGCTCGCTTGCCATAGTCGCCAGGCTGTCTTTTAGATCGGAACAAATGAAAGCAGCCTGGGATTTCCCAGGTTAGGTCTCAGGAGGATATTATACATGTTTTATTAGGGGCCAAGCACCGAAGGTGTTAGGCACCATAGTACATACGGCACGCTCCGCCGGAGCGGGCCTAGTTTGGTGTTTTTTTTCATTTCCTTCTTTGAACTTTTTGGACAATTTTGGCTTCTCAGCTCCTTTTGGTTGTTGGCTCACCTCCTCCCAGCGCCCCGGCTGCGGGGGTGGCGGTTTCACCGTGCTCCGCGAGCGCTGCTCCCCCCCGGGCGAGCAGCGCAATGACAACCCCCGCAGGGCCCCGAGGCCCGGCGGCAAAGCCGCCTGAGGACGCGGGTGGTAAGAATGGGGATCGTACCAGGAAGAATGGTGGTGATGCGAGGGAGGATATGGATGTAGAATACCGTAAAGATCTGACGGTCCTTCTGGACCTGGTGGGTGGAGCGGGCCTGTCCCCTATGGCCTTGCTGAAGACCGCGCAGGAGATCTGTGGGACTGTGCTTGCCTTCCGCATGATGACCAAGGATAAGTACGAGATAACAGTGGCGTCCCAGGCAGCCAAGGAAAAGCTGCTGGATGGGTTCCGGATCGGCGACACCAGGGTCCATGGGCGAGCCATCGACAGGAACGAGATGGTGGTCTCCTTCTTGGGCCTGCCGGCGTACGTCCGGGATGAGGAAATCGTGCAGAAGCTCAACTCCTGGGGAGTCTCCGCTGTTTCCGGGATACGGAGGAAAGTGTGGCCGGGGACTGGCATCGCGGACGGCACCAGGTTTGTGAGGGTTCGTTTCACTGCCGCTGTCAGATCTCTGCCGTATTCTGTCAGGTTCGACACTGAGGAGGGGCCTGCGTACTTTAGAGTCATACACGACAATCAGGTGAAGCTGTGCAGGGGATGTCTCCAGCCGGGCCATGTGTTGCGTGAGTGCCCTGGCTTCCTGTGTAGGAAGTGTGGGGGTCAGGGGCATTACGCCCGAGAGTGTGCGGGGCCCAGAGCTGAGTGCTCGGGCCGCCGTGACTCTGGCCACGGGGAGCGGAGCATGGGAGGTGATGGTGGAGGCCCTGCAGCTGGGGCTGGACCCGCCCCCTCCTCCGCCGCCTCTAGTCGGGACAGTGAGCCTGTCCAGGATGCTGCGATTCAGGGTGCACAGGCACTCGTGACGGTGGAGGGCGAGGGGCTACATCCTTGCGCCTCCTCTTCCCCCTCCTCCGTCGCCTCGAGTCGGGACAGTGAGCCTGTCCAGGATGCTGTGATTCAGAGTGCACAGGCACTCGTGACGGCGAGGGATGAGGGGCTGCCTCCACGCGCCTCCTCTTCCCCCTCCTCCGTCGCCTCGAGTCGGGACAGTGAGCCTGTCCAGGATGCTGTGATTCAGAGTGCACAGGCACTCGTGGGGGCGAGGGATAAGGGGCTGCCTCCACGCGCCTCCTCTTCGCAGGGTGGTGAGGCTGGGGGGGGCCTCCGCCCTGTAGCCGTGGCGGCGGGAGCTGAGCCGAATGCTGCTACGGATGCTGCTGCGGTCCAGCGCCTCGCCCCCGGAGCGGGGGGAGCGGCGCGGCCCGGGGTCCGGGCCCCCGGGTCTGGCCGCACCCGGAAGACAAATGGGGCGAAGCTCAGATCTCAGTCTGATGGGTCCCCTGGACGATCCCAGCTTCATTCGGAAAATGGAGAGGTTATACGACTGTTTCGATACTGAAATTGAAGTGTATGATTCTCTGCTAGACTGGTGGAATGGGGTGAAAGCCCGGATAAAGAGACTGGCCATCCGATGGCAGGGGAAACACAAACATGTGTTTGCGCTGCATCACCTTTGCTCTCCCCCAGGCCCCTTTCTTCATCCCTTTGGTCCTCTACATTCCCCCTGTTTCTCTTGGCCCTTGTGCCCAGTGGTGTTTATTCCCGTACCCGCATCCCCCGATGTGTCTTCTGAGTAGAGGTAAGATCGGGCCTAAAAAATCCAGCCCGACCCGACTCGGCCCGCGGGTATTAAAGCCCGACCCGGCCCGAGCCCGACCAATTAACTTGATTTGCAGGCCCGAGCCCGAAGCAAACCCGAAATTTCATATTTTATTTGTGAGGGGCGTTTTTTGAAACAAATGATAATATAGATGTTTGACGATCATCAATTTTGCTAGTACAGCTGTTTAAATGCCTGCTCAGCGTCGAGGTCAATGTTCCCCCTAATGTTTTATGTGTCTGAGCAAACACACTAACTCCCTGAGCGCTCCTTGGAACCCTGTGCGCGACATCCGACATGCACCCCCGCTACACGCGGAAAGAGCTGCGCGTGCTCGCGGCTTGCGCGTGCTCGTGGCTTACACCGGTAGAAGTTTAATACGAGACACATACTTTTGTTTCTGAATACTGGACGATTCCCCCGTATTCAGATGACCCCGCGGCTGAAAAAAAAAACCGGAACTCTTTCATCCCTGCGCTGCATAGGTTTTCTTGTGCGCTGAGAATGTGTGAGCAGTGCACAACTGCGCAGGCGCGCAGAGGGAACGTCGAGGTGCCAGTCTTTTTGCTCTCGTATGAAAGCAAAGCGCCACATTGACTACATTCAGCGAAGCCAACGCAAGTTTCTGTAGCATTTTCAACAATCAATTTGAAGCTTTTCCACACCTCACTCTTACCGGTGCGTGTTTGTCTTTTCAGTTCTCCTGTCTTTAGTTTATCCTTAACTTCTTGCTCCTCCATATTGGGGATACCAGGTCAAAATAGATGCGGACTTGCGGAGGGGAAGATTATTAAGAGCGGCTCCTGTTTAATAGTTAAATAGCAATTACCTTACAGCGCCTTCTCTGTTTTATCCAAATTATTTATTTTAAAACAAGTATTCCTTAGTTTAGTATCCACACATCGTTTTAGTATAGATTTTTATAAACATATATTTATTTATTTTTTAAAGTCAGCGAGAGAGAAGCCCGACCCGAGCCCGAGCCCGACCCGAAGCAATGATTGACATTTTAGGCCCGACCCGACCCGAATTTCGGGTCGGGTCAGGTCGGGCTCGGGCTCGGGCTTAAGATCTTGTCTTGTTTTTGTGATTATTTGTTTATTTTAAATGATGTTTCTGTGCAGCACTTTGGAAACGCTTTTAGTTTATGAAATGTGCTATATAAATAAAGTGGATTGGATTGGATTGGATCTTACCTCTACTTCTGAGTGCTTTGTGAATGTTATTGTGGTGATGAAATATGTACTATTATGTACCTGAAGTGTGTATTATTGTGTACCTTGTAATATTAAAAGATAAAAAATAAAAAAAATAGTGTTTGTACTGTGTTGCCTAGCGACGTTGCCTAGCAACCCTTTGATCTTTCCTTTGATGTGACTGGTCTCCTGATTCTTATTATTTTATATTCTTTTCACCATGGGAGTCTATGGCAACCCCTAGAACCGTGTGGTAAAAAGTTGTGAAATTTGGCATGCACATTCCAGCCGGTCTCCTCATTACCCACAGCGATTTATAGGTCCCCAGCCCCAACCGTCTAGTGGCACCAGCAGGTCAAAGTTGCAGAAATGTGTCAATTGCCTAGCAACGCACCTAGTAACCTTTGATATGTCTTTGATGTATCTGTTCTGACAGGGTCTAACCCTGTCAGAACAGACCCTGTCAGACTCTGTTAGACCCTGTCAGACTCTGTTAGACCCTGTCAGACCCTGTCAGACCCTGCATGCGGCCTACATGAACCTTCGGTGCTTGGCCCCACATTGCTGCTTGCAGCTATATTTTTAGATTTAGATTTTTGTGACTGCTGACTTTGATCATTGATCTTTGATCATTGATCTTTGATCTTTGATCATTGATCTTTGTTACCAACACAGACGAGAGAGCCAGAGTGGACCTCAGTCTGCCGTACATCTCCACCTAAAAGGACCTCAGTCTGCCGTACATCTCCACCTAAAAGGACCTCAGTCCGCCGTACATCTCCACCTAAAAGGACCTCAGTCTGCCGTACATCACCTAAAAGGACCTCAGTCTGCCGTACAGCTCCACCTAAAAGGGCCTCAGTCCCCCGTACATCTCCACCTAAAAGGACCTCAGTCCGCCGTACATCTCCACCTAAAAGGACCTCAGTCCGCCGTACATCTCCACCTAAAAGGACCTCAGTCCGCCGTACATCTCCACCTAAAAGGACCTCAGTCCGCCGTACATCTCCACCTAAAAGGACCTCAGTCCGCCGTACATCTCCACCTAAAAGGACCTCAGTCCGCCGTACATCTCCACCTAAAAGGACCTCAGTCTGCCATACATCTCCATCTAAAAAAGGAGAGATGGCGCAGAAAGAACTCAACCAAGAAGACTTAGAACTCCACCAAGCCTTGCTCTGCTCCGTGTGTTTGGATCTACTGCAGGATCCTGTGACTGTTCCCTGTGGACACAGCTACTGCAGGAACTATGTCCAACAGCACTGGGACCAAGATGACGAGAAGAAGCTCTACAGCTGTCCTGAATGTCGCCAGAGCTTCAGCCCCAGGCCTGTCCTGAGTAAAAACATCATGTTAGCAGGTTTGGTAGAGCAGATGAAGAGGAGAGCGCCCCCTGCTGCCCGCTGCTATGCCGGACCTCAGGATGTGTCCTGTGATGTGTGCACTGGGAGGAAGCTGAGAGCTGTCCAGTCCTGTCTGCAGTGTGTGGCCTCTTACTGTGAGCGCCACCTACAGCCTCATCATGAAGCTGCAGCATTTAAGAAATACCAACTGGTGGCGCCCTCCCACAGTTTCCAGGAAAACATCTGCTCTCAACACGACAAAGTGATGGATCTATTCTGCCGCAGTGACCAGCGGCTGCTCTGCTCCCTCTGTGTGGACCAGCACAAAGGCCATGACCTCGTGTCCTCTGCCTCAGAGAGGGCTCAGAGGCAGGCTGAGCTGCCGGCCAGGAGGGCCCAGAGACCAGGCCCGAGTCCAGACCAGGTTTTACTGCCACCAGCTGAACCCAGCTCCAGAGAGGACTTCTTACAATATTCTACAGAAATCACTCTGGACCCAAACACAGCTCACAGAGACCTGGTTCTGTTTGATGGAAACAGAAGACTCACAGTTATGGAAGAACCCCAGTGGTATCCAGATCATCCAGACAGATTCAGTAACCTGTATCAGGTCCTGAGCAGAGAGAGTCTGAGGGGCCGCTGTTACTGGGAGGTGGAGTGGAGCGGGTTTGGTGTTTCTGTACCAGTTTCATACAGAGAGATTCAGAGGAAAGGAAACTCTGGTGAATGTGAATTTGGATTCAACAATAAATCCTGGGCCTTATACTGTGATAAAACCGGTTATTTATTTCGGTCTAACCCTAACTCAAACTCAGTCCAGTCCAGGGTCTCGTGTCCGGTCGGGTCCAGAATCGGGGTTTACCTGGACCACAGTGCAGGGGTTTTGGCGTTTTACAGTGTCTCTAGAACCATGAGTCTCCTCCACAGAGTCCAGACCAGGTTCACTCAGCCTCTCTACGCTGGGGTCGGATTATACTGGTTCCTTCCTGGAGACTCTGCACATTTCCCTAAACTGAAATAATAACTTTGTTCTCCACAGTTTGGATCAAATTTGTGACTTTTATTTCTAAAGGCTGTACCTGATTTTTCCTTTGAAATGTTTGCAAGTGTTTTTCACATCTTAAAAACGTGACAAACAGAACTAGTTCATTGTAAACAGTCTGCAGTGGTCCAAAGTTCTTCTTCACTTACCTTCTGCATTCAGAGCGTCCTAATTCTTCACCGTTTATACTCCTTATCGTATAAACTGTGTTTGCTCTGTTCTAGTGTAAAAGTGATCTAAAAGTGTGTGTAGATGTTCAGTGTGTGTTTGTGGACTTTGAATCATGATTGTAAAAGGTGCAGAGTCACAGAATGAGTAACACTGGTGATGCTGTTGTAATGCTGAAGGCAAACCTGTGATCATATTTACACTGTCATGTTCAAAACACAAATAAATTCACAAATCTGTTTTTATGTGACTTTTGTGGTGGGTTTCAAAAATCCACGGAGGCCGAGTTACGCAATTAAATGGTGTTTATTCAAAAATGTATTTATTTATTTATTCTTTATTTAATAAGAACAGTGCATATTAATGAACATCTGCAGCACTGCAGTGTAAATATGCCAGATTATAGCAAGAATGCTAATTTCCATCTGTAGTCCCTAGGCAGGTGACACCACAGCAAAAACAATAAAAACAGTGACAACTGACAATAACACCAACATTAAAACATTAAGACATTATGAAAATGATATACACAGTTACAAATTACAGAATATTATTGTATATTGAGCCTATAGAAAAACTTAAGAGAAAAGACGCGGAGAGAGTGGCAAGGTCTGACGCTCTTCTTGACCTAGGATGAAGATAACAGCCAGCCCCAAATGTGGCTCAAACTGTTCAGTTATACCCCAGCCTCAGTCTCATTTCATGAACATATTTGAAATTTCCTCTAGTTACATAAACATTCCCCAAAACAGGCCAGGTCATCCTGACATTCTGGCTACTAGACCTGTTATTGTTCCCAAATATGTTTTCATTAAGGTCAGAAGGTCAGACACTTCCCATCCTGTCTCCACATCTGTTTCCCGTCTCTCCTCCAAGTACACTGTGTTATGATACATCTTAGCTAATCAATTGAAAACAAAATTCCACTACAGAATCCCCCCTTTCCAGGCTGCTGGCTTGGAACTATATCCTTTAAATGATCACAAAATGAGTAGCATCACAATTTGCATCACCATACCATGCAGTGAGGGCGAAAAACCCTGGTTTTCGGCCGGGAAAACCCCGGATTAGCCAGATTCCAGGACCCAGATTGCAGTTTCCAGGGAAAATTCCCTCACGAGCCTCTTTTTAGAGCGTTCACTGTCGTATGCCTTACTGTTGGTGTCACCTCATCATATCACATCGACAGACACAACATTCAGATGCATGGTCTTATTATGAACACATGTGAATAACAAAAACAATCTGTATGATTGTGATATTATCCATGTTTGTAAGCTATTGCAAAACTGTTGCACCTGCATTGCGTTGTGTACAAACACTCAGAGTATAGTTATAAAATGATTACATTTAGATTATATGGGATTATGGATAATCATAGAGTCCCTTTAATAAAGTTGTTAACGTCGTCTTCGCCCCATGTACTTTGCGCACAGTAGAGAGGCTCTTTGTTGTACCAGCACATGACCTTTACCCCAACCTGGAAATTAGACTTCATTAGTCCCTACACTCTCCTCATCTGTGGAACCCCCCTTTTCATCACTGTCCAGCTCTGTCTTGCTCTCTGGGCCTGCCCGGCCCTCGTCCGCTCCGGTCCTGTGTGGTCCGGTCTCCGCGGGCCCCTCTGGGCCTGCTACCACGGGTGCGGACGCGGTTGGAGTGCGGATGGACTTCAGCAGTGGCGATATTGAGGCGGACCTTGATGAGGTTACAAGACGCATTAACCTTTGACAGATCAAAGGTTGATATCGCAACAGAAAAGTAAAGTTCAGAGCGGTGTTAGCTTCTTTCGGACTAGCGGTGTTTACAAAACAGCTGAGTTCACGCATGCGCACTGTCCTCTCTGATGACGTCATCAAATGAAACTATAGCTGCGTATCGGGTTTCAGGCCGTTTTGGAATCCACTAAAAGTCTACGCGTCCAGAACAGATGCCCGAGCCACCTCAGCCGAGCTCCTCCCGTGTGACTGAGCTCCTCACCCCATCTCTAAGGGAGCGTCCAGCCACTCTGCGGAGGAAACTCATTTCGGCCGTTTGTATCGGCGATCTCGTCCTTTCGGTCATTACCCAGAGCTCATGACCATAGGTGACCCCAACATACCCGCTAAGTATAAATAAAGTATTTTAATTATTTTTTAAATAACGTATTTAAGTATTTTATTCTTATTGACACTGAGCTGATTTTTTAATCCCTAAAATTGTGTAATTCAATATGATAAACATAATCCATGAGACTGAATCAGTGACACGTTGTGTAATACTGTAAAATGCTATAATATGATTTTTGGTGATTATTGTAGGATTTCAGAATGATGAAAAATTAGGACCGTTGCCATTGGGGATTAAGAGTTTAATTGTTTATGAATCTTTTGACCGGGGAAAAGGCCTCAGCACAACAGGAAGCACAAACTCATGAAGAATCAGTGGAAGATTCCAGCTGAAGCATCTTTAACAACCTTTTAACCAATCTTTTCTCAAACATCTCCATGGAAACACGAAGCTGATGAAACCTCCACCTGAAAAGTTACACAGTGCACCTTTAACTTGACAATAGAGTTTTGTTCTTTTTTTTAGGCGTTCACTTCAGCGCCAAGACGGTACATTTGGACGGCAAGAAAATCCTACTTCAAATACGGTGAGTACATTTTGTTTTAACTCGTTTACTGCTGATAATTGTCATATTGATTCGTCATATTGGTTCGGAGTAGAGTCATGAATCATTCAAAAGTGTAATTTCGCTCTATTGCAGACAAACTAAGGTTAGTTAAATGAATTATTCTTTAATTTATTTAGGAGAGTCTCATTTAGAGTTGACGTGCTGGGTTCAGACCATCAGACCACAGCGTCAGTATCGCACCAAACGCTTCAGGTTAGACGCCGTTGATGGCAGAGCGAGACCGCGACCGAAACAGCACAAAACAGCACCATGTGAACACACTGAATTTAATAAAAACTTTCAAATTCTACAACAAAACACTCTGAAACTTAAGACTTGGTCTAGTCCTGGTCCAGTCCTGGGTTAGACCTGGTTTAGGTCTAGCTTAGTTCCGGTTTAGTTCTGGTTCAGTCCTGCTTTAGTCCTAGTCTAGTCCTGTTGTAGACTCGTCCTCATGTGGGTTTGGTCTAGTCCTGGTCTAGTCCTGGTCCAGTCCTGGTCCAGTCCTGGTCCAGTCCTGGTCCAGTCCTGGTCCAGTCCTGGTCCAGTCCTGGTCCAGTCCTCATGTGGGCCTGTAGTAGACCCAGGGCTGCATTGGGGGCAGCATGAAGCAGGTCTGACTGAAGACCGTGGGCGGGACTTGGACCAGGAAGGCAGGGTTTGGAGTGACGGACACGAGAGGGGCGTATCCCAGTATAGAGGGGGCGGGGCTTGTGAAGACAGGGGCGGGGCTGTGGAGCAGGGGGGCGGGGCCTTGCACAGGTACAAACACCTGGACAAACTGCCCCGTCTCCGGGTCAAGCAGCGCCTTCCTCTGCAACGCTTTAAACTCCTGACCCCAGGGGAGCGCCGGCCGCACACAGCCCACCGGCGAGCACTCGTCCTGGGCACAGCCGGACGGGAGAGGGGCCTGGGGCTGGAGTTCACCAGACGAAGAGGGCCAGGGAGCGAGCGGACGAACGCGGCCCACAGAGGAGCCCTGATCTTGGGCTGAAGGCCGAGGGACGTCCCTAGAAGAGAACCAGGGAGGGGCCACCGCCAGCTTTCTTTGACCCAGCGAGGATCTCTGTTCCTGGGAAGAGCTAGAGGACTGAGGGAGGTCTCTGGGGGACACCCAGGGAGGGGGCTTTGTCTGCAGATGGTGTCCCAAAGACGAGGCCTGTTCCTGGGCAGAACTTTGGGTGTGACGAGCCTCTGTGTGGAGCTCTCTGGAGGGGAACCGGGGAGGGATCTGATCCACACTTTGTTCCAGAGATGAGGCCTGTTCCTGGCTAGAGGGTGAGGAGCGAGAGCCCCGTGTCTGGAGCTTTCTGGAGGAGGAGAACCTGTGGGGGAGTGGCCGAGTGTCGCTCGCAGAAGAGGCCTTCTCCAGGGTTGTGGGCGCAGGATCATGGGGCTCTTTGGAGACCTGAAGAGGGTCCACCTTGGGCTGAGTGCTGCCCATAGGGGAGGACTCCGGCTGGGTCAGAGGAGAACCGTGAGAGGCCTTTCTCTGGAGCTCCCTGGAGGGCCTGACTGCAGACTGACGGCGGCCCAGGGACGAGGCCTGATCCTGGGCAGAGGGTGAAAGCCGAGGGGCCTGGAGGTCTCTGGAGGAGAACCAGGGAAGGCCCTCGTGGGGCAGACTGCGGCCCAGTGAGGAGGCCTGATCCTGGGCAGAGGGAGAGGGGCGCGGGGCCTCTCTGGTGCTCTGCTCTGATTGGTCGGGGTGAGTCCGGGCTGCCACTGGCTGACTGCTGCACCTCTGTCCTGTGATTGGCTGACTGGTCTCGGCTCTGCGCTGCGATTGGCTGAGAGAAGCGGCCAGTTTGATCATATGACCTCTGGGGGGAGGTTTGGATTGGACGGGGGCGTGGGAGGCGTGGTGCATCCTTTTGGACAGGACGTTCTTGATGAGACACGACGCCATCATGGTCCTGCTCTCGTCCAATGAGAAGGACTTCTGCAGCTTCCTCTGGACCGACGCCTCTCCTCCTCCTCCTCCTCCTCTCCGAGACTGAAGACCTGAGAACGAGAGGAGAGAGGAGGAGAGAATGAGAAAGGGGGAGGAGAGGAGGGAGGAGAGGAGAGGAGAGAGGAGAGGAGAGAGGAGGGATGGAGGGAGGAGGTGAGAGGAGAGAGGAGAGGAGAGAGAGGAGAGGAGGGAGGAGAGGAGAGAAGAGAGGAGGGAGGGAGGAGGGAGGAGAGGAGGGAGGAGAGGAGAGAGGAGGGAGGGAGGAGGTAGGAGAGGAGAGGAGGGAGGAGAGGAGAGAGGGAGGGGAGGTGTCTGGGGAGAGGGAGACTCACCTGCGATCAGGCCCTTGTAAGCTCCGCCCCCAGCCTCAGGTAGGCTGTGTTGCCGTAGAAACTGGTGTGGGCGTGGCTGCTGCTGCTGAGGGCGGGGCTTGTCCTCAGGTAAATCCAGGTACGGGTCTGGACTCCGGACCTGGAACAGAACCAGAGTCCTGAGGGAGGGCATCTGACACAATCTGACCCACGGGGAGGGCATCTGACTTTTCACCCTGGGACTAACCTGGGATTGTGGTCTGGTTTGGTCTGGTTCAGCCTGGTCCAGTCCTGGTCCTGGCTCTAGTCCCGGTCCAGGTCTAGACTCGGACTCGGACTCGGACTCGGACGACTTGAGGACAGACGCCGAGAAGTGCAGAGACAGATCCTCCTCCGACCAATCAGAGAGCTCGTCTTCGTCCGAGAGACATATGTCCAGGTACGGCCCAAGTACTGCAAAATTACACACAACAAGTACTTTTACTGCCAAAGTACACACAAGTACTTTTACTGCCAAAGTACACACAAGAACCAGACCTCGACCCCCACCAGTTCGCATACCGGGCAAACAGATCCACAGATGACGCCGTTGCCGTAGCCCTCCCTCCGTAGCCTGGAGCAGCAGAGCCACACTCAGATGCTCTTTGTGGATTACAGCTCAGACTTCAACACAATCATCCCGGATATTCTCATATCCAAACTGAACATCCTTGGCCTCCCTCCTCTCACATGTGCCTGGATTAAAGACTTTCTGACTAACCGACCCCAGACTGTGAGACTCGGCCCCACTGCTCCCCCATCTGCACACTCAGCACCGGCTTCCCACAAGGCTGTGTGCTGAGCCCCCTCCTGTTCTGTCTCTACACCCACGACTGCAGTCCACCCAGCGACAGCAACCACATAGTGAAGTTTGCTGATGACACCACAGTGATTGGGCTCATCTCAAAGGGTGATGAGTCAGCCTACAGAGAGGAGGTCCTGAAGTTGGCCGCCTGGTGTACAGAGAACAATCTGGCTCTGAATGCCAAGAAAACCAAAGAAGAAAACAAGAAAATCATCGTCGACTTCAGGAGGCACCGCACAGACCTAGCCCCCCTCTACACTTTCCTGTTCCTTGGTGTTCTCATCTCAGATGATGACATGGTGATCATCACCATGGTGATGGTACTGCATCACCGTGTGGTACGGCAGACAGGGAGCGGCTCCAGAGGGTAGTTAAGACGGCGCAGAAGATCATAGACTGCCCTCTCCCCTCCCTGACGGACATCTACACCTCCATGACGGACATCTACACCTCCATGACGGACATCTACACCTCCACGACGGCTACACCTCCACGACGGACATCTACACCTCCACGACGGACATCTACACCTCCATGACGGACATCTACACCTCCCTGACGGACATCTACACCTCCATGACGGACATCTATACCTCCTTGACGGACATCTACACCTCCCGCTGCCTCAGCAGAGCCAACAACATCATGGACAGCTTCCACCCGGCTCTCAGTTCTTTGAGCTGCTGCCCTCAGGAAGGCGTCACAGGTGCATCAAAGCAAGAACAGACTCAAGAACAGCTTCTTCCTGAGGGCCATAACCACTTTGAACTCTCACATGCACCGACTCACCCCATATTCCCCACTCTCCCCCATCCACCTGCTGTGCAATTACATAACACAGTGCAATATTGTGGACAATATTTATTACAGTGTAATAATATAGTTTTTGTAGCATATCCACCTGGGCAATATTTATTTCTGTGTAATATCTTGAACTGGGTTTTGTAGCAGATCCACCAACCTAATGACAGTGTAATATCCTGAGGTGCAATACTGAACACTGTGCTATAGCTGTAGATAATATTTAATACAGTACAATATGTTAAACTGTGTTCTGTGAAACATCTCCCTCTACAATGTACAGACTCTCAAGTGTGTGTATATATGTGTGTGTGTCTGTGTGTGTGTGTGTATATGTGTGTGTGTGTGTGTGTGTGTATGCGTGTGTGTGTGTGTGTATATATGTGTGTGTATATGTGTGTATGTATGTGTGTGTGTATATGTGTGTATGTGTATATATGTGTGTGTATATGTGTGTATGTGTGTATATATGTGTGTGTGTATATGTGTGTATATGTGTGTATATGTGTGTATATGTGTGTATATGTGTGTATGTGTGTATATATGTGTGTGTGTATATGTGTGTATATGTGTGTATGTGTGTATATATGTGTGTGTGTATATGTGTGTATATGTGTGTATGTGTGTATATATGTGTGTGTATATATGTGGTTGTATATATGTGTGTGTGTATATGTGTGTATATGTGTGTATATGTGTGTATGTGTGTATATATGTGTGTGTGTATATGTGTGTGTATATGTGTGTATATGTGTGTGTGTATATGTGTGTATATGTGTGTATATGTGTGTATGTGTGTATATATGTGTGTGTGTATATGTGTGTGTATATGTGTGTATATATGTGTGTGTGTATATGTGTGTATATGTGTGTATATGTGTGTATATGTGTGTATGTGTGTGTATATGTGTGTGTGTATATGTATGTGTATATGTGTATGTATATGTGTGTATATGTGTATGTATGTGTGTGTATATGTGTGTATATGTGTATGTGTGTATATGTGTGTGTATGTGTATATGTGTGTATGTGTGTATATATGTGTGTGTATATATGTGGTTGTATATATGTGTGTGTGTATATGTGTGTATGTGTGTATATATGTGTGTGTGTATATGTGTGTATATGTGTGTATGTGTGTATATATGTGTGTGTATATATGTGGTTGTATATATGTGTGTGTGTATATGTGTGTATGTGTGTATATATGTGTGTGTATATATGTGGTTGTATATATGTGTGTGTGTATATGTGTGTGTATATGTGTGTATGTGTGTATATATGTGTGTGTATATATGTGTGTGTGTGTATATATGTGTGTGTATATGTGTGTATGTGTGTATATATGTGTGTGTGTGTGTGTGTGTGTATATGTGTGTCAGGGCTCTCAAGTCTCACACATTGAGAGTGTGACACATGCAATTCGACGTGTTCACACGCTCACACGCCACACATGGCATTTCTCACGCTGATTTGTTTTTTTGTTTGTTTTTTTGTTTTTTTGTGCACAGAAAATCGGTCTGTGTGGCTTAGTTTATGCAGGCTCCGCGCGTTTTCAGCGCCACCCCCTCCCCCTGCTCCGGGGGAGCAGGGGGAGCAGGGGGAGGGGGGGACGGCGCGTCTGCTCCTGACCGTGCGGAGGCCGGAGCAGATGCGCCATCCCCCGGGCACGTCCTGAGCTCAGTCCCGGTGCCACGTCTCCTCTGAGACGCACCGACTCCGGTCCCGGTGTCTCCGTCTGTGCGTAACGGGTCCCCCCCGACGGCTTACGCGCGGAATACGCGCGGCCCAGAGCCGAACTGCCCATGGTGAGCCGCGGTGAGCCGCGGTGAGCCGCGGTGAGCCGCGGGCCCGGTGCATTAACCAGACTCTTACATGAATCCGTTAAAAATGTCCCGCTCCCTCCTCCCCGCCCCTCTCAGCGCGCACTGACAAAGTGCGGTGATGATAAAATAAACTGAGAACCATCAGGTAATAACTTCATTTATATAACTCTCATTAGTTGCTTTGTAGTTTAAGTTTGCTCTTTAGACAAACAGGGCTCTCAACACGCAATTCACACGCTCACACGGCATCCCCCCCCCCCTCCTCGGAAATTACAGTCACACGCACGACCCTGCTCAAAACTTGAGAGCCCTGGTGTGTGTATGTGTGTATATAAGTGTGTGTATGTATGTGTGTGTATATGTGTGTGTATATAAGTGTGTATATGTGTGTGTGTATGTATGTGTGTATATATGTGTGTGTATATGTGTGTGTGTATATATGTGTATATATACTACACATATATACTCTTACTGCAATATATGAGCAAGACTTGCAATATCCTGGCAACTAATGCATAGTACAGGACTTATTTTGCAGTACAGTGAACCCTCGCTGTATCGCGGTTCACTCTTCGCGGCCTCGCTGTTTCGCGGATTTTTTTTTCCAATTTTTTTTTTTTTTTTTTTTTTTTAATAGTGTAACTTTTTTTTACAGTGTAACATTCTGTCCTGCGCCCTGATTAGCTAAGAGACTAGACCAGGACTAAACCAGGTCTAAAGCAGGTCTAAACCAGGACTAAACCAGGTCTAAACCAGGACTAAACCAGGTCTAGACCAGGGATGGTAGGGACAGAGTCTCAGATGTCCTTCACGAGAGCGCCTGGGTGACAGGAGGTGTGGCCTTTGTTTACTTGCACGAGCCATGGAAGAGAGTGCGAGCCGGACAAATGGAAGAGCCAAGAATCAACATGGACGGGCCTGGCGCCTGGCCGCGCGGCGTCCGGGGGAGCCGCAGCGGGGAGAGGACACTCGCGCGCACAGAGGAGACAGTGGCTCTTCCCCGTGAGAGGACGAGAGGACGAACCCGACCCCGTCCTAGAGAGCTGTGGAGTGGAGTATTGGCGACGCATTGATAGCGGTCTGATTTTGGACCCGGGGTGAAATGCAACCAACTCTTGTGAGCGCAGGTTAGTCTTACCTGGTCTTGTGGTGAGGACTGGTGCTCAGAGGCGTCTGTTAGCGGTTTGGCACTGTTAGCATTGGCTTGAGTCTTGCCCAAAATGATATCCAGGTCGCTTTCCACTCGACTTTCGCACATGGCATGGATATGTGGTACCAAAACAAACACACGTGTCCGCGCGCACGTGTCCGCGCGCACGTGTCCGCGCGCACGTGTCCGCGCGCAAGTGTCCGCGTGTCACGTGCCCCCCCCCCCTTACTATTAATATATTTTAATGAAAATCTACAAAAGTTTGAGTGTTTAAACAAGATAAACATGTTAATACCAGTCTCAGAAAGGTGTATAATGTGTCTGGTGAAGCGTTTTCAGCCTTAAAACATGTAGAATAATTGTAAAATATAAAATTGTCCGACTTCGCGGATTTCACTTATTGCGGGCTATTTCTGGAACCTAACCCCCGCGATAAACGAGGGTTCACTGTAATTTGTTTTTTGCACTATTTTTTTTCTCCTATACTGTGTTGTAAATATCCTGTTGAGTTGTAAATATCCTGTTGTGTTGTAAATATCGTACTTAAACGTCTGCACTGAAGTGAGATGCTTCACTCTCATTGTGAGTTTGTATGATGTAAACTGTGCATATGAATATGACAATAAAAGGCATTCTATTCTATTCTATAGACCAGTTTGAAAGCTACGTCATCACTGAATGCGTGCGCAGTGTTGACTCAAAACAAAGCCACTGCCGCCATAAAACCCCCAGCGAAGATATAGAACAGAAGAACTCGAATAAAGAGAAACAGATGGAATAAATGATACTTCATATCATTCAACTGACATACACACAAGTGAACACCTGCTGCTTGTTTAGGGTCATTTGCCCAGGTGTTCAATGGTGTTAATCATGCTGATTAACTAGCAAGCACAGGACACCGCAAAGCTCACAGACATATTAACCCGGGTAACCTCTACGACAGACGCATGTAAACGAACACGAATTACTTTGTTAAAATGCCTGATAAGTTTTTGCATGACCATCATAAATGGCATTTGACATGACTGAGATCACATCTGTGACCCGTGAATTAAGTCGTAGTATGTTACTTACCCCGCAACGCAAGTGCAGTTGGCGGTCAGAACGTAGTTCTCGCGCTTGTTGATGATAGCCCAAGCATTGTACATGGTCGTCTTGTGGCCTTGTCTTTGACTGGGGAGAACATCAGATGCCAACACGCAAAACTCCCCATCGATATCGTGGTATTTTACCTCCTGTACATGGCCACACACGGCAAACTGGTAGGCATCCATGGATTTGTATGCGCGCACTTTCTCTCTTGTATACACACTGGGCTTCTTCACTAAATAACAGTGGATATCTGACCACTGTAAATCTGGCCACTTTCTGCGGTCGTACTGACACTCCGTGATCACATAAGGATCTGGTAGTCGAATCCCGTTGCTCAACGTGAGCTTTTGAATGTAGCTCTCCCTATCGTTCAGATACTCCGCTATGGTCCGCCATGGTTGATTCTGGGTCAACAGTGCGCGCACATGCCGGTGACGTCACGTCTGTTTACTAACGGTAAAGGGGTCTATTCTGAAGTACTTTTACTGCCAAAGTACACACAACAAGTACTTTTACTGCCAAAGTACACACAAACTGTGGCTAAGATTTAGATGAGCATAGGTTAGCATTAGCATTAGCATTAGAATTAGCTTTTAAAAACAAACATAAGGTGGCCAGACGTCCCCATTTCCCCGGGACAGTCCCAGTCCCCGCAGATTTATCCTGAACCACTGATTTGTCCCAGTTTTATCACAGAAATATCCCAGGTCCCTGTTTTTGACCAGTTTGATCCTCGCTAACAGTAAAGACATAAACACTTGTTTGGGTAAAATACAGAAAAACTGTTTAAAAACGACCAAAACACAAAGAAAACCTGACTAAACTGACCACACACACACATACACACACACACACACGCACACACATATACACACACACACATATACACATATATACACACATACACACACACACATATACACACACACATATACATACACACACATACACACATATAGACACACATATACAGACACACATATACACACACATATACACACACACATATACACACACATATACATACACACACACACACACACATATACACACACACATACACACATATACACAAATACACACACATATATACACACATATACACACATATTATTGATTGATCTGGCGCGGCGAGAGCCGGAGCTGGTTGCAACGCGCTCCCTTATTTTCCAACTTTTATTCTGCTCTTACCTGCTTGTTCGTTTGCACACTTTGAAGATTATGTGTATAAGGCTAAGTGCTTCAGAAACGCGATGTTTCTGCTCCATTTCAACGTCTATTTTCTCTGGATTTTAACTTTTTCACCGTTGCTATGTGCGTTGCTATGTGCGTGAGGACACGTGCCCCCATTGTTTACACGAGGGATCAGCTGTTAGCGCTGCGCGGCGCAGTTGTGCGCCCCCGTGACCGACATGAGATCCCGGAGGAGCTACTACGGAGGACGCGCAGAGGCAGACGTGCTGGACGCAAACTCCGGGAAAGGAAAGGACGCTGCAGACCTGTGCTTCCCTCTGTCATCGCGGGAAACGTGCGGTCTATTCAGAACAAGACGGACGAATTAGCGGCGCTTGCAGGGTATCAGCGGGAATACAGAGACTGCAGCGTCATGGTTTTCACGGAGTCCTGGTTAACCCCGCAAATCCCGGACTCAGCTGTTGCCATGGACAACTTTCACCTGCTGCGAGCGGACAGGACAGCAGACAGTGGGAAGAAAAAGGAGGTGGCCTGGCTGTGTTTGTAAATAAGAAGTGGTGCAAACCTGGACACTGTACAGTTAAGGAGCAGCTGTGTAACAAGGACGTGGAGTTGCTTGCCATTAGCTTACGGCCCTGCTATCTGCCTCGAGAGTTCTCACATGTGATTCTGATCGCTGTGTATGTTCCTCCCTCTGCTAATGCTGAGACAGCATGTGACACACTGCACTCCTGTACGAGCACACTCCAAACTAAGCATCCACAGGCTCTCTTCCTGATTTCTGGAGACTTCAACCATGCATCTCCTGCAACTGTTCTGCCTACATACACCCAGTATGTCACCTGCCCCACA